>CM074720.1:52280582-52670582 GCA_037306005.1 Rhinophrynus dorsalis
TATCCTCGTCTTTCTGTCTCTTTCCTTCTGATCTGTCTCTTCTATCCTGACCCCAAGGCTGACATATTAAGAACTGGAGTATATCTGGGGCAAGCCAACTGCATCTCAGGGGAGCAAATATATATCCCAAGGCAGTAAAAAGGTGGAAAGTACTTGGTCAAATAGGAGCAGTATGTATCTCAACATAATAAATTTGTAATAGTAAAATCAATCAAGAGTTTTAAATACAAAAGTAAAAAATTCCAAGACATACCTGCTACATCACATGCATGAGGACTACCAGGGGAGACTTACAGAGTTATAAGATACAGTGTAAATATGTCGGTCAATGAGTTTCATACCAAGGATGACTAGTCATGACCACACAAAGAAAATACCTCCAAAGGACTGATATTTAAACACCAGTTACCCAATCAAAAGAACCAGAAATGTTTGGCTCAATAAGCAGGCCAATAAAAGTCATGCCTCAAAAGTTAACTCTTTGGTTAAAGAAAAGGGAGGCAAACAACCTTTATCAAGACAATTTGTACCAAACAAAAGCACACTTATGAAGGCTATGGTGAAACATACACGTGGCCCGAGGGTGAGTGGTAATGTCACAATCATGAAGTAGATATTATGAGCAGTAGGGGTAGGTGAGAAGTGAGAAAAATTTCCCATATGACTTTTTGTGAAAAATGGACGATTTTTCTCTTTTGCAAAAATGTTCTCCTTTTCTCCAATGCAAATTTTTCCACCTTTTTGCCTATATTTAATATGATGCAACATTTCCCTGCACAATACTACTTCTTCTGAGGGCTGTAGTAGGGAAATAAGTATCTGGAAGTCAAAGTTGTGAGTCCTACAGCAACATATACCTTGAAAAATGTGTTAGCATGCAGAGTGCCCACAACTCTTACTTCCTGCTTAAGTGACACTGGCACATATTCATGATGATGTCAAGTGATAAAAAAATAAATAAAGTACAACGTACAATGTGGCCAATGTGTATGGTATTGGTGGTGGGGGACTGGCATGGTGTGATTGGTGGAACCTTGACAAACTGCATCCACGCCGGGAGGAGAGGGAACATCATCATTTATTGCACACACAGCAGTAACAATTGCTGCAGTCAGTTTCTGTACTACCACTTTACTCCCACGTCCCTGCAGTGCTCCACATTTCCCCTTCTGCTTGTGCATTTGCTAGACATTACACAACTGCTGTGTGTGTTTTTACTCTCTACAATACACAACTGATGGAGTGTGATGTCTTGCCTTGGCCCTCAACAAAATTCTCAATATCATCTGCTTTCTATCAAGTCTTCCTCAGTCACAGAGCTCCCAGTCAGCTGTCTAATATATTTATTTGTTTAATTATTTATGCATTTTTTTTAATTTTTATTTTTTTCAAGCCGTCTACCCTATCTTACCACAGTTATTAAAAATAAATAATTATATAACTAAAAAACAAAATCAAAAACTTATTTCCCCAGACTTCACCAGCACAGAGACAATAAAAGCAAAATCAGCAAGCAATTTGGACCCCAGCCACCTGTGTCTTGCCAGTCAGTCACACCAAATTTTGGGGTATTTGGGGGAAGTCTGGGAGCACTCTGGGGGAGAAGAAGGGAGGAAGGAAGTTGTCCCCTACTACAGAGAACAAATGTCCTACCTAAATGACTTCCTAAACTAAGCTTCAATTCCCCTTTATTTGCCTATCTTCTCTAGCTCCAAAACATGCTGCTCTCTCCTCTCACAAACACAGAATGGCTGCTGTGAGACAGTCTTGGCTGGTAGCCGTTCTGTAGTGGCCGTACGAACGGACCAGCAGTTACAGGGCATGTGGTGGTGCGGGTTATCACCATGCCCTTTAAGTGACTAGCGTTTGATTTCTGGAAGGCACCGCATGTGTTGAATTGTGTGAAATTATTTTATATTAATGTTTTATATTTTATATATTATTAAATATTGGAATTTTTACACCATTCAACGAAGCCATTATTCCTCTCGACATTTGGGATATATACTCGAATTCCAGAGTAAGGAATATCAAAGTGGAATTTCTGGTGACGCAGAACTGCAGTAACCTTAAATTATTGTTTCTCTATATATATATTGTGAGAATTTTGAGAACACAATACGGACTGCAAGCATACTCTGAGGAGAACGGGGGTAAGAAGGGCTCTACGGACTAAAAGCAAGTCCGGGTATCGGAGTTGAAAGTTGGACGAGAGAAGAGCCTGATGGATACCTGATAAAAGATGTTACAGTAGTGAGGAGCATCTAAGTGGGATTGCTGGCGACTTAGAACTACAGCAGCCTTAAATGTGAGTGGATATATGTTTTATTATATTTAGAAATTGACACTTGACTGAAATATTGTCTCTCTACATATATTTTGCGAGCATTTTGAGAATACAATATGGACTGCAAGTATCCATTGTGGAGAACCGGGGAAAGAAGGGTTTTACGGACTGACATCAAGCCCGGATATCTGAGTTGAAAGTTGGACGAGAGGATAGTCTGACTCTGATGGACATCTGATAAAAGAAGTTAAAGTGTAAATTGATATTATTGATATGTTGATTAGGAAAATAAACCTTTTTTTGACTGGACTTTTAGTCTTTTCCTTTTCATATTAATTGAGGATTTGGAGGGAAGTATTTGAAAGACTTGAAAGAACAATACATTGAGTGAAGATCTTATTACAAGTTCCTGAGAGTTATGCTAGTATAAACTGAATCCAGTAACTGTGGGATCACCCGGGTGTATTTGTATTTTGTGTATTTGTTGCATACCTATTGGAGTAAGGTATTTATTTGGGCTGAACCCTAATAGTTATTATTCACGTATATACATATACACTCAGCGCCGATTATTCTATATTGGCATGCTGTGAAAGCCTGACACCCTTGTATATGGCTGTTGAAAAGTAGAGAACGCATAAGAACATGCATAAAGTAAAAATATGAGACACTGGAAAATAAAAAATATGTAATGTACAAGTAATGATAATGTGGAATCATGCAAATAAAGTAAAGGAATCCAGTTATACAGGGGACTTGTCAAAGAATGAATATAATCATGAGTATATGTTGATGCTGAGAGAGATAATCGTGACTATGAGTGGATATGATCCCATCAATGGTGCAAATATGAAAAAATAAGATTTCTAAGGCAGTCAGCTGGTTACATCCAGCCCTATTGTGGGAGACTGTTTGAAACAGCAGAACCCGAATTGCTGTGGGATGTGTACCCACCCTACCCTGGAGGGATGTAACACAGACAGAACAAAATATAGCATGGCACTAAAGATTCAACACTTCCACACAATAGGTGGGTTTACTATCTCGCGCTGAAGGAGGTACATGTGAATGAACAAATGCACAGATATGTGGAAGAACGGGTGCAACACCTCCCTAAGTTCTGGAGGGTTTAATCTCCTCCACAGATTAATAAAAACATGAATAGATAGTCTTGTCATTCAGACCAAAGGGGACAACTGTGTTTAGTCTGTGTATCCAACGTTGTTACAGTTGCATATATTTTTTATTTCTGTCTCCTCCTGTGTGACGTTTAGGTTTTCGGTCTATTAACACATATTTGAGACTTGCCAAAGTATGGTTCGCCTCAATGAAGTGCTGGACAACAGCTTTATCACTTTGTTTAGTTCTTATGGCTTGCCCAGTGGATGATCGTGATTGGCCATATGCTCTTTGAAAGGTGTTAGTTTTTCCAGTATAGAAGAGGCTGCATGAACAGATGATGTAGTATATTACATATTTTCTGGAACAGGTTATTACGGTGTTTATTAAAACTTTCTTGCCAGAATGTGGGTGTCTAAAATGTTATGCAGTGACCAGAATTCTGCAGGTAACACGGCCAATATAATTATAACAGCCCTTCTTCTCCGTAGGTAACCAGGATGAATAAGAAGTGCTGTAGCAGTGTTTGGGATCTGTTAACACAAGTTCTGTCTGACAGGAAGTGACTCAGTAGTTTCTATCACATTCTATGTATACCTCCCAACATTTCAAATGTCCAAAGAGGGCCACTTTTGTTTTAAGGGTGTGGCTGGGTTGTGGATGGTGGGCGGGGCCTTTCCCAAGAATCTTTAGTTTATTTCATGGCCCATTGACTCAAATGTTTGGGTTAACAAAACACGAACTAATAAGCTACAGATCACACACAAAAAGATATTATTACATACTACTGTTCTCATTCATTTTCCATCAATACCACTGAACTAACGTGGCTATCGATAAAGATTCAACACGATCAGGACTTTTCTTTTAAAGCGATTGTCAACGTTTCATTGTGGATAACACATTTTCATCAGGGCAAAGTGCAAGCCCCCACCATCCCCCTATATATACAAAATATAAAACTGCCAAAAAAGGGTCCAGTATGTCATGAATAAAGTCATCACAAGTCTCCCTCATCCTCTAATGTTGCTGGTGGTCCATATATAGTGATAACACAAGATACAACCTGATCGTAGTGAAGATCTATGTACAGAATGTACTAATGACCCCTAGTGTTGAAGAAGAAAAATGAATGCAACATAGGTGACAGTGATACAGAGTATATACAATGACAGAATGATATTGAGAGGGAATCCCCAAGTTCACCGGTTACTGTAGGCTCGGAAAAAATAGTAACAAGCCAAAACAGGACCCACATTACTCAACTCCTGCATAGTGGAACCATCCTCACCTACTTAGTCAACCGTGTGTCTTGCTGGGAACAGACCTGGTCAACTCTCTACTCTAAACCACATGTGTAGCATTGCGAGACGCCTTCACTTCGCAAAGCAGCTCAATCTCTATCCAAAAGTATAAAAATCATCAGGGTGACTTCCCATGAAAGATATGAAATATGGAAGGCTCGAGCAATGGATAGAAAAAAAGAAAACAGTAAATCAGAAGTCAGAAAAAGCAGTAGCACAAGAGAAAAAGAGATGAATTAATAGCCAATAGCTATACCCAGAAGAAATCATAAACCAGACCACAAAACTATGTAAATTAAATAAAATAAAATAAGAAGAAAATTAAATGATAACGTAAAAAAACAACATCAAATATAATGAAAAAATCATAATAAGGGACTGCATTGTGGGTGTAATCACTCCGCACCAGGCATGCCTTGAATGCCTCAGGTTAAATTGTTCATGTCCATATTTCTCCAATTAAGAGTGTACACATAGATAGGATCAACGAGACAATAGCCGGGCTACATCAGATCTGTGAAATCCAGAGGTCAACCAGAATACAGTCGGATCAATGGCAGAAATTCACAGCCCTCAGGAAACCCAGTTGCTGTGTTTCACCCAGTACCCCAGAACAGTCTGAAGACCTGGCTGTGGAGTATAGGACAATGAAATACAAAATACAATACGTCCCAATAAAGATAAACCAGTGGCAAGGCATTGGTTGGAAAAGAAACACTCTATGGCCAGTATTAAAACTATGTTAATTGACAATGTCCCTCCACCATGGTGAGAAGGCAATAGGGATTCTCTCCGGTGTGGAGTGATTACACCCCTGATGCAGTCCCTTATTATGATTTTTTCATTTTATTTTATGTTTTTTTTGTTTACTTTATCATTTTATTTTCTTCTTATTTTATTATATTTCATTTATATAGTTTTGTTTCTGATTTATAATTTCCTCTGGGTATAGCTATTGGCTATAATTTAATCTATTTTTTTATCTTGTGCTACTGCTTTTTTTGACTTCTGGTTTACTGTTTTATTTTTTTCTATCCCATGCTCGAGTCTTCCATACTTCATATCTTTCATGGGAAGTCACCCTGATGATTTTTATACTTTTGGGTAGAGATTGAGCTGCTTTGCGATGTGAAGGCATCTCACAATGCTACGTTAGAGCGAGCAACTGCCTGGGAACGATCAACCTTTAAGGTGCTCGCCCACAAGCATGGCAAAATGGTGGCCGTGGGGGCCCAATGTGGCCAGTAGGAGAAATGGGAACAAAGGCTGGTGCATGCTGGACACCCATGGCCGATGGGAAAAGTGAGGGGGTGGGGTTTTTAACACCTGGGCAGGCAGCAGGGTATAAAGGTGAGGCCAGCTAGGCTGGCCTAACAATTTACTAACCTTTCTCAGTTTTGTTTCCCACCCACCCAACCCAAGCAGGAACGAGCGCTGGAGGGCGACCAGGCAGAAAAAATGCCATTGAAGTCTCGAGGGAGAAGATGAAAGCAGAAAAAGGAGGGGCAGCAATGCGGCATTCCCTGAGCCAAGGGTAGGTTAAACATCCTTGAAGGTTGCGGTTGTGCAGGCCTAGCTGGGAACTGACTCTGTGGTAAGGCTCAGAGAGGGCAGGAAGGGCGCAGGCCTAGCCAACTGGTTGGTTTGGGGTACTGCAGCAGGCACTGACTTTGTGGTCAGGCATGCAGGAGTACCAGAAGAAAGAGAAATAGTGCCAGGTATGCGCAGGTGCAAGGGGGGAGGAGCATGGGGACCAAAAGACGTTTTGGGGTTGCCCTTTGGACTCCCTCGTGATAGCAGCTGGGTTTGGGGGTGGCTCAGCTGCTATCATTGGGGGGAGGATGGAAGGTTTGGAGACGACCAGCCTGCCCTCCCCAGGTATGAACGGTTGGGGTGGAGCATAGGGCTCCACCAGTGAGGGCAGCCAAATGCAGGCGAGATCTGGCTGCAGCAGTGGTCAAGTGCAGGTGTGGCTTGGCCATTGGCCCTTGGCCGGGGAGGGGAATGCCGCATTGGGTTTTGTGCTGCGCACAGATTTGTTTAGTCTGTAAAGTGAGGAAAATAAAAGACCTCAATTCTGCCAAAAGAAAAGAATTGTGTATATGTTGTTTTTTACTGGAATGGAAAGAGTAACTGTAGGGCTGATCACCTTAACACGCGGTTTAGAGTAGAGAGTTGACCGGGTCGGTTCCCAGTGAGACACACGGTTGACTAAATAGGTGAGGATTTTTCCACTATGCAGGATTTGAGTAATGTGGGTCCTGTATTGGCTTGTTACTATTTTTTTCCGAGCCTACAGTAACCGGTGAAACTTGGGGATTCCCTCTCAATATCATGCTGTCATTGTATATACTTTGTATCACTGTCACCTATCTATGTTGCGTTAATTTTTCTTCTTCAACACTAGGGGTCATTAGTACACTCTGTATATAGGTCTTCACTACGATCAGGTTGTATCTTGTGTTATCACTACATATGGACCACCAGCAACATTAGAGGATGAGGGAGACTTGTGATGACTTCATTCATGAAGTACTGGACCCTTTTTTGGCAGTTTTATATTTTGTATATATAGGGGGATGGTGGGGGCTTGCACTTTGTCATGATGAAAATGTGTTATCCACATTGAAACGTTGACAATACACTTGGTTTTTTCACTATAAAGGAAAAGTCCTGAGCGTGCTGAGTCTTTATTCTACTATATATTTAAGAAAACAGCACAAATGGGAGTATTTATTAGATTTTAAAAATGCAAAATAAAAATGGAATGCTTTGCAATTAAGAGGCAGTATTTTCTTCCTTACTAATATAACCCCCCAAGGTAGTGTGAACTCTGCAGATAAAGGAATTGAATTTTACTATTTCCCCTTATTATAATAGTGATGGGAGATGTCTACACTGCAGAGTGCACCTCCACATCGAAGAGGACACATATGCACTGTAAAAAAGAAAGCTGCAGAGCTGACAATCTAATTCACACAAACATCAGTCTCCTTATCCTCGGGGAGGGCACTGGGCGAATGGATCAAGGTAATCTTTTGGCAAATTTGAAGCAAAGTGTCAGTAATATCAGTGAAGAAAAAGAACATTCAGCGGAATTATACTTTTTCATTATTAAATAAAATGCAATTATTTTACTCCAAATTTACCTATCTATCTCTTGAATGCTAAAGATATATATATATATGTATATATATATATATATATATATATATATATATATATATATATACCACATTGTCTATCCACTTGAGTTCTAACACAGAACTGATCTGGGGGATCATTGCTATATTCCTCTTGTTTACATAGTAGCCTGCCAACTGCCACTTTATCTGAAAAATGCCCCAAGTGCAGAGAGATAGAAACCATTTTGTTGGAGGGCAGGACTCACTACAGGCATATATACATAAATTTAGATGTCTAACTGGCACACATATCAAGAACACATTGCGAACACAAATACAATAATTAAATTTTTGCACTGGTAAAAATATATAAGAGGTACAGGACAGATGGAGAGGATGGTAGTTGTAGTCCAGCAACAGCTCTAATATATATATATATGTGTGACCAGATTTTTTTGTCCAATTGTATTTTCACAATTAAGACGTACTGAACAGACTCACTAGTGCTGCCTTCTCTCTCTCTCTCTCTCTCTCTCTCTCTCTCTCTCTATATATATATATATATATATACACCCCTCCTCCATGGGGGGTTTTCTCTCACCTGCAGGGCCCCATCCTGCCAGCCTGCTCCTCTCTGACCTCTAACACATAACTGATCTGGGGGAGCATTGCTATGTTCCTCTGTTGATATAGTAATCTGCCAACTGCCTATCATGCCAAGGCATGAGTTGGCCTTTGCAGGGTCCTGGTATGTATAACCTGTTTATTTTGTGGAATTTATTGTACCTTTTAAAGTGTTAGCTAAATGAGATGAGCAGATAACATCACCAGAGCAGACAATAGGGATTATTGGGCCCTCTGTGTGGATGGGGGGTTATCCAGAGAACATGTGTAAACTTAAGGCCAAACCTCCCCCTAGGTAACACCCAGGGGGTTTGGTCTCTTAGAAGGAACTGTGGAACATATTTAATATGGGTTTTTGGATAAAAACAGTGAATTTCTTTGTAACAACTGAAGAGGGAAATACCATCTGAAGTTCCCGCAAGGACTCTTAAAATATCGGTAATTGTATTTAAGTATTTCTTGTGTTTCTCCCATTTTATTTTATGGACTGTTTTACCAATGTATAAGCTTTATTTGTGTATGTCCTTTATTTCTGTACTAGTTGAAGAGCCCGTTACACAGGCTACAGTGCCACTGCCACCCAGTTGCGGGGCAGTCATGTGCAGTAGAGACTGCCCACACCGCGGCTGATGCAGTGCCAGTCGGTCGCGGTGCAGTCATGCTCAGTAGAGACTGCCTGCGCCGCGGCTGATACAGAGCTGGATGCTCCTTCGGAATGCCCTGCTCTGTATCAGCCTCATCTAGGGTGACCACGGGTCCCGGAACGTCCGGGACTGTCCCTTATTTCAGGGCTATGTCCCGCGTCCCGGGTCATCTTCAACCGGGACAATGAAGTGTCCCGGAATGAAGCCAAGCCGCACTGGATGTCAGCCTGCAAGCGGTGTGTCACATCATGGACGCCGCGAGGGAGCGCTTGGTAGCATAAATCAGCGCTCCCTCGCGGCGTCCGTGATATGACACACCGCTTGCATGCTGACATCCAGGGCGGCAATGCAGCTTACCTGATCTGGAGGCAAGCGCTCTAGTAATACAGAGCGCTGGGAGATGACATCATCTCCCAGCGCTCTGCATTACAGAGCACAGCGCGCGGGAGCTTCAGCTCTGTGCCGGAGGAGGCACAGAGCGCTTTCCACGCCGCTGGACCACCAGGGACTCAAGGTAGGGCATGAAGGGGCAACTAGGGTGACCACGTCCCGGAATGGCAGAAGGGAAATGTGGTCACCCTAGCCTCACCATGGGCAGTCTCTACTGCGCATGACTGCAGCACGCGCAGAAGTCTCTACTGCGCATGACTGTGTCGTTACAAACGTTCTAGCAAATTATTATATAGAATTTTTGTAACCAGCACTGTGAAGCCTTTTTTCAGATTAAATGTTCAATTAATCAGCTCTTGTCTCTGTTCTCTAATATGAACTCACTACTCTGATGGAAGCTCAGGTAGCACACGTTACTCAAGGTTTAATTATATATGTCTGATTAATAACGTTATTGTATACTGTATTCTGTTGTGTTTGGGGTAACCAAAGATGCCCAGATATAAAGTCTTCTTGGTGGCAGCAAGTTGTAGTACTGGGGTGATAGTGCAGGAGGGATTTCATGTGTTAATTTGGTGGTTGCTAGGAATAGTAACAGGTAACCAAGGGTCTGGTATTGTTAACCGTTTCACTTCGATACTCTCCCCACTGTCTCAGCAGGGCCTATAGCCCTCGCTTTTGCCAGTGCCACTTTCTCTGAAATGCATCTCCAGTGCAGGAAAACGACAGCCATTTTATTGGAGGGCAGGATTCACTACAAGCATCTGCATATAGATTCAGATGTCTAACTGGTTTACATATCAACACTAAGGGCCGTATTTTCTAAAGAAAAGTGGAGTTTTGTGGCAAATCATTTGTACTATAGGGGAAAACTATAAAATTCCCATTGATTTAAAGGGGATTTTAACCCCTTGAATGCTAGAGAGGTATTCACAAGTGCTTCACAATATGTTGGAGACCTCTCTAACATTCAAGGGTTTAAAATTCCCATTTAAATCAATGGAAATTTGTGCAATTTTTAATCCCCCCCTATATTGAAATGGTTTTCCCCAGAACACCTCCACTTTTCTTTTGAACATACGGCCCTAAATTGCTAATAGAAATAAAATAATTACATAAACTCAAAGTATAAATCTGTAGGACATAAGACGTTTTCTGGATGGTTTCCTCAGACTCCATAAATATTATAGCAGGGGTGGGCAGCAGGCGGCTTTCCAGCTATTTCTGGACTACTACCCCCATCATCATTATTGTAGCCCACCAACATCTTGTGGGCTGCAAGTTGTTCACACCTACTCTATAACAATAGCTGGCAACTTTCAGTGAGTCATGTATTGTTGGACTATTCATTATCCTGTGCATGATAGGTGTTGTAGTCCAACTACAGCGACAGAATCACATGTCCGCACTGGTAAAATATATAAGAACTACAGAAAGATGGTAATGATGGGAGTTGTAGTCCAGCAACAGCTCTAATACACACACACACAAACACACACTCCCACATATATATATATCGCTTACCTTATCTTGGGGGGGTCTCTCTCACTCCATCCAGCCTGCACCTGTCTGTCCTCTCCAAACACATAACTGATCTGGGGGAGCATTGCTATGTTCCATTGATCACATCATAGTAACCTACCTACTGCCACTTTCTCTGCAGAGAGATAGATCTTGTTGGAGGGCAGGATTCACTACCGGCATGTGCAGAAAGATTTATATGTCTAACTGGCACACATATCAAGAACACATTGCTAACACAAATACAATAATTACATTTCTGCACTGGTAAAAATATATAAGAAGTACAGGACAGATGGAGAGGATGGGAGTTGCTCCTGTCTGTCTTCTCCATATAACTGATCTGGTGGAGCGTTGCTATGTTCCACTGTTTACGTAGTTACCTGCCAACTGCCACTTTCTTTCACATGTGTCCCCAATGCAGAGAGGTAGAAACCATTTTGTTGGATGGCAGGTGTATAGATATTTATATTATGTTTTAATATAAGTTTATTTTTTGCAGTATACACAATCAGACTTTATGATTCAGCTGCACCATACACTAAGGCTGATGTGGGAAGAGGAATTGGAGCAATTCTGGATCAACCATCTATAGCATAGGGAACAAATACAATTGTCCACAATTCCATTTGCAATGAGTTAAACATCTCTGGCATTCAAGGGGTTAAATCTCCCCAATCAATAGGAGTTTATATTTCTTTTTATTTAATTACTTTGGTGCAGTTGGTAGCCCCAGAATTTCTCCAGATCTTTTAGTCCTCTAGCTTCACCCTTTATAACATCAGTGAATACATGAAATTCAAATTATTGAATTCCCTACTTATCCTTGAGTGCCAGAGGGGCATGGAACACATTGCAAAGGGTTAATTTGTGTGGGTGGAGTAAATGAATTAGAGGGAAAATATGGTTGAACACATGCATACTAACAAGTCCAAAATTGTTATTGTCCTCTGGTGTTAAAAAACCTCTTCACCAAGGGGTTAATACATGGTGTGTAATTTGAGCTGAATAAAGGAAGCCCCAGAACACTGTCCCATTGTCCTCCCATTGGTACAAGTGGTGTGAAGGGGAGGACTTTTGAGGTTATATAGATTAGTGTAGTGGTGTTAGGCAGTTATAGGAACTTTACAGTGATTCCAGAGCCCTATTTAGTCCAGAATAGTAACACAGTAACATAGTTGATGAGGCAGGTTACTGCATAAATTAAAAGGCTTCGGTTTGGGCGGTGTTATCTGTACATGGATTAAGAACTGGTTAAATGATAGATGGCAGAGAGTTGTTGTAAATGGAACCTTTTCAAATTGGTCTAAAGTTATAAGTGGGGTGCCATGGGGTTCAGTCCTGGGCCCAATGCTTTTTCATTTGTTTATTAATGTTTATTAATCATCTAGAAATGGGAATTGAAAGTAGAGTCTCAATCGTTGCTGATGACACTAAACGATGTAAGGAAATGCATACAGAGCTGGATGTTTTTTCTCTGCAGAAGGATTTAGATAAACTGAGTGAATGGTCAGAAAAGTGGCAGATGACATTTAATGTAGATAAATGGAAGGTTATGCATTTGGGCTGTAGAAACAAACTTGTTACATATACTCTAAATGGGAAACAACTTGGGGAATCCTCATTAGAGAAAGATTTAGGAGTTCTGATAGATGATAGAGTTTACAGCGGTGTGCAGAGTCACGCAGCTGCTGCAAGAGCAACTAGGGTACCAGCCTGCATAAAAAGAGGTGTAGAAGTAAGGGATGCTAATATTATCCTACCTCTGTATAAATCCTTGGTTAGGCCTCATCTAGAATATGGAGTACAATTTTGGATGCCAGTTTTTAAAAAAGACATTGAAGAACTGGAAATGGTGCAGAGACGTGCTCCTGAGTTATAAAGAGAGACTAGCCAAACTGGGTTTGTTTACATTAGAGAAGAGACGTCTAAGGGTGATATGATTACCACTTACAAATACATTCAAGGTCAATACAAA
The DNA here is from genome assembly GCA_037306005.1 of Rhinophrynus dorsalis. Lineage (NCBI taxonomy): Eukaryota > Metazoa > Chordata > Amphibia > Anura > Rhinophrynidae > Rhinophrynus > Rhinophrynus dorsalis. The sequence continues at coordinate 52,293,575 of CM074720.1, forward strand.
GAACTATCCAATGAATTATTTATGCAAAGAGCTGAGCTAAGAACAAGAGGTCATCCATTAAGACTAGAGGAAAGGCGCTTTCAACTAAAACAAAGGCAGAGATTCTTAACCGTAAGGGTGGTAAAGCTATGGAATTCTTTTCCTTTTGATGTTGTACTTGCAGATAATGCAACTGCTTTCAAAAAAGCAATGGATGCCTAGCTAGCACAGAACAATATTGAGAATTATGACAGATGGCTTCAAAGCAGATAGGGTGTTGATTCAGGGAACTATCTGACTGTCATTTGGAGTCAGGAAGGAATTTTTTTACCCACTTGGGGCTAAATTAGAAATGGCTTCAGAGGGATTTTTTGCCTTCCTCTGAATCGACAGGGGTGTTTTTGCATAGGCTGGACTTGATGGGTGCATGTCTTTTTTCAGCCTCATCAACTATGTTACTATGTTATGTTAGATTAATAAAAACAAGAATATTCTTGTTGTTCAAACCAAAGGGGACAACTGTGTTTAGTCTGTGTATCCTTTGTTTTTCCAGTTGCATGTGTTTTTTTTTTGTATCCTCCTGTGGGGAGTTTAGGTTGATGGTCCATTAACATATAGTTGAGACTTGCCATAGTATGTTTTGCCTCAATGAAGTGCCGACCAACAGGTTCAGCTTGCAACAGCTTGCCAGAGAGCGTATGGTCAATCATGATCATCCATTAGGAAAGCCATAAAAAAAGTAATAAACCTGTTGGCCAGCACTTCATTGAGACGAGCCATACTTTGGCAGGTCTCAAATATATACTCCCCACAGGAGGATACAGCAATAAAAAAAACTTATGCAACCGGAAGAATGGTAGATACACAGACTAAACACACTTGTCCCCTTTGGGCTGAATTCAAGACTAACTATTCATGTTTTTATTAATCTGCAGTACAGTAAACCCTCCAGAACTTATAGAGGTGTTGAATCCATTGTTCCACATATATGTGTATCTGTTCCTTCACATGTAACTCCTACAGACAGGACAGTAGGCCCTCCTATTGTGCAGAATTATGGAATCCTTTGTCCAGTGCTGTCTGTTTTACATCCCTCCGGGGTAGGGTGGGTACCTGGATGTTGTGGATCACCTCATGTTATCTTTCTTATGGACTTATCCAGATGACTACCTTAGAAATCTTATTTTTTATATTTGCACCATTGATGGTATCATATCCACTCATAGCCATGATAATTTCTCTTGGCATCAACATATACACATGATTAAATTCATTCTTTGGAAATTCACCTGTATTAATGGATTCCTTTGCTTTATCTGCGTGATTCCACATTATCATTACTTGTATGTTACATATTTTTTATTTTCCAGCGTCTCATATTTTTGCGTTATGCATGTGTTTATGAGTTCTCATCTTGAGTTATAACTATACAGATTTCACCATTTTGTGTTCCTTTAGTCCGCTATATTTCAATCATTCACCAATTTTTTTCTCTAGAGTCTCTACTGGTGCAGTGTACTGTCCTTGGGGGCACCTTGTGGGTAATAGTCAGTCTTTGACTCTCTGTTTCTCCCTCGGTGACCCCTGATGGATATGCTCTTTTCTACCCCTGGTGCTCTCCACTTTTCTGTCCTATCGCCTCTAGGTGGCCTTTTTAGGTCATTATCATTCACCTTATTATCTCATTAATCTGAGCCTGCGACAGTATCAAACGCTCCATTCATCAGTCTTACTCTTTCCTTCACCTACCTACTACAGAGCGCAATAAGTCCTCTATTATTGGCTTGCTAGACATTATTTTTCTGATATCCTATAAGAGCGGTCGCCTTCACCTCTTATAATATTGTTACCATTTCATACCTTCCAACATTTCAAATTGCCAAAGAGGGACACCTGTGTTTTAGGGGGTGTTGCTGGGGGCGTGGTTGGTGGGCAGGGTATTACCGATCATTTTTAGGCTATTTCGTGACCTATACTGACACCTCCTTGTGTAACCTAATAAATGACTTATAACAAGACCATAGTATTTTATTTACACAGACTAATTTATAAACACATATATTGACATTTAAACAAACAATAATGTGAGTTTTATTGCTGTGGAGCAATGTGATACACTTATATACACACCACACAATCTGATATCCTAAAAAGAGGGACATCAGGGTGGGAAAGAGGAACAGAGGGATTTGGGTCTAAAAGAGGGACTGTCCCTCCTAAAGAGGGACACTTTGGAGGTATGCCATTTATACCTACATACCCTTATATTCTTGTGTTTAGTACCACTTTATTCTGTGATAGTTTTCTTTGTTAGATCTCCTTTTAAACGACAGAAATGATATGTCCTGGCAATTACTGATGAGATGCTGTGCACCAAAGAGTTTTAACTGTAATAACTCTGAAAATCTGCTTCTGTCAGCAGTGGGAATACCCTTGTTTTACTCAACAGTAAACACCCTACAATGTATATATATTTTTTATAACAAAAGTCTCTGATACTATAAACAAGGTGTACAGAAAATGAACACCCAGAAACACTCATTTACTGCCCTTTTCTTGGCACAGGCATTGTTAACGGGAGGAAGTACATAGCTCTTGAATACAGTGTTAAGGAAGTGTATGGTCTGAAAATCAATTTCCGGGCCTTATTTATCAAACTAAAGATGTCTGGAGCAAACCAACTGCACCATAGGGATGAAATGAAAATTCCACACATTCCTGTAGGTTTAAATTTGACTTGTAACCCCATGAATGTGTTGGAGACCTCTCTAGAATTCAAGTAATTAAAGGCCTCTCTTAAATGAATAAGACGTTTCACCCCTCCCTCCATGGTGAAGTAGGTTTGTTCAAGAATTGTGCCTCTTTAGCTTCATGAGGAAGCTCCTTAACCCGTTGAGTGCCAGAGGAGTATGCAAGCAATGAGTTTCATACTTCTCTGGCACTCAACAGGTTAATGCAGATTCAGTGTCTTATATTCGCCCCAAAGGAACCTAAGAACTCTGCGAGTCTGATGTACGTAGAAAAATATGAATGAGATCCACTAAAGGTTCAATGTAATGGCTAGGTGTCTGGCAATGTGTGGAGATCACTTTCCCATGGTAAATACTATAGTCTTCTCCATATACACCAAGAATTTGGCATTTAAGGGGATGGGTGAGACTTTTGGGTTAATTCTGCCAATGTATTGGTGATGGCAAGGGTGGAGCAGAGAGGATGCCTCCACCCTCAGACCTCAGCACCAAGAACAGCAGATTAACTTAAATTTCTAATACAGAACTTGAATTCCCATCCACAGAGCAGCTGCTTCTTCACTAGCCATCAGTTGTTCCATGTAAACAATACAGAGCCAACTATCAGCTGATCAATGAAAACAGTGCAGGGCCAACTATCAGCTGATTGATGTAAATAGTGCAGGGCCTACTATCAGCTGATCGATGTAAGCATTGCAGGGCCTACTATCAGCTTATCTATATGAACAGTGCAGAGCCAACTATCAGCTGATCAATTTAAACAGTGCAGAGCTATGCCAGCATTTGAGTGCTATGTGTAGGATGAGGCACACAGCCATAAATTACACAACAGTTCTATATGTTGATTGGAGCCCTCAGATGCTGGCATAGAGCTGTACTATTTACATCGACCATCTGATTAGCAGCTATGGCAAGATCCCCAGTTCACCAACAACAAAAAAGCAAATTTGTTTGATCTCCCACAGTATTACCAGCTACTGGAGCTTAACACAAATGGTAAATAGACACATAAACATATAAACACTCTTTCAGGAATATTAAAATGGTACATTAAGTCAAATTTCAGTATGAAAAATGAGTCAAAGCACTCTGTTTGCCTTGCCTGTCTTGTGTTTACATGAATCAGCTGGCAGTCCGCTGTGGACTTGAAACAGCAGATCATCCATATAACAGCTGCTTTGTTGGTTCTCTGTGTGTATGATCTGTAAAGTTGGGCAGGACATTTTTTATTTCATAAACCTTTCACTGCTACGGAGGTGTGCAGCACATTGCAGGGCAAGGTGTTACACATCCCTGTGACATTCAAGGGAGGACAGCTGTTGTCTCTGCTCCCCCCAGAAAAGCCAGCAAACTTTCCTCTGTGGCTCCATAGAAAGCTATGGAAAGATCCCAGCTTCATCATCTCAGTTTGGGACTGTGCACTCCAACAGCATAGCCAGCTATTGGAGCTTAGTGCATTAGTCAATAGCCACATTACCATATCATCACACCCACAGGAATACAACAGTGCTGAAGACATCTTAGTGCATACAATGAGATAGTATTGGTGAAAATATCGCCAACCTGGCCCTTTATTGAACCTTAGTGTGTCACCTCCTGTTTTTCTTAGTAGATCAGTTTTCCATCAGTTTTAACAAAAGTAAAAGTTGAAAGGAAAATCAACAATGTGATAATACTGCTCAGATGACTTGCACTTAATGAAAAGGTCAAAATTGCAATAAACTACAGAAAAGCTGAGGTCAACCAACATGAGAAAAGTCAGCTGTAACAGAAGGATCCTGTGGTAACTAAAGAACAGGGGACAAGTTGGAAAGAATTTTGCAAGAGAAATAATCATCCTTCCTGCGAGGGAGGAAGGGAGGTGCAGGGTGCTTGAGAAAATATAAAAAAAAAGAAAAGAAAAAGCAAACTAAGTCAAGTCATGAATAAAGAACAGGTGAGAGAGGAAATCACCCTCTGACCTCTGGAACCATATTTCTGCTGCCTCCTGAAATTATGTTTTCCTGAAACAAAAGGAACAATGTTATGGAAAACTGTTAGCCAGGTATTTTAGGAAAATGAGACACCATGAAGCGGATGAAGAAGACAAAGACAATGATTTTTCTTTTCTTTATAATACGCAGAAAACAGCTGAAAGCTGAGGCAAGAGGTGACATATTCTGGTCCAGCAAGATGACTGAACCATGAGAAAGAAGAGGGAAAAGTGACTCACAGTAACCTATGAGAGACATTGGAATATTTGAGGCGCTACTGATTTGCTTGGTAGGCTTGTTGAGTGACTGCTAAGTCAGTGGTTTCCCACCCTTAAAGAGACAAACAGGAAGATATTGTGAAAGAAAAGTCTTAATCTGACAGAAATGAATGTGAATACAGGTCATAGTGAGGCAAGACAGAGGCTTATCAACCCCTTGCAGTGCTTTGTTTTTCAATGACATTTGCATCCCTTCAGTTCACAAAGTGTTATTAACCCTTTGAGTGCCAGAGGGGTACGGAATGCATACTCAAAGGGTTAAACACATGAATCACAGACTGCGATAACATCTTCCATACCTCCCAACATTTCAAGTGGCCAAAGAGGGATGCTTGTGTTGCTGAGGGTTGTGGCTCGTGGCGGGATATTACCAAGAAGTTTTAGGTTATTTTGTGACCTACTGACACCTCTTAGTTTAACTGAATAAATTATATAGAACAAGACCAAAGTATTTAATCTACACAGGCTAGTTTAGAAACACATACAGTGATGTTTAAAGAAACATTAAAGGGACACTAATGTTCAGTAAAAAAATTTTCTTATTTTGTTGAGGCTTATCAGTCCCTTGCAGTGCTTTGTTTTTCAATCCCATTTGCATCCCTTCGGTTCACAAAGTGTTATTAAAAACATGAATCACGCACTGTGATAACATTTCCATACCTCCCAACATTTCAAATGGCCAAAGAGGGACACTTGTGTTGCTGGGGGTTGTGGCTGGTGGCGGGATATTACCAAGAAGTTTTAGGTTATTTTGTGACCTATTGACACCTCTTAGTTTAACTTAATAAATTATATAGAACAAGACCAAAGTATTTAATCTACACAGCCTAGTTTAGAAACACATACAGTGATGTTTAAACAAACATTAAATGGACACTAATGTCCAATAAAAAATGTTCTTATTTTGTTGCGTTAAAAAAAATAAATTATGTGGCACAAATCCTATCTCTCAAGCTGTTACGGTCTGAGAGATATTCACATCTAAAGTTCTCCCTCTCCTGATGTCAGCTGTAAAGCTGACAGCAGGAGATTTGAGTCGGCCGACTCAAGGAGGCTCTTCAGCAGAGGAAAAATTGCGTTATATAAAAAAAAACGACTTAATTGGAACGGTCTACAAAGTATGCTTGCAAACCAGGCACACTTTGTAGACGGTTCCAATGAAGTAATTCTTTCCCAATATCGCTATTTCAGCTCTACTGCAGAGCCACCGGCTGGTCCCTGGACCGGAATCTCCTGCTTTCAGCAGAGCGCTGACGTCAGGAGAAGGGGAGGGAGGAACTTTAGATGTGAATATCTCTCAAACCATTTGAGAGACAGGATTTGTGCCACATAATTTATTTTTTTAAACTCTACAAAGCAAGAAACATTTTTTATTGGACATTTGTGTCCCTTTAATGTGAGTTTTATTGCTCTGGAGAAATGTGATACACTTATACACACACAAACCACATAGTCTGATCTCCTAAACAGGGGGGCACCAGGCTATAAAAGAGGGACAAAGGGATTTGGGTCTCAAAGAGGGATTGTCCCACCTAAAGAGGGATACATGGAAGTTATGATCTTGGATGCTTGAGACATCACCATCGTATTGTTAATCCATTGGACCCACCCCCCCAAAAAGACAAAAAATAAACAGCACACTATTGAGTGCAGATCTCTCATATACCAAAAGCAAATACACAAGAATATTTCAGCAGAATACATAGGCCTCTTTCATTTTGGTGATACCAACAGACAGAATTATGCTGACTTGGTGACATCATGGAGGATGAATGGACCTATGCTGGATAATGGTGTCTGTAACAAGGGTGACTATGACCTCACATAAATGCACCAAAGTCTAACATACTGCATCTTTACTGTCTTCACATAGGAATACAATAAAGTTGCAGCATGGCTAATCTGCATGGCGGCCTATAGGGTCACTGTGAGATCATTCATACAAGCAACATTGGCAATCATGTTGGATGGCCAGGGGAATGCAGAAGGTTAGTAGAAGAATGGGGGGGGGCTGCTACAGTTCTTTCAACTGTGTCGAAGACCCTTAAACACCCATTAAAAGAGCAATATAGAGAAAAAACAGTGTCATTCAAACAGGACACCATGGTTAATCCACTGGATGTCAACAAGATGGAGACAGGCCTGAATTTATATTTCAACACAAATAGGAATTAGAGCAACCAATGACCTGTTGCAGATCTGCTCTCCTGGGAACAGAACTGCCCATGATGAACAGACTTAGTAAAAAAATTAAAATTGGCATTTAAATATACATATGCTCTCCATATCTTAAAGCATACTGTATGTATATTTAAAGGGATAGTAATACTTCGTTTTAACTTTATTTTATCTTGTAGGCATTAAAAAAACATGAAGAATGATATAAGTCTTATCTCTCAAACCTTTATGGTTTATGAGATATTCACAAGCAAAGTTCCCCTCCCGCCCCTTTTTCCTAGTGTAAGCCATCTCTTCTCAGATGTGAATCTGGTTGTAAGACCAGACAGATAACAGCAGGGGACAATCTTCTTTATATGAAAACAATGAAAGCCCTGTCCCCCTTGACAAGTTTTTCAGCTTTTTCCATTATCTTAATTGAAGATTGTCCCTCTCTGCAGTCTACCTGGGCATCTCCCTTCTGATCTGGTTGAACGGGGGGGGGGGATACTTTGTTTGTGAATATCTCTTAAACCATAAAGGTTTCAGAGATAAGACTTATATCATTCTTCATGTTTTTTTAATGCCTACAAAATAAAATAAAGTTAAAATGAAGTATTACTATCCCTTTAAGTATATCTTAATTTATTGCTCCATATCCTTTTTATGTTGTGTTTTTTTTTTGTAGTGGGTGTTGTCGTGGTATCTGGATAATTTGGATTATTTATCACCATTATTTGGATACATGGAAGTTTTGTGCCTGTCCAAGATTTCAGGCTCCCCAAGTCAAGGCATCCGAGGATCACCTAACCCCAAACATGGATACACTTCCTGCTCCCCCCACGGCCTTACCAGTCGACAGCAGTTATTTGCAGTAAAAGAACAATCATCGTTCAACAGTGAAAGGGTCAATAAAAGAAAGGGTGGTGAAAATTGATAAAATAATTTTACGCATGGGATCTTTACAGTCCCACAATGTTTGTCCTATTTATGTTAGATACGTCAATGGTTAAGTTGAGTGCAGGTGTGTGCAAACCCCTCTGCCACATGCATTTAGGGGTTAAACATCTTCATTTAAATCAATGAACTGCCCCACTCTGCTTTTATACATCTGGATCAGAATTTGTGTAGTATAATCTTTTGCAGATACATCTCAGATTTAACAGGTAGAAGGAGCTCACATCACTGAACAGAAGGAAGGGAAATTAAATAATTTATTCAAGCTAAGGGGAAATAATGAGAGAATGACACATACCTCCTGAGTATACTGATACCCAGTATGTATAGGTGCACAAATGTATGTTCTCCACTGGGGCCCCAAACTGGTAACAGCTCATAACAAAATTTCACATTCTACATTTTTATGGAGATAAATAAAATACACTAAACATAGTCTGAAGTCTTAATTACTCTATAACATCAAAATAACCATCTAAAAACATAAAAACAAACATTTCTTGAAAGCAGATATCCAATTGCATCAAATGCTTGCCTTTCTAAGCCTAGCCTGGTGTGCACAAATGTTTACCGAAGATGGCAATAAAGGAAAAAATAGCCATTTTATTACATTTGCACCTCGTCAAAGCTACTGCAATCTTGGAAATATATGGAATTTCCTACTGTATTCTACTGCTATACAGAGAACAATGGCACCTGATTGGTATGAGTTGACATACTGTATGGTGTGTCCGATGCCCATAACTAGACTACAATATCTAATATTTCATTCATTTCTTTTACACATACAGAAATGAAAAAAAGGTAGACAAAGCATATTATTTTGGAAAGCAGACAACCAGCCTCAACAAATTACGGGTCACATGCCTTTCTACCTCTAGGCTGGTGTGTTCAAATATTTCCATAAGTTAGCGCTATAGGTAAAATTCTAAACATTTTTTACATTTCCACCACTTCAAAGATGCTAAAATCTTTGAAAACCATGGCATTTCTTAGTGTATTCAGTAGCTAGTGCTAGCCTGAGGAAAATACTATCCCGCTGGTATGAGTTGACAAACAGTATGGCGCACCGAACTACACTTAACTTCTTTCTAATTTGAAATTACCTGACTGCTGTAAAATGGTCATAAACATTAGAGATATGGAGAAAAGGTGTGCAAGGTACACCATTTTGTAAAGTAGACATCGATATGAAAATTCTGTAAAATACCATTGATTTAAGTTTAACTGAGGTGTTGGAGACTGAGGCATTAAATACCTCTCTAGCATTGAAGGGGATAAAAGTCCCAATTAAAGTACAGTTGTGATAACTGTGTGATACTTTACCAAGTCAGTGCCATGTGGAGTCTCAAAATGGTGCCTGTTGGTCATTAAAAGGGTGGGCAGAAAACTGGCCCTCTCAGCTGGAATGCAAGCAGGAATATGTGACAGCTACTGCCGGATTGTGTGTGCATTCCCCATAGACCCACTGTGTTCCTGATAAAAAGCTCCCTAGAAACAGATCCAGGGATCTCACTGTCAGGAGCATAAAAGTGTACAAACAAAAACAAAATAAAAGAATAAAAAAACTGAAGATGGGAAAAATAATAATAAAACTTACAGGCAAGTTGACTACCTATTATGCACTTACATAACTGGTAAAGTCAGACTAAAGGTTTAATATTAATGCTTCCCAGGTTCTGGGCTGGGCCCACTGTCATTGCCGCTTTCACTCAGCTGATTGAGTTCTGAAGGTGACAGTGATGCAGATGGTGTAGGCAGAGTGGTGTGGGCCCTTCAGTTCCCTTTCTCTCCACATTGCTCCCATGCTGTGGAATAACCCAGCAAGTCAGAGTGGCAATGCATTGCTGATCTATGCCTCTGTACTCCATAGAACTGCACATGCGATTCCTGATATGTTACCCCTCCCACCCACATCCTTTTATTCTCATTGATCCGTGTACACATTGGAAACAATGGTACTTTTAACCCTTTGAGTGCCAGAGGCATAGCAAAGCAATAAGTTGGATGACCCTCTGTCACTCAGAAGGTTAAAGAGAGGTGCCAGCCAACTGTACGTCACTTAACACGTAATCCTTAGTACCCTCAGGAAGACTACCACATTACAATTTTAAATTTAGATGGTATCTGAGGGAATGAAGATGGGGAATGTGTGTGTAGTTCAACAAACCTGCATTAATCTCTGGACCTAAGTGCCTTGGACACTGGGCCTAAGTGCTGGCTTCACTGGATGTAGTTCCGTTTTTGCTGGCACCACAAATTAATTGCTTTTCTCCTCTCTCTCCTCATCATGCAGAGATCTTCTGATATCCTCCAGTGGTGGTTTCCACAACAGTGAATACAATTGTTGACCACACACACACTGTTTTGTTTGCTAGTACTCAAATGGATCAATATTTTGGCCTACAATGTAATTATCCTGCAAAGCATTCTGTATCCATCTAGACAGTGTTAATGTACATCAGTTACCAAATAAGACTCAGGGAGCAAGTCCTATAAAGTGCTATCTCCACCACCAAAAATGATAGATTGCCGCCCGAGACACATGAATCCCTTTCTGTGATAATGACGTGTTATGCAGATTGTTATGATGTTGTTGGTGTCACTGATGATGAGGGTATTTCCTTTTTGTCTAGTTTTACCTGCATTTCTCTTTCTTAGACTCCACAATGCAATCTTCCAGTCAATCTATAAGAATTGTTTATATGCTTTCAAAGAATCCGATTCCTCAGAATGCTGCTGCTGATGCCTTGGCACAAATTCAGAAAATTTATGTTTAAAATTGGAGTCCAGCAATGTAGCAAATGTGTATTCCTCATTGCCTTTAACAGAGATTATGAGAGGATCTGGGGTAGTTTAATGCCTGGGCATACCTGACGTACTCCAGTGTCCTCAAGCTCAGGGAGGGCCTCAGACTCCTGCCAAGAAAGGAGATATATCCAGAACATGACATGTTTTATCAAAGTGTGGCAATGAGCACAGAGCCACTGGCCTGACTTGCAATTATGGTGTTGGGCCTGATGGTCATGCTCACTGAGCCATCGCTCAATGCACATGAATAAAACCATGATGCTGATGTGATTGGCTGGATGGGGCTCATCCAGGCAGCACATCAGCATCACATATTTTGGAGCGGGCAGCTCCTCTTGATGAGCATGGGTGCCATCCAGACATATGCTGTAGGTGAGTCTGCCCCATCGATGAGGAAGAGGACAAGGGCAGGCTCATCCAACTGGCATGCATGCCACTAAAGGTCTTCAGAGATGGAGGGAGAGAACCACTGAATGAACAATTTCCAGCTCTAGTTACAGGTACAAAAGACAATAGGTTGGGGTGCTGATAATTCGTATGGGGTGGGGAATACCAAAAGCTCTGAGAAAACAAGGTGGACCTGAAGACTGATGTGTGTGTGTGTGTGTGTGGGGGGTGCTGAGGGCTACATTGGGGTGAGCAGGGTATGAAGGCTTTCATTGTTCAAGGTGATTCTCAACTCTGTGGTGAGGGTGATGAGGGGTAAGTGGGGTTGAAGGCTGTGGTGGGGATTACTGATGACTCTGAGATAGACTATGGCTTGGGGTACTAATGAATCGGTTGGCAAGGAAGGCTAAAATTTGCTGTAGTGGGGGGTGCTGAAAGCTCTCAAGGGATGAGGTGGCTGAAGGTTGTTGTGGGGGTGCTGAATGCTCTGATGGGATGAGTGCTGCTGAAGACTGATGTGTGAGGTGATGAAGTCTGCGGTGCTGGGTTAAGAGGGCTCTGATGTGGTGAGGGAGTCATCTAACGGGGGGATGCTGAAGGCTTTGATGAGGGAAGTTGGGCAATGGTGCTGAGGAATGTGATGGGAAGTGATAAGGGTTGTGGTTGTGGGGGAATGAGGGCTCTAATGAGGGAGATGCAGGAGGGAGGAGAGGTATGTTGTGGTGAAGGTGCTGATTTGGGATTTGTTGATGGTTGTGGCTGTGGCAATCAAATGGGAGGTTAGGTGGTGGCGTATAACTGTTAAGAGGGGAGGGTAATGATGCTGTGGTGCTGTGTGCACTGCTTAGTGGTGGGGGCTGTGAGTTCTGATGAGGAGGCTGTGGTGGTGGAGGGGAGCTGAAGACTCTGCTGGGGGAGGGGGAGACTGACGACTCTTAAATGATGGTCAGGCCTAAGGATTGTGGTACTGGTGGTGAGATGAGTGCTCTGATAGCACTATATTGTGATGGAGGAAAGTAAAGGCTCTAATGGTGATGATTATATTTTAATAAATTGCATTTAACTATACCGTACTGACTCCTGAACATCTCTGGGGAACCATAACACTTGTTAATTCCATGTTATCATTATTTCAATAATCATCAGCAATGCTCTTTAGTTTTTTCAATAATAAATATATTACAGGATGTATATCACTGATTCCTGCATTGGAATGACTAACCAGCAAAGTGTCATCCTCAAAAGGCTTCAGGAGCTTACATAAGTCACATATTTTCTGAAATTAACCAGGTGACAAAGAAGTCCCCTCCAAAGCCACCCAGTTAAGCTCTGTACACCAATGGCCTTGTTCTGCTCATTACATTCTCAGACATGTTCAATGTGGAATTTCGCCTGCTGGGGACCTCCATTTTAAGTTGATGATGGGGCAGGTGGTTATGGTCTTACATAGAATATAATGAATTGTGAGCACTGTATGACTGGCTAAAATGTGCAGAGATTTTTCAGGCGATATTTAACATTTCACTGAATTCTTATTCTGACAGGAACTGAGTAACAATTATATTGTGGACGGGGCAAAGTAGGGTATATGCACCATATTTTCTATTCTCAAGACAGATATTATATTGGATGCATTGTCATCAGACACAAAGCCAGCTTTCAAGGAACGGGATACAAGTAATTCGTCCATAACCTGCTGTGGTTTATTTAACAAATCTACAGATGTGTGGGATTGTCTCTGAAGGCTCTGCATAAATATGGTGTCAAGCCAATGTTATGGGATACCTTGCAAGTGCCAGAGCCAGAGTTGACATTGGCAGTGACCTGCTGCTACTGCCCACTGATGGAAAAGCTCCCCAGTGAGCAGTGACAGTCATATAGTCTGTACTCTGGCCACTTGTCAACATATCTGTAGTCAAGTGAAATTGCTAACCATATTATAATTCTTGTCCTTTGCCCATGACACCAGCTACCTGATAGTACAACCTTAGCACCATCAGCCTTGAAAATAACTACAGCTTGGGATATGCCAGTGGTAGCACTGTGCAACACATGACATCAGTTCTTTAAAACCCTCTGTTTTTAACAAAAGAATAGGGCATCATGTCAACTGCCAACATTTTGTCAAGTTTGCCATTGTACTGTATGTGTGGTTCTGTGGTTACCAATGCAGTTTAAGAGGTCAGTACGTGTGGTTCTGTGGTTACCAGTGCAGAGGGATAATGCTGGGGTTCAGGCAGTATGTGTGGTTCTATGGTTACCGTGGGACAAGGCTGGGGCTCAGTATGTGTGGTTCTATGGCTACTGTTAGACAAGCCTGGGGGTATCAGTATGTGTGGTTCTATGTGGTTTCCCTGGAAAATCTACTTTAAAAACAGCAATCAAATCTGAATATTTTTCACCCATTGGCCAAAATTTCTTGCCATTTTTTCAGTGGATAGAAAATTTCCACCCATTGATTTACGTGGTTTTCACCTTTTCTCTATAAAGTGCAATGTATTTGAGGAAGTCAAACAAAATAGAAGCAGCTACAGAGCAAGGTAGACATGTGCTGTTCTGCTGTGTATTTATAGCAAAATTGAGCCAGGAGAGGCTCATAGTGACTGATATCACTATGAGTATGTTTAAAAATAATAAAAGTAGAAACTGGAAGGTCCATTATGTGTCCACTGAGTCTAAGTCTGAGGAGGAAGTGAACACTACAGAAGCAATGCTGGCCAGTCCCCCTAAAACACCCCTAGGGGAAATTAATGTCAAGGGAGGAACAAAAGGGTAGTAGTAGTGAGAGCAGGACAGGTCAACTGCTTGTGCCTGCTGTCAGACGTGCTGTGCCTCCTGTGAGACATGCAGCCCCTGCTGTCAGTGCCACCACCATTGCTGTGCCTGCTGCCAGTACTGCCCCTGCTGACACCAGTGCGGTGCCTGCCTCTCTGATAACAGACACCATGACATTTATGTCAAACATGGTAAAGACAAACACTCACCACAAAAATCTAGCACCGCTGTTGATGGGTATCCTTTTGAAATGTCGCACGCTTAAGAGCGTGTGACATTTCAACTATTTCACCACATCGCCATGGTCAAAATGGCAGCATGACAATCTCGCGCTACAAGACAGAGCGAGATTGTCATGTCACCTACTTAATGATCGCATACATCTGCAGCACATGGAGGTGCTCCAGCAAAGAGTATCTATTACTTAAAATGTTGTACCAGCTGAAGCGCCTCCGTGTGCTTCATACATAATACTCCATGTGCCCTGCATACAACCTTATCAGGATGTTCATGTAGGTGCCCTGCTATCAGTTTGATTTGTATAGCTATATGTGTGGTTCTATAGCTACTGCAGGACAAGGCTGGAGGTCAGTATGCAGGTTTCTGTGGCTACCAGTACAGTGAGACAAGGCTGGGAATTGGATACCAGTATGTGTTGTTCTATGGCTAGCATTGTAGTGTGTCAAGGCATGAGGAGTTCAGTATGTGTGGTTCTGTGACTACTATGGAACAAGACTGGGGGTCAGTATGAGTGATTCTGTGGCTGCCGGTGCAGTGGAATAAGAATGAGGACTTGGAGGTCAGTATATGTGGTTTTGTGGCTAGTATTTCAATGGGACAAGGGTGGAGGTGCCAGTATGTGTGGCTCAATGGCTAACAATGCAATGGAACAATGCTAGGATATCAGTATGCGTGGTTCAATGGCTATTGGGTTTGACAAAGTTGGAGGGGTGTCTGTATATGTGCTACCAGTGCAGTAGGACATGCATGGTTCTATGGCTACCGATTTCGACAAAGCTGGGGGGGAGGGATTAGTATTTGTGGCTCTCTGGCTACCAGTGCAGTAGGACAAGGTTGGGGTGTTAGTATGTATGTTTCTATGGCTACTGGGCTGGGGGGCTGTATGTGTGGCTCTATGGCAAACAGTGCAGTGGGAGAAGGCTTGTATGTGGTTCTATGGCCACAGTGGGACAAGGCTGGGAAACATTATGTATGTATGTTGTAATATTGTTACTATTGCAGTGGGACTAGGCTGGGGATCAGTATGTGTATGGAAGGAAAAAAAGCATGAAATCTGTACTTTTTGTATGAATTCCCACAGAAGGTGAAAAGTGCAGTTTTTTTACATTTTAGGTGACAACCTTTACCTATTTCTATTCACAAATCGCAGCAAAATAGTACAGGAAGCAAATTAAAGTCATCAGTAAATACATTATAATAGGCAAATCTGGTGAATGTTCTGCCAAGTTTATCCATTAATAATTATGTTTTGCTGGGCATTTTATTTCTAAGTCACTGTGAGCCACTCCAGCAGGGAAGGGGTTAAGAGTTAAGTCCACAATAAATAGCATGTGTGGGGTTCTAATAGGGACGGCCCCACACCAGATTGTGGCTGTTGTCTTCAGCTGCTGAGAATTATTTCTACAAGAGCTGAAGATTTAATTGTCCATGACTACCAGCGGAACAACTGTTACTTCTCAGTGGATATGAAGGCAACTCACAGACGCCATCCAGGACTCCTGCTGTGCTGGCAGTGGAAGAAAGTTATCAATCTTCGGCAAACATCATCTTATTTTTAATTAGCCAGTTAATTTATTTTAAGTTCCTTCAATGACATTTATATAAATCCTATTAGTTGGCTATTAACCCTTTGAGTACGCGAGTGGGGCACGATATACTGTTAACCCTTCGACTGCTAGAGGGGTACGCAACACATTGCTTTTGGAATGCGTTGCGTACCCTTCTGCCACTCAAAGGGTTAACTAAAATAATCAGATATATCTTTAACTGCTGGAAGTTTAGAAAAAAAGCTTGCCTCAGGGGTCCACTGATTCCATGTAGTCCTGCGGAATGTATGTTTTTTTTTTTTGGTGAAAGTATTTTACCAGGAAGAATACATTGAGATTATCTCTCATTTTCAAGTACGTCCTGGACTCATTTTATCTACCTTAGAAAGGTGAAAGGCTGAGCTGACCTTGCCGGGACTAGAACTTGCTACCTCACGGTCTGAGTATATTCCAAAGGTGTCTTAACCAACTGAGCCATCTCTCCAGCTTGTATGTTTCTTACGCATTTAAAGGGATATCTGGTTACCTTACTGTTAAACCCCTTGTGTGCAATAGGCATCTCCATCACTTTTGCTTTGAAATGTTTTAGAGACATTACTAGCAGTCAAGGGGTTATAAACGGCTCTGTGTTTGTTGGACTACAGTCTTTGTCATCTTCTCCCGTTGGCTGGTTGAGGTTGATGGAGTTGTAGTATGAAACAGCTGGAGAGCCAACAACTGACTATACCTGCGCTAGAATCACTCCAGTGGGAGATGTAATAAGGTGTGATAAAGAGAAGACAAATTCTCCAATGTGATAAACTCTCCAGTTCCATGTTATTTTATGGAGAGTATGCACTGATACGTCTCCAGCTTGGGACATGTTAGGGCATAGAAGCCATAGAATAACATAGAACTGGAGAGAGTTTATCCACTGGATAAGTGATCTCTTCATCACACCTTAGAGAAGAGCTGTCCAGGTTTAGGGCTCGATTCAAATGTTGGCGTTAAAACCAACGTGAAGAAAAAAACTGCCTTCGCTCGTTAAGCAAGACCAGGTAACGTGAGATTCAAATCTTCCTTACCTAGAAAGCCTAACGAGCGATAACCAACAAAATACACGTTAATCTTAAACCTGCGTCGCATAGAAAATCTTACCTAAAAACACACGATAAAAATGTTACCTAGCACCACAGCCAATCACAGCACTGCAAAGTATCATGTTCAGTCAGAAAATCCAAAACCCACGTCTCCAGTTCTGAACAGCTTTCTCTGTGCTTCCCTACCCAGCCACTAGGGGAACACAGAGAAGGCTTTCAGCACCATGGACAGCTTTGAATGCCATAGGGATGTGCACTGCTCACCCCTGTGGCATTCAAAGGGTTAAAATCAATAAAACTAGTACACCAAGCACTACACAATGCCCCCTTCCACATCCCCCCCATTACTATGTCACATATATTGCATATATGTGACATACTAACCCCATCCACATCCACCTCATGGACTTCCATGTAGTGGACAAATCTGTCGTTTATTCCACAATTAACCCTTTGAGTACCAGAGAGGTAGGAAAGCATTGCTTAGCATGTTTCCTACCCCTCTGGTACCCAAAGGGTTAATAGGCAACGTATGGACTACATACCTTGCCTATATATATATGTGTGTGTTTGTGTGTGTTTGTGTGTGTTTTAAACTTTTTTTAAATTAAACTACTGTGATTAGACAGTTTAACTTAGATCTCATTCATTGTTAACCCCCTACCTCCTGTGTCCCATTGCTATTAGTACTTTTGCTCCACTCTTCTTCAAACTGAGAGTGGAGCAAAAGTACTAAAAGCAAAGGGACACAGTAAGTAGGGCATTATGAATGGTTGAGATCTAAGTTAACCCTTTGAGTGCCAGAGTGGTTCGCAACGCATTGCAAAGCAATGCGTTGAGTACCACTCTGGCACTCAAAGGGTTAACATACAACTGAGGGAGCAGCCTGCACTGTGAATGCAGCGCTTCCCTCAGCTTTAATTATACATTCTTTATTTTTTAATAATTTATTTATTTTTCTTATTTATTCTTATTATTTATTTATTATTTATCCCCTTGCTGCGGGCGGCTGTGAAGCCCGCAGCATAATAAAACCCTGGTGCATACAGAGGCATTGGCGAAAGCGGGAGGAGGGGACAAAGACATTGGAGGAAGCGGGTGGTAGGCTTGTATTTGCTGCCCGCTTCCTCCAATACCTCTCCTCTTGCGTTGGCATTGTGCCCAGCTGCCTGGCGTCGCGTTGTACAACGCCTTGTGCAATTCGTCCCTTTGCACAAGGAGTTGCACAAGGCGACTCCAGGCAGCTGGGCACAATGCCAACGCAAGAGGAGAGGTATTGGAGGAAGCGGGCAGCAAATACAAGCCTACCACCCGCTTCCTCCAATGTCTCTGTCCCCTCCTCCCACTTTCGCCAATGCCTCTGTATGCACCAGGGTTTTATTATGCTGTGGGCTTCACAGCCGCCCGCAGCAAGGGGATAAATAATAAATAAATAATAAGAATAAATAAGAAAAATAAATAAATTATTAAAAAATAAAGAATGTATAATTAAAGCTGAGGGAAGCGCTGCATTCACAGTGCAGGCTGCTCCCTCAGTTGTATGTTAACCCTTTGAGTGCCAGAGTGGTACTCAACGCATTGCTTTGCAATGCGTTGCGAACCACTCTGGCACTCAAAGGGTTAACTTAGATCTCAACCATTCATAATGCCCTACTTACTGTGTCCCTTTGCTTTTAGTACTTTTGCTCCACTCTCAGTTTGAAGAAGAGTGGAGCAAAAGTACTAATAGCAATGGGACACAGGAGGTAGGGGGTTAACAATGAATGAGATCTAAGTTAAACTGTCTAATCACAGTATTTTAATTAAAAAAAAGTTTAAAACACGCACAAACACACACATATATATATAGGCAAGGTATGTAGTCCATACGTTGCCTATTAACCCTTTGGGTACCAGAGGGGTAGGAAACATGCTAAGCAATGCTTTCCTACCTCTCTGGTACTCAAAGGGTTAATTGTGGAATAAAAGACAGATTTGTCCACTACATGGAAGTCCATGAGGTGGATGTGGATGGGGTTAGTATGTCACATATATGCAATATATGTGACATAGTAATGGGGGGGATGTGGAAGGGGGCATTGTGTAGTGCTTGGTGTACTAGTTTTATTGATTTTAACCCTTTGAATGCCACAGGGGTGAGCAGTGCACATCCCTATGGCATTCAAAGCTGTCCATGGTGCTGAAAGCCTTCTCTGTGTTCCCCTAGTGGCTGGGTAGGGAAAAGCACAGAAAAAGCTGTTCAGAACTGGAGACGTGGGTTTTCTACTCTTACTTGTGTGCTGTACTCCAAAAAAAATAGGCGTTAGATTTCTGGAGAGAAATGTTGCAATTTAACAGGAGTTAGCCCTAACTCCAACATTTGAATCGCTTTTGGCGTCGCTTGTACATTATCCTCTATGGGTGAGATCTTGCTGTTCTGGCGACGGGCGATGTCTGTTTCAGAACTGGCATCGCTTGTTTCTAGTAGAACATTTGCATTGCTCAATTGACGTTAAAACCAGCGTCTCCAGTTTTTTCTGGCGACGCCAACATTTGGATCGAGCCCTTAGTTTTCAAGGGCCACTAACAGGATAGGATGTAAGGATTTCCCTGATTAAGTACAGGTGAATTAATCAGTGGCTCATTCATTGTGATTGGTCCACCTGTGCTAAATCAGGGAAATCCTTACATCCTGCACTGTTGCTGGCCCTTGAGGACTGAACTAGAGTATCTTTTGCAGTCTCACTGACCAGGACAAAGGAGACTAGGTGGGAGAAGCAATAAGGGGCTTAATGCTATTAGGGAAGCTAAATCGGTTGTTATAAGCAAAATTGTTCCGGGTGGTACATACATCATTGTAATGTTGGAATTCTATTCTTTGACCATCATCCACCGCAATGAGTATTGGTCACAAGAACTCATGTTGTGGCCTAATGCTTGTCGCAGATTTATTTTCCCAACACTCATGCTAAATAGCGTGAGCAGTGGCAACATCAAAGGAAACTAGTCACTGTTCAATGTATGACACAGTGTCAAACATTTAACACCGTCACCAGCCCACCACCTAAACACTAACCCTAAAAGTACCTCTCCACTCCACCACTACACCTAATACCAATTATAACACTATCCTATGACTCATTCCCCACAAATGTAACAATAACACACTTACCTGGAAGTCGGAGGTGCAGCAATGTCTTCTTCACCCTGGTCCTCCTGCATCGTCTACAATTAAAAATATAAATAAAATTAAAATAAAATCCTCCATGTTGTTGACAGCTCCACCACCGCTGTAGCTGATGTTGCCACCTATAAGAAAGAGTAAAAAAGAACCTCCATTTCTGTTCCTGTTTGGGTCATTGCCTGAGGGGAAATATGAACAGGGACTGGCTTTTATATTGGCCAGTCTCTGTTCAGATTGGTTCCCACTCTTCCATTGGCTGGGATATAGGGTTACACAGGGCATGTAACAGAAATGGGGGTATTTTTTGTTTTACTTTCTTGTTTTTACTTTCTTATAGTTGGTGGCATCAGTGCCATCAGTGGCAGCAGGGGTGGTGACAACAGGGGGATTTCATTTAATTTGATTTATTTTTTTAATTGCAGGAGAAGAAAAGGGAGGACCAGGGTGAAGAAGACACAGTAGGACCTCTGACTTCAAGGTAAGTGTTTATTGTTACAGCTATGAGGAATGGGCCATAGAATAGTGTAAGGATTTAGCGGGAATTAAACCTTTGTGTGCCAGAGGGTTATGCAATGCTTTGCCATGAGTTGCATATCCCTCTGGCACTCAAAGGGTTATTTATGGTTTTGTTTCAATTATTTTTTTGTGGATGCATTGATATGGGGCTAAGGGCTGAGGCTGATGGAGGAATTCTGGGAAAACCAGCTGCACCACAATTTAAAAGTCACATTGAGTAAAAGTGGCAAACAACCTCCTTTTTGACTGCATATTCTGCAGATACATAGAATGTAAAGTCAGATTGCCTATATTTTTTATCATTTGCTTTCATTTACACCTTCTTTATAATGCTTATGTTCCTGACAGTGAGCTAATTTAATGTGTTTCCAGAAAGCTTTCTGTCCAGGTCTGTGAAAACAGAGAGAGGGCAACAAAGTAAAAAAATATACAGTGTAAACAAGACAGTGAAAAGACTGTACAGTATACTGTACAGTATACAGACAGTGAAAAGACTGTACAGTATACAGATCAGTCAGTGCTGCAGGGAGACTGCAACATGGTTTTAAATATCTCTACTTTCACATTCCTCAAATGAAAGCTCTCTGGAATCAATATCAGGGAAATACATGTGTCAATAAATAGGTGAAGATGAGATAGATAATTATAAAAAGTACATGAAATTTGGTTTTGCATAGTATACACGTGCAGAACATGTAAAGGTGAAAAGGAGGTTGACTGCCTCTTTAAATTGTGTTTTTAACCCATTGAATGCTAGAAAGGTCTCCAGTGCATTGACAACTTTTATAGAGTTAAAACTCCATTTAAATCAGTGGGAATTGGGAGAATTTCCAGTTCTCTTTAGGAGAAGGGCATCAGTCTCACTGAGTCAGTATGCCAGTACTCCTTTGACCTATTTACTACACTGATAATGGTGGACTCCTCTCGGGTGTCAGACAATGAATGCATCATTATGAGGCTACAAGCAAACACTGTAACAAAACCAGTTGTCAGACAGTCTATGCGTGGTTCATGACAACCAATGGACAGATGAACTCTGACTAGCAGTAGAGAGTGGAAAAATGCTGGAATAATGTGTATGTGTAGCTCTGTGATTACCAGTGTACAGTGTAACAAGGTTGGCATATCAGACAGTATGTGTAGCTCTGTGATTACCAGTGTACAGTGTAACAAGGCTGGCATATCAGACAGTATGTGTAGCTCTGTGATTACCAGTGTACAGTGTAACAAGGTTGGCATATCAGACAGTATGTGTAGCTCTGTGATTACCAGTGTACAGTGTAACAAGGCTGGCATATCAGACAGTATGTGTAGCTCTATGATTACCAGTGTACAGTGTAACAAGGCTGGCATATCAGACAGTATGTGTAGCTCTTTGATTACCAGTGTACAGTGTAACAAGGCTGGAATATCAGACAGTATGTGTAGCTCTGTAATTACCAGTGTACAGTGTAAAAAGGCTGGCATATCAGACAGTATGTGTAGCTCTGTGATTACCAGTGTGCAGTGTAACAAGACTGGCATATCAGACAGTATGTGTGGCTCTGTGATTACCAGTGTACAATGTAACAAGGCTGGGATATCAGACAGTATGTGTAGCTCTTTGATTACCAGTTTACAGTGTAATGAGGTTGGGATATCAGACAGTATGTCTAGCTCTGTGATTACCAGTGTACATGTAACAAGGCTGGAATACCAGACAGTATGTCTAGCTCTGTGATTACCAGTGTACAATGTAACAAGGCTGGAATACCAGACAGTATGTCTAGCTCTGTGATTACCAGTGTATAGTGTAACAAGGCTGGCATATCAGACAGTATGTGTAGCTCTGTGATTACCTGTGTACAGTGTAACAAGGCTGGGATATCAGACAGCATGTGTGGCTCTGTTATTACCTGTGTACAATGTAACAAGGCTGGAATATCAGACAGTATGTCTAGCTCTGTGATTACCAGTTTACAGTGTAATGAGGTTGGGATATCAGACAGTATGTGTAGCTCTGTGATTACCAGTGTACAGTGTAACAAGGCTGGCATTTCAGACAGTATGTGTAGCTCAGTGATTACCAGTGTACGGTGTAACAAGGCTGGGATATAAGACAGTATGTCTAGCTCTGTGATTACCAGTGTACAGTGTAACAAGGTTGGAATATCAGACAGTATGTCTAGCTCTATGATTACCAGTTTACAGTGTAATGAGGTTGGGATATCAGACAGTATGTGTAGCTCTGTGATTACCAGTGTACAGTGTAACAAGGCTGGGATATCAGACAGTATGTGTAGCTCTGTGATTACCAGTGTACAGTGTAACAAGGCTGGGATATCAGACAGTATGTGTAGCTCCGTGATTACCAGTGTACAGTGTAAAAAGGCTGGGATATCAGACAGTATGTGTAGCTCTGTGATTACCAGTGTACAGTGTAACAAGGCTGGAATATCAGACAGTATGTGTAGCTCTGTGATTACCAGTGTACAGTGTAACAAGGCTGGGATATCAGACAGTATATGAAGCTCTGTGATTACCAGTGTACAGTGTAACAAGGCTGGGATATCAGACAGTATGTGTAGCTCTGTGATTACCAGTGTACAGTGTAACAAGGCTGGGATATCAGACAGTATGTGTAGCTCTGTGATTACCAGTTTACAGCGTAATGAGGTTGGGATATCAGACAGTATGTCTAGCTCTGTGATTACCAGTGTACAATGTAACAAGGCTGGAATACCAGACAGTATGTCTAGCTCTGTGATTACCAGTGTATAGTGTAACAAGGCTGGCATATCAGACAGTATGTGTGGCACTGTTATTACCAGTGTACAATGTAACAAGGCTGGAATATCAGACAGTATGTCTAGCTCTGTGATTACCAGTGTACAGTGTAACAAGGCTGGCATATCAGACAATATGTGTAGCTCAGTGATTACCAGTATACGGTGTAACAAGGCTGGGATATAAGACAGTATGTGCAGCTCTGTGATTACCAGTGTACAGTGTAACAAGGCTGGAATATCAGACAGGATGTTTAGCTCTGTGATTACCAGTTTACAGTGTAATGAGGTTGGGATATCAGACAGTATGTGTAGCTCTGTGATTACCAGTGTACAGTGTAACAAGGCTGGGATATCAGACAGTATGTGTAGCTCTGTGATTACCAGTGTACAGTGTAACAAGGCTGGGATATCAGACAGTATGTGTAGCTCTGTGATTACCAGTGTACAGTGTAAAAAGGCTGGAATATCAGACAGTATGTGTAGCTCTTTGATTACCAGTGTACAGTGTAACAAGGCTGGGATATCAGACAGTATGTGTAGCTCTGTGATTACCAGTGTACAGTGTAACAAGGCTGGGATATCAGACAGTATGTGTAGCTCTGTGATTACCAGTGTACAGTGTAAAAAGGCTGGAATATCAGACAGTATGTGTAGCTCTTTGATTACCAGTGTACAGTGTAACAAGGCTGGGATATCAGACAGTATGTGTAGCTCTGTGATTACCAGTTTACAGTGTAACGAGGTTGGGATATCAGCCAGTACGTGTAGCTCTGTGATTACCAGTGTACAGTGTAACAAGGCTGGAATACCAGACAGTATGTGTAGCTCTATGATTACAAGTTTACAGTGTAATGAGGTTGGGATATCAGACAGTATGTGTAGCTCTGTGTTTACCAGTGTACAGTGTAACAAGGCTGGGATATCAGACAGTATGTGTTGCTCTGTAATTACCAGTGTACAGTATGACAAGGCTGAGATATCACCATACCTGGGAACTCTCCGGTTTTGCCCCGGAGACTCCGGATTTCAGAATGAATTACCGGGTCTCCGGGGCAATGTTTGGATCACCGGGTGGGCAGAGTTTAAATAGAAACTCTGCCCACTTGCGCTCCGTCCCGCCCGGTTCCTCCCACTCCCCGCCCTCTTAGATACATTTTGTAGTTTTTTTTTGGTTTTTTTTTGTCCCGCCCCCTTCCCGCGCTAAGCCCCGTCCCTTTTATGACGCGAATCGCGTCATTTTCCTCCCCCTGGGCACTGACAGGCTTACCCTCTGGGTAGCTCTGTTTCAAAAGTTCACAGGTATGGATATCAGACAGTATATGTAGCTCTGTGATTACCAGTGTACAGTGTAACAAGGCTGGCGTGGCAGTACCAACTAGCATTCAAATATATCTGATGTCAGTACTATATTATGCACTCTAGACCCTTAGGTGGTTATGGGTTTTATTTTTAAGATAACACAGGGATTCACTTTGAATGTAACATGTTCCACCAAAGAGACAAGATCCACTGATACGCTTGAATGGGTTTGAATGCCTGCCTGAATCTATGTATGTGCTCTCTAGTGTACATGTCTAAAGAAATATACATGTATGTACAATGGCGTGTGAGTTGGTGTGTGTGCGTGGGCATGCCAGAAGTTTAAGCCCATTTAAATCCATGGGCTAAACATCCAGCCACACAAATTCGGATTTTCACCAGCATTAATCTTGCCCAGGTGAATTCATCGGAAAGGAAAAACATCTCATATTCAGGGGAAATTAGAGTGGGACGGAAAGTAAACTTTTTCCCATGTGTATACTATAATGTGATCTGTTGTCTAGAGGTAAACTAGCAACTCCTAATAATCCACCCACTTATCTTACTATAGTCAGAATATCCCAATGGCCCTTATAAATTTTGCCCTGGTGCCTTTGTTCAAGAGATGATATCTTCAGTCAGTCCTGGAGGTTAAGTCCATGTCCAACTGAAGAAGGCAGTGTGCATGAGTTAAATGGACCCCTTTTAGGGTTAAGCTCTTAAGCATAGACCCCAATTCCAGTGTTTCACTTTGTCAGGTACTTGTCACCCTGTTTTGTCCAAACCCTTAAATTGTAAAGTGCTGTGTACACTTGTGGTGCTGTATAAATTATCATTATTTCATATTATGAAAAGAGTTGGGACCGTGGCAGATGTAATATTAACCCCTGACCCTAATGGCCCATTTTTACTATTACTGCAGCCCACTGTGCCAGCCCCCTTCTTGTTAATTTTATAATTGACACTAGCGAATGGTGCAAGTCATTGTTCGTATGATTGATGTTGGAAAATAAGGTATCATTCATCATTTAAAGATGTACATTTTGAGTAGTGCAGTCTTGCAGTGGGCTTTTTCCTATGTACCACCTATTTAGTTAATATGGAAATCCAGTTATTAACTTTGAGTTATTTTTAATATCCAAGCTACTTTTGAAATACCACAAAGCGTTTAAAGTGGACCTCTCACATAGATATAAGTAATGCTCATTAGTTAGAGCATTTAGGAAAAACATATAAAACGTTGTTCATTTAAAAAAAACAAAAAAAAAACAACAAAAAGCTTTATCTGCACAAAAATTAATGTTTAAAAAGTGCCTGGCAGCCTACTTCCGGCTTGCCGAAGCTTGCCGAACTGCCTCTGCTCCCCTCCCTTCTCCGATGACGGTGGGTGTCTGTCTCTAAGCTGCATCAATCTCATTGGCTAGATATTGATCTCTGCAAATGAGATCACTCCAGCTTAGAGAAAGAAAGCATCCGTTTCACAATCGGAATAAGAAAAACAAGCAAACCGTGCATAAAGATTTCCATAAATATGCATCTGAATCTCATAAAAAATAGGGCACCCTAAGTGGATATCTGACTCACACCAAAGTACCATGGCACCATTGTTGAGAAACACTGCTTACAACTGAAATAAAGCTACACTAGGGATACCAAAGAGCTTACATTTGAAATGGGCTAACATAAGTGATACACTGAGCTTTCAACTCATATATAGCAATACTAGTGATACCAGGGAGCTACACTACCAAATCCACAGAGCTGGCAACTGAATTCAGACTACACTAGTGAATCCACAGTTTCCAATTGAAAGGGAGCTACACTAGACATGCACCAGAGCTTACAATTGAAATGAAGCTACATGTGATACACCAGAAATTGGGACCTTATTGGCTCTGAAGGGGTTAAAAATTTCATGGAAAAGAATGGGAATTTGAGAAATATTTATTTGTCCCCTGTTGTGCCATTAGTTTGTCCCAGACTTGCTCTATTTTTCCTTTATATGTCAGTATCAGGGTGTCCCAGCACCTCAACCCTTTTCCCTGCTTTTTCAACCCCCCCCCCAAACATTTAACCATTTGAATGCCATCTCTCCCAACTCTATTGTCCCTGGTTTCCCTAAAACTTTTAGTTGCCTTTTCTTTAAATAGCTAAAAAAAAAAGAATGTGAGTTCCATTCCACTTGATTACCCTCCGTGATGGTCTAGTACAGGGCTGTTCAAGTTCAGTCTTCTAGGGCCACAAACAGGTCAGGATGTAAGGATTTACATGATTAAGCACAGGTGAGGTAATCAGTGGTCCATTCATTTTGACTGATTCGCCTGTGATTAATCAGGGAAATCCTTACATCCCTCCCTGTTGGTGGCCCTTACGACTGAACTTGGACAGCTGTGGTCTAGCAGACTGTAGTGAAAAGGATAGGAGCATAGATCTGTGTCTTTTTCAGCACAAACCAGTAGCATTTGCTCTCTCACGTTGAGCTGCTTACTAAGTCTGTGCACTGGTATATGACATCATATGCGGAGGCTCAGCATTAATAGACTGCGTGGAGCATACTATCAGAGATGGATTAAAGCTCCATAGGGGTCTAGGCAAGGTACTAATCTGGGGCCTGACATCTCTTGCTTCTGACACAGAGTGCTGATAGCAGGTACAAGCACACAACCCCTAAAGCATGCTGGCTGGGGGTCACATTTGACTCCGCCCTATCCTTCATTCCTCACATCCAGTCAATCTCAAACTCATCCCGCCTCCACCTCCGCAACATCTGTAGAATCCGACCCTTCCTCACCCAAGACACTACCAAAATACTAATCCAAGCACTCATCATGTCCCGTCTTGACTACTGTAACTCATTACTAACTGGCCTTCCTCTCACCCGACTAACCCCACTACAGTGTATTATGAACTCCGCAGCAAGACTAATGTACCTCACTCATCGCTTCTCTAACACCAATCCCTTCTGCCAATCCCTACACTGGCTCCCATTAGCATATAGAATTAAATTAAAAATTCTGGTGCTAGTTTAAAGAGAGCTCACTAACCCCCCCCCCCCCATAGCTCATGTCTTATTTCCAAATACACTCTGTCTCGCCATCTTCGCTCTGCACACGACCTTCTGCTCTCCACAGCTCTTATTACATCCTCCCATTCCTGCCTACAGGACCTCTCCTGTGCTGCACTTGAGCTGTGGAATTCCCTCCCCCACCCCATCAGATTGTCCCCCAGCCTTCAGATGTTAAGACGCTCCCTGAAAACTCAACTCTTCAGGGAAGCCTATCAACTACCTCCATAAACATCATCACCAAGAACCACCCCTTCCATGGATCACTGCACTCAACAGCACTTCTCACTCCCACCCACTGACTGGCAGTTCATGTGGCAGGAGGCACTTACACCCAATAGCAATTACTCCTTCTGTGTCCAACCTTCCTTCCTCTAGACTGTAAGCTCTCACAAGCAGGGCCCTCTGATCCTCCTGTTCTCCACATTTGATTTATACTATTTAATATCTCTGTATGTCTATTCCCTATTGTACAGCGCTGCGGATTAAGTTGACACTATATAAATAAAGTATTAATAATAATAATCATAATAACCGTGGCTCTAATGGATGTGGGTGTATCTGGATGATGCTGGTCTTTCAACGAAAACAGCATCTGTCTGAGACCCATCACTTGCAGCTAGGGCCCCTTATATTGCCATGGGCCCTAGACAGTAGCCGATATTGCCATAATGGATGATCCTGTTCTGCTTACTATACAGCTCTAAACTGAAAGAGGCACAGTTCTTTTCTCCCAAAAAATAAAAATAACTGGGATATAGGATATGGGGAACAGCTGTCACTCCATATCCTCTGATATCTCGATGCACAGAGGATGGCGAGCCAGTAGCCCACCAGGAATTTGGCCTGGGCATGCCTGAATGCCCGGTGGGACAATCCACCCCTGCTAGGACATACAACAAAGGGAGCAGGTAATGACAGTGATCAGGAAGAAAGAGAGGAGGGCTGGTAACATGTGGTCTGGGGGGGAATACAATCAAGTGGCTGGCTTCTACTATCGTTCAAGTCCACTGGGCCAGCCCACCCCCTTTAGGTAATTTTAAAATTGGCATTACATTGTGAAGTGAGGCAAGTGATATCACAGAGCTTACAGTTGAAATGAGGCTGCACTAATGATACATTGTAAGCTCTGTAGTAAGTAAAGCTACACTAGTGATACCATAAACCTTACATGGGAAATCGGTTATGCTTGTATTGTAGCTCTGTGGTACTATTTGTGTAACTCCATTTCAGATATAAGCTATTGCTAGTGTAGCACCATTTACAGCATCAAGCGAGAGACTGAGTGAGGCAGTGGCCTATCGGCCCAGATATATGTCCGGCCCAGGGGGCACTTGCCCCCTGCCCCCCAGGCCAGCCCTCCCCTGGAGAGGGGAGACTCTACAGCCAATCATCTGTACCATAACTGAATGAAATTCCCTAAATTCACATATATTTAAATCAATGGATCTTTTAATCATTTGAATGTTATATGTCTCTCAGTGCATTGATTTACAATGTTCTGGCGACCTCTCTAACAAGCAATGCATAGGATACCCCTTGGCACTCAGATGGTTAAAAGTGCAATTTAAATAAGTGGGAGTGTATTTGTTTCCTGAATTGCAGTTGGTTTGCTCCAATATTGCTCCTCTTTGCTCCGCTTTGCAATGTGTTGCGTATCACTCTGTCACTCAAAGGGTTAAAGCGGATCTTTCACTACAATAACATAGCGCTTCAAATGATTATTACATTAGTGATATGCACAGACTTTATGTTTATGTTTATTTTCTCCTTTAACATAAAATATAACCTTTCATGCTGGGGACAGACATCTTGCGGAGCCGGCATGTCTGCGTCTGCAAAAGGGACTGACAGCGCAGGCGCACGGACGTCACTGTGAAGAGACGTCCGTGCTTCCTGCTGCTGTCACCATCAGCAAAAAGCCGATATCTGAAGAACCGGGTAATATTGCTGGCGACTAGCGCTACTAAGCAGCTAGTCGCCAGGTGAGCAACAAGTGAACGTTAAGTTATTGCGGGGTGAAAGTTCCCCTTTAAAGGAGCAATTATACTTGAAAATAAACGTAAATGTGTTGCATATCGCTAATGTAATAATCATTTGAAGCGCTATGTTATTGTAGTGAAAGATCCGCTTTAACAATGATTTAAATGTGGCTTTTAACCCCTTAACGACCCATGACGTACATGTACGTCACGGGGTAGATGACCCAGAAGGACCAAGGATGTACATGTACACTGTTCGGGGAGCCCTGAATCCGGATCACGAAAAAAAAATGGTCCGTGGTCCTTAAGTGCCGGCCGTGTGCAGGCGCGGCCAGTCCTTAAGGGGTTAACCATAGTTCTCTCTAAGGTGAGCTGTTTGAGTGACCCGTCACTGCAAGAGTTACACAATTAATAAAACAGGCCATGGCTGCACGTTGCATCTGTTACTACAGCGCCAACTTGCATAAACGCTCCTCTGTAACTTTCAGTGCTGGGTCGCTCACCTGTGCTAACATTAGAGGGAACACTGCTTTTAACCTCTTGAATGCTGGAGAGCACAGTACTGAACTGGAGACTGCTCAAACATAGCTTTTAAGGGGGTTAAATGTCTACTTTAACCGTTTGAATGCCAGAAAGGTATGCAAAACAATGTGTTGAAAATACTTCTGGCACTCAAAGGGTTAAATTGTTAGTAATTTTGCCAATTTTTTTTTTTTTTGGCCCCTATGATGAAGATGACTTGATCCAAAATTTCTCATTTCTTTTTCCTGCATAGAAATATAACACAAAATAAGTGTAGCAGAGAATACTCAGAACTGGAAAAACATATAAACAATGGACAATGTAGTTAAAAATGCTTAAATCCCAGAGAATATATATATATTTTCATCAAATTATTTAGAAAGGAATGTCTGTGAGAAAGCAGGATTCTACAAGGTGTTTATTTTCTTATCTCTTACTGACATCTGCTGGTGATAATGTGAACTAAATATTGACAATAGCTCTGTTGGCTTTCTTTGAAGTAAACTGATGCTAATATTTAGGGCTGTATGTATAAAGAAAAAACAAAAACAGGACAAATGGGAATTGTGGGATGTGGTAATTGTGTCAGAAAGGGGGAAAAATGACATATTGTTTTCAGTCATTACAGGGGATAAGTTGTTATTTTAGAATGCATTACATCAAAGGAGTCATAGGACTCAACATATGGAACAGTTTCTCCTGGTAATCATGGTTGTGTCTAGTCACAGTGATTCCCACAGAATTAGGCATGTATTTTACCAGAAAGGCTACATTGAGATTGTTGTCTCATTGTCCTGGATACTCATTTATTATGCACCTCAGAGGGATGAAAGGCTGAGTTGACCTTGCTAGGATTAGAACCTGTGACCCTGAGGTTTGAACTGATTCTACAGCTATCTCGCCAGCTTCTCATAGATACGACTAGAGAAGACACACTACCTGGCAATTTCCTATTGGAATTGCTAAAGCTCTGCATTTCTTTACATTTATTTTATTTGAAACAAAATGTTCCATGACTCCTTCATATCCCAACACATTCATGTATTTCGTAATTGGATTTTCTGCAAAGATACTATGTTACTTCCATATGATAGATAATGTCTTCCTTATCCGGAACGGTAAAGAACATTAACTACATGAATTATTTCAATACATCAACGATATTCCCTCTCCCATTAGATTTACTACTCAGTATAGTCTAAAGAGTACAGAATTTCTTGACGTCACTGTTTTTTGAAGCATAATATGATTAATTCTACCAGCTTCCGTAAGTGTACACACAGGAATGCATTGTTGCACGACACCAGTTTTCATCCTATGCACACAGTTAAGAGTTATCATACTCTCAGTGATCTTAAAATATGTGAATTACAACTACAAGAGTCGATAGAAAGATTAATAATAAGGGGATATCCTGAACATGAACTTTGGACGCAATTTCATTGTGTCATACAACACTCACAGTCAGAAGTTTTATCTTCAGCTGACACTAAAGGGATTCAGATATAAAATAGCCTAGTTTACTACTACCTATTCAAAAGGAAGTCCAATGTTTAAGTATAACGTACAACACATCTATAATATCTCATGGATAGGGCAAGTTACTTCTGTAAAGATGAATCTACTCCCCAGAATTCTGAACTGTTTCAGAATGCTGTCAGTCCCCTGTACACAAAAATCATATGGGTAGGGCACAGACCTAGATTCTCCACTGCAATTCTCACAACTGACACAATGGCTCCTACCCATGATACACCTCCTATGTGTAGCTTTGGAAGAGAACATTTCCTCTCCATTCCCAATCCAAAACCTCCTCTGGGTTCCTAATTGTCATAGTTCTCCTTCCCTTTTTGCCTCACTCACGATCTCCCACTCCCTCAGACTTCTGTCTAGAATATACATAAAAATACTTTCCTCTTGACCCCAAGACCAAACAATTGCTCGACTGGGAGTGAGACATCAGAGAGGAGCTTCCAACGGAGTACTGGCAAAAGATCTGGGTCAGTGCAGCTCATATCTCCATACTTTCCACCATACCTGGGAACTCTCAGGGTTTGACCCTGAGACTCAGGGTTTTGGCCCAAATCTCAGGGTCTCAGGGTGAAGAGCCAAAATCTCAGAGTGAGAGAGTTCAGTGCTCCCTGATATATATTCTGCTCCAGTTAAATGCTTCCTTAGTCTCTAAATTGGTGCAACTTGTACCAGGAAGGCAGAGGGAGAAGTCTTGCTTGATTGTATGTGTTCGAGCAGCGATATCTGTAAGTTGTTGTGTATTAATGGCTCCTTGAATGCTTATTGGAGAGACTCTTGATTACAGCGATGAGGGATATATCGCGGATAATCTATATTATGGGAAATTTAAGGGTTAATATTTACACAATCGCAGGGTCAGCTCATTTTGAAAGTTCCCAGGTATGCTCTCTACCCATAAATATAGGACCTGCAAGCTACTCCAGTGCTGGTACCTGACCACTCAAAGACTATAAGATATACCCTACCAATTCCCCTTCCTGTTTCAGCGGCTGCCTGGACCAGGGGGAGATGTTTTCCATATATGGCGGAGTTGCCCAGTGGAGCAACCATTTTGGAAAATGGTGATGTCCCTGACTCACTTGGCCACAGATATCAAACTGGTTCTTGACACATGGGTCTTACTATTGGGACTCTATCTCTAAGCTTTTTTTTATTGTTGGGAACCTATCGCTAAGCTTTTTTTCTCGCAAGGTTCTAGCTGCTAGAAGCATAATAGATTCCCACTGAAAAAAACATCCTTCCAGATCAGGACACCCTCACCTGAGTGATCTGGAATATTTTCACAATGGCAAAGTGAAGTCACTTCTGAATGATTCCTATAGATCATTCATAACCGTTTGGAATCCTTGGTTATTGTTCTCTAACTCCCAGGTTTATGTTATTTCTCTCTAGAGAGAGAGAGAGAGCTACCCGGTGTTCCCCTGAAAGCTTGGGAATTTTTCCTTCACCCAGGGGCTTCTACCTTCTACCTACCTCACTACCTCTATACTTTTCCTTCTTTCTGTTACGTTGTCTCTGTTTTCTTTTTCTTCCTCCCTAATAATACCTTACAATATGTCTAAAAATGGGGTTCGATGCTGGCTGGTGATGGCTGCTCCCTAGACTGACTTTCTGCGGCCGAAGCCAGGTTAAAGATGCTGGCCAAAAGGCCAGATTACTACCAACTGGAGGAGCCACCCCCCACCACAGATAGCAGCCTAGAGGACAGCTACTACCCACTGAGGATAACAGAACACACAGACTACCTGCAGTACCCATCAACAGTTGTTGAACAGGAACTCAGGAACCATAAGTTGCACCCAGTGTGGCTGAACAAAAACAGACAGACAGAACTGGTCAAGGTTAGACCAAAGAGACTAAAGTAGCAGGTAGGATAGTTGAGGATCGGCTGGAGACAGAATGACCAACCCTCAACTCAAAGATACGACTGGTGCTCGCAGTCCAACTGGTGGTCGAAGTCTAAATGGTGGTCGAAGCATAACTGGAGGAGCAGGGAGTCAAAATCCACAAGAGTCCAAGACATCAGATAGTCAGACAAGCCATGTCAGTATTAGGTGGGCAAACCAGTACAAGACGGCAGAGAGAAGAATGGTCGAACAATGGAGCCAAGGCCAGTAATGAAGAAAATGCACAATCAGGCACAGTACCAAGTCTCAGAGCAGGAGAGAGGTTGAAGGGCAAACCAGGGCAAGACACAAGATACACACACACACTGGAACTAGACTGGAACTAAGGGTCATGAACTGGAACTTTTTGATCTCTTGCCAGCACTGAGTCACTAATGCTTAATATAGGTTCAGGACTGAACAAAAAACGAAGCAAGGATTAAAGATCCGACAAACAGGAAAAAACAAATTAAACACCAGATGAGGAACATGTAAAAAGGCAGAAAAAGGGGCAGAACATTGCATATGTGCCAAGACTTTCATGAGATAATGACAATTAGTTGGAAACTATTTGGGGATTTGAGCTTTATTTTCTCAATAATTACAAATAAACTTGTAATGATTTACTATCACAGATCTAAATAACTTTGAAGTGTACGGTATCTACTATTCAGTTATGAATAAAGATGGAAAATATTTGACCCATTATGAATAGCTTACAGATTACAACTTAGATTTTCTAATTGCCTATTTAGAGCTCAATGATGGACATTATTGAGAACATATTTTCCTTAATTTCTGGCCATTATATTGAAGCATTTTTATCATTACATTTGTAACCTTGCAGTAATATATTTTTACAAATCCTTCATTGGTTAATTCTTAAGGGAAGAGATATCTCTGCAGACATGACCCATTACATGTTGGGTTGATGTTGTCAGACTATGACCCCATGATCCTCTCCTCATATCAACATAATTTATGTGTTTTTAATTTGTATAATTTATAGTTTTTTTTTATTCACAACACTATATAGGATCATGTCCTTTCCCCATTACATCTGGGAGGACACTGGATCATTTTGCTATGCAGTGTGCCGGGAACCCTCCGGTTGATAATCAGTTCTTTGGCATTTAATTTATACATTTTCTTTAGCCAGTTTTTATAAGACTTTTTGATAGTGGCTGGCAATATCTGCTGCACAATATGCTGGAGTGTGTTCGGTTGATAGCAAGTTCCACGGTGCATGACCTGTGCAAAAACATGGTTTCATATACTTAAATATATCAACATGTATCTGGATTTTGTGTCTATAGCTGGTGTCACTTCGAGGGATACCTGATAAATAGCTTTTGCGTTGTGCCAGGATCTCTCCTATTGATTACCAAATCTGTTGTATAAGGTTTTTTCTTTATTTTTGTCTCACATTGAGTTTTTTGCCCCTCTATCTGTGTAGTAAGATCTCACTTAATAACTTTAAGTGTGATCCCAATATGTCCATCCGCACTTCTTCATTGATCTATTTTATTTATTATGTTCATGAGTTCTATCAGATCATTACGTCTCGAGCAGCCTATCATAGTTAACTACATATTCTCACCAGTACTGGTTTTTATTCAGTAATCCCATGTACATTTGATGATGACGCTGCTTGTGGCATTTTGCTAATCCCTACATTTTATTTGACGCATATATAGCATCTTACTTTAGGATGAGTTACACTTAAAATCTGTTTTGGGTTCCTCTATTATCATGGCTCCATCCTTCACGAATATTCACATAGGGATTCCTTTATATTAGGATATCTTTGAGTTTTTTGGATATATGTTATTTAAATTTATTGTTGGAACTTCCAAATAGGAATATATGCTTCTTTATCATCATGTCTATTACACACGTAACATTCTAGGGCATACCTAGGCACACAATAACCACTATCTTTTTTCCTTCTAGAATATTTACAAAATTTTCAGTGATATCTGCTTTTATTTCTTTTTCTTTTGTTTAATGTTTATTCTTATAATTATTTTGATGTTCCATTTCTAAGATTTATTGTTGTATTTATAATTACATGGTTGGTCATTTTCTCAAATCCCCCCCCCCCCCCATTTGGAGCCATTTTTGCACAGAAGTTGAGTTTCAAAGGGTTCTTTTTTCTAGAAAAACATCTTGGCTTCACTTTGAAAAGACCCCTGAGTGTGATCTATCTCCAAAGATTTATACAAACAGTATAACTCTATACACTTAGATTAAGGTAACCAAGTTAGTCGAATGTAGATGCAAAATCAATTGGCATCACAATATATGATAATATCTTTTTTTATTGGACTAACATTCAATTTTTAGAGCAAGCTTTCGAGAGTAACAACCTCCCTTTATCAAGTCAAAAGCAATGCTGACCATCAAAATGAATCATCCAAGTCAGCTGAGAGAGACAGTACATGGGTTAAGAAAAGAGAAACTAACACTACAGTTCACACAAGTAGGATCATCAAATCCCTCGGTCAGTTTGCAAACAATGTGGAAAATGGACATGGATGACAGGCAAAAAGAGAGGGAGAGAGATAAACTCATTATATACAGACATATATATTTTAAAAAATCCACATGCAGAAGATGTGTCAATATGAATTAGAATAACATAAACAAAATGTTATGACATTTTGGTAATGTGAGAGGAATGCCAAGTCCTTATTTAGTCCAGTGTCTTTGGTGCTGAAAAAAGATAATTGATTTCCAATGTCTTTCTACTTTGGGTATCTTTAAACTTCTCTCTGAGGATCTGGAGTTTGAGGTTATGGATGGAGTGGTTTATCTAGGTGATATGATGACCAGCAAAGGTATAGTTAACCCCTTAAGGACCAGCCGCGAGCACACGCGACCGGCACTTAAGGACTACAAACCTATTTTTTTTCTTTGTTTCCGGTTCCGGACTCCCCAAATGACGTGCAGCCACGGGGGGAGCCCGGAATTCCATGACGGTCATAGCACGTCATGGGTCATTAAGTCAGATCTACCCATGATGTGCTATGACCATCAAGGGTCCTTAAGGGGTTAATCACTATTTGTATTTCTCAAATGATTGTCTGTGTAAATTTATGATTATGTTTTAGGCCACTTTCACCAATGTAACATCCAGTTTTACATTAAGTGCATTGTATCATGTATACAGCATTTGCTGATCTGAAGTACATGAATACGATCTTTTAATGTTGTATATAACTTATTGTGATGTTGACATAGTTGGCAGTAACTACACCTCTGTTGGTCATCATTACACATAGGGTAACCACCCATTATAAGCGTTTGTCTATTCATTGATCAATTTTCTGTTAACCAATTTTTGTTTCAGATTCGGTGGTTGTCTGAATGCGAGAATGGGAGGCTGGGGAATATGCCGTTCAACCCTTTGAGTGCCAGAGGGGTACGCAACGCATTGCAAAGCAATGCGTTGAGTACCTCTCTGGCACTCAAAGGGTTAATATCACATCCTCTGTTTTCAGTGGCTTCAGCTCTTTGATGATGATGTTGCGTTTTTGTTCTAGTGGGGGGTGTATGTAGTCACTAGTGGTATCCATGTAGAGACTTCCTTCTCTTTGTATTGTAACAGATGTTCACGGGGTGTTCTTAATGCAGATGTTATTTTCTTTGTGATTGTCCTTGTTTTGTAGCCTTTCAGTCTGAATTATTCAGACAATGTTTTTAAATGATTATTGCCCTTGTTGGTGTTAGAGCATATGCAGTGGTGTCTGATAGCTTGGCGATGCATGATGCCTTATTTACTGTGAGATGGATGAAAGCTGGAGCTGTGAATATAACTTCACTACTCAATGGCTTTTCTGTATACAGATGAGTAGAGTTTGCCATTGGCGAATGTTATGGTTGTATTCAGGAAATGTACACCTTCTGTAGAGAAGTGGAACTACCACCGCTAAAAAACATGAGCTCCAGTAATTCCCCATCTGGTGACTAGCTGCTCTGTAGCGCTAGTCGCCAGAATTATTACCTTGTTAAATACAATTATCCATTGTTATCGGGTTGACAGGCAGGACGGAGCACAGACATCTTTCCATAGTGACGTCTGCAGAGTCCTCAGCTTCCTGGTCATCCTCTGTCCTTCATTTCAGCCTTCTCTTCAGTCTTCTATCTTCTGTCCTTCTCTTCAGTCTTCTCTGCTTTCTTCTCTTCTTTCTGTCTTCTGCCTGTAAAATAAAACAACAATATTATTACAAAGCATTAACAATGACATTTTTCCCCCACATTTCCACCACTTCAAAGAGATGGAGGTAGGAAAGGTGATTGATGTACACTAGAAGGCACAGGACCAAGGTGCCCAATATTTATGACCTCCTCCTCCCCCCATTGGTAAATATGTTACATTTCACACACAATGTAGGGCTCAAAACGTTGTTGAGGTTTAAGAACCAAACTTGGAGATAATGTATGTACAACAGGAGGAGAACTGGATTTGGACAGCTTTCCCATATTTGAATTGGCAAGTGTCCCAGGCTTTCCTGCATGCAGACAGCAATGGCAGAAAGATGTTGGAGGCAGAGCTGACAGTCTTTCACCTGGGAGGACACACTACCTTAAAGACTTCACCTAATGATCTTCTGAACAGTAGTACAGTAAGAGAGATGACTGCAGAGATGAATATCATCCAGTGACTCAACTACAGATTCAGGAGCAAAAAGGATGCATTGTATTCTGGAGCTAGATACAAGCTAATTTACAGACTGGCATTATGTTTTCAATGGAAGCAGGAGGGTCTACTCCCCATGTGTGTCCTATGTGGGGTCATGTCTATGCAGTGTGAATCCCCCCTTAGTTCGAAGAGTTGGTACACCCTGAGAAAGGATGTCAAATAGTTGACTGCAAACAAACTGTGAACTCTGCTTCTTGAATCCACTCTGGAGAAAATTGATTGGTGAAGACCATGAAAGAGTTGTCCCTGTATGTATCTCTTCCCTCACAATATTCCTTATTGGAGTTCTCTGTGGAAAAGGTAGAGGACTCTGTGTCAGTGGTGGCTTCTGAGAGGAGCATTTACAGTTGTGCCCATCCTGAGAACAGACGCCAGAGATCTAGGGAGGGTTTCACCTGTGAGGGGCCTATTTGACCCTCTGTGGAAGTGTCTTCCATTCCTGCATTTCTTTACCTGTGGTTGTCTCTAGGGAAGGAGCAGAGATGGCACTGTATGACAGAGAATTATCACTTTGAAAGCATCTCTGTGCTCATGTAGAAGACAAAAATAAGCTGGGTAGCCCTAGGAAAAGCAATGCCTTGAGCCTCACTTAAACAGGCTCATACACAAAGGTTTGTAAATAATCATATTCTACCTCTAGGTCCCTCTGTGCCCTTATGCAGGGTCACATGTTATCGACCTAGTAGGGGCCCAGTTAGAGAATTTGATCAAGAAAGCTATGTCAATACTTGGGCATACCTAAGAACAAGTAACCAACGCTGGATAGGAACTCAAAGTTACAACGTCATTATACGGATTGTACAATGAGTACAGCTCAGGGGGAAACCTGTATAAACATCAAGTACTGTACCTATCCCCCTGCAGGGCATGATGGCAATACAGCTTGTCTGTAAAGGATAGCCTTAGAGTTATGATTAAAACTCTGAACCCCAACATTAAGTTAATTAAGTAAGTGTTTCTGGTCTTATAGCTTTATTTAAGTTGATGTTTTATTTGGTTTGAATTTTGTGATAAAGACTATAAAGCTGTGCAAAATGTCAGTATACCATATCCGCCATTAATGGCAGCTTAATAATCTTATAAAATAAATTTCATTGTCAACAAGTTGTGTCATTGCTAATGGTTTTTCTGGAGAACTTCATTGATTAAATAGAAAAAAAACACACTTTTGTCCTCCATCCACCAGGTAAAATAAAAAATTAACAATTGTATGAGCTGTAATAAGATTTGAAAGAAGCATCTCCGATACCTGTTTTACTCAAATGGATAAGTCCTACAAAAATATTAGTTTCTTAATACAACCTTACAACTCAATGAAGTCCCAATATATTTAACACTTTGAGTGCCAGAGGGGTATGCAACGCATGGCACTCAACGGGTTAGAGAGTTATATTTAGTATATTTAGATATCATGTGATATCATTGCTTTTTAACTACTTGTGTGACTGAATGTTCTTGCTTGCATTGTTAAGATGCATTGGAGACCTCTGTAGCATCCGAAGGGTTAAATGGCTTCCCTTATATATGATAGTAAAATAATGCATTGACTGTCTAAATGAGTTTTGTTTTATTTTAAGTTCACGCTCTCTTGCAAAAGTTCCTTTACTGACATAATAGGAGATGAGGCAAGGTGACTTCCTTGTGTAACTTTTTTTTGCTGGTGCATTGACCAAGTCCTAAACAGAGGCAGTGATAGTTATCTTCTTCAGAATGACACAATCTAGTTACAATGGGAGAGACTTATAAAACTGAAGCTGTAAAGAAAATGCCTGTAAAATTGTTTAAAAAACATTTAGCGACATGCTCTCTAAGTACTAACTCCAGTCAGTATACTTTTTTGAAAAGTGGACTAGAAATGGTCTTGTTTCAACTTGTTTATAAAGAAATGTGTTAATTGTGCCAAAAACAAAGGCAGTTTTAGTTATTAAATCTTAACACCAGGTATAACCTGTTCTTAATGGAAGTATATAGTGACAACTATTTATGCTCAGCTGCAAATTTTCTCAGAATATTCTCAAGACAGACATATTAGTAAACTTCACTTACTTCTTTATAAATATGATCCGTAGTGACTTTTAGTCACAATTCTTAAACCTACACAGAAAAGGCTTTTTATACATCTCCCCCTATATGCCCAAATGTATGTGCAGTATAGGTATAAGAGGTGGCATGCATTCCTATCAATAGGAGTGGAAGAAACCAAAACAGCACAGTCCAAAGAATCCCGCCAAAACAGTGTACTATTGAATTGTCGCACTAGTAATAGCGCATGTCATAACAGAGACTTTCTATATGTCACTGGCATGTTTAGGGCACATTTAAAGGGATAGTAATACTTAAAATGTAAAAATAAATATGTTGTAGGGTTTATCCCCCTGAGTAAAACAAGAGTACTCCCACTGCTGAAAGGTTTTTCATTCAAAAGTTATTAATTTTCAAAGTTGAATTTTTTAGGTGCAGTATCACAGTGGCCTGAAATTGTACAGTGGCGCTGTTGCTACACGATCCTATGGACAGCTCTGGTCCCAGGACCATAAATCTCCATAGGATGGTGTAGCAACAGCGTCACTGTACAATTTCAGGCCACTGTGATATTGCACCTAAAAAATTCAACTTTGAAAATTAATAACTTTTGAATGAAACACCTTTCAGCAGTGGGAATACTCTTGTTTTACTCAGGGGGATAAACCCTACAACATATTTTTTTTTACCTTTTAAGTATTACTATCCCTTTAAAATGTATCCTTAAACTAGTCACAAGCTACGTACCCTAAGCTAAGTATCACCCAACCACCCCAACCTAACCTAAGTACACTAACCTAACAATTAACCTAAACCACCCCTCAAACACTGTCTGTATCTTCTAACCAACAAATGCTAACCTAACCTAAAAGATACTAACCTGGCAACATTCTAGAAACTTACCCCAAGAGATACTATCCTGGCACCATTCTGGAGATTTACCCTTACCTAACAGGTGCACCACCCAAATCCTAACAGAAACTGACTCTCAGCGAACCTAACAAATAGTAACACCCCTCAAACCTAACAAACCTATTAGAAACTGACCTAGACCTAAGCTAACCGATAGTAATACCCTCCCCAAACAGACTGACCCTAACCTAAGCTAACAGATACTAACCTAACATAACCTAACAGATACTAACCTGTCAGCATCCTTGAGACTTACCCTAACCTAAGAGATACACCCCCCAAACCTAACAGAGACCAACCCTAAGCTATCCTAACAAATAGTAACAGGCCTCGACCTAACAAACTTATCAGAGACTGACCCAAACCTAAGCTAACAGTTAGTAGTACCCCCCAAACAGAGACTGACCCTAACCTAATCTAACAGATACTAACATAACAGATACTAACCCATTCTAGAGACTGAGCCTAATCTAACAGATACTGACCCCAAACCTAGGAAAACAGATGCAAACCTAATCTGACAGATACTAACCTGACAACGTTCTAGAGACTGAGCCTAGCCTAACAGATATTGGCATAACCCAACAGATACTGACCCCAAACCTAAGCTAGCAGGTAGTAACACCCCAAATCTAACAAGCCAAGCAGTGTCCGACCCTAACCTAAGCTAACAGATACTAACCTAATCCAACCTAACAGATACTTACCTGAAGATATTCTGAACAAAGACATTGTGCGGGAACCAATCTCGCTCTGAGATTGTGGAGCCATTTACATATAATACCAATAACTTAAGGCTGAATTTACCCCCTGTATTTCACACCTCATTTTTTACAATTCTGGTCCAAGACAACTGCACCATAGGGAGCAAACACAAATTCTAAGTAATTTAAAGTGGGTTTTTACCATTTAAGGATCAGAGGAGTACAATGTTCCCTTAAAGGTGAACAAGGTAAGCGACCCAACACTGAAAGTGTTAAAAGAGTCATTAAAATTGGGCAAGGAAGAACAGTGCATCTGTTATTCCAATGCAGCACTGCTTAAAGTCACCCTCTTTAACTCATCCAGTGCTGGGTCTCTCACCTGTACTTACCTTAGAAGGGACACTGGATGGGTGTGAAACACATTGAGACGCAGTGCATTGCACACACATCTGGTCATTAAAGTGCCAACCCCTTAAATGCTAGACAGGTCTCTAACAAATGGTGAAGCAATGCCTTAACCCTTTGAGTGCCAGAGGGGTGTGCATACCCCCCCCCGGCACTCTAAGGGTTAAAAACCTTTGTTGTATTTAAAGGTTCAAAAGTACCATTTAATCATTTGAGTGCCACGGGGTGCCACTGAGCACCCCTCAGGCACTCAAAGGGTTAAATCAACAGGCATTTTTTTTTGTCCTGTATGGTGAAGCCTATCAACTTTAACAGTTTTCCATTGTCTAAATGAGAAATTAAACAATGAAAAGCCTCACCAAGTTTAGAACATAACATTAATTTCCAGATAGTGAAATTCTATTGTCCAGCTATAGAGTACATCTATCTATCTATCTATCTATCTATCTATCTATCTATCTATCTATCTATTTATCTATCTATTGATCTGTCTGTCTGTCTGTCTGTTTATCTATCTATCTATTAATTAGATAATAAGTAGATAGATAGATAGACAGATAGATAGATATAGATAGACAGACAGACAGATAGATAGATAGATATGAGATAGATAGATAGATAGATAGATAGATAGATAGATAGATAGATATAGAGTGATAGATAGATAGATAGATAGATAGATAGATAGATAGATAGATAGATAGATGATACCAGACTGCTGTATGAAGGATTCTGATCTAGATGTGCCTTTCTGTTAACCAAATCAAAAGCCACTAATTTCTGAGCCTATAGTTTCCTTTTAAGAATGCATTCACCATGTAAACTGCCGAGGGGTGCTGGTGCAATGCAGTATTTTACTCAACTGATCTGTAATCACTGAATGTTTGATCTGGCTCATCTACTTCTTGGCTCTGAAAGACAAGTAAGCTCCTTGGCTTGGCTCTGACTTGGCAGTACCTCTAAGTTCTAATTCTTGCCCATCTCTAGCCCACATATTGCTGCCAGTAGATACTTTCATATTGCATTTCTGAAAACCCCAACCGCATGAACCACCATCAGAGAAACAACAGAGCATAGAGTGGATTAGGGAACATATTTTACATGTCCAACCCCCCCCCCAAAAAAACAAATGGAATTAAATATTTTGTTTCCTTCAAAATACAAATAAACAAATTCAATAAATAAAATAATAGTTACAATAGTAAAAAAATAGTAAATAGTAACAATAATAAATGTGTGAGAAGGGTAATCGCATAAAAATGTTTTATATGACCTTTTAAACCTTTGAGTAACACCGGGACATGCAACACATTGCACTCAAAAGGTTAAAGACAAGTATACCAACAGGCATGTTAACCCATTAAGTAGCAGAGGGGGACCCAGCACATTAAGTATAATCTTTTTCTTACTGTTGCCTTATTCTCTCCTTTTCTGCTCACTTGATGGAGTCCATATATATCAGCCATTGGGCACTGCCCCAGCCCCCACTGAAAGACCCCAGTACAAAATAAAAGTGACAAAAATCAGCTGATTCGTCTATAAGCATCTCAGTGAGCTGCCGTTAGGGGGTTGAATAGCCTTTCCATATACTAATGCATTGTATTATTCACAACAATGTAGACAGATAAAGTCTGGATTTATCTATGTATTTATTGTAAGGCAAAGTGGTGGCAAAGTCATAAAGAGAAAACAAAACTATTTAAATCTTCTTTTGCTTAATGGTTCATGCATTCAGGGCTGGATTTACATCCAATGCCTTCCCTTAGCCGAAAACACCCCAACTTCTCACGTGACCCCACCCCCAGATCCATCCACTGTTTCCTGGCAGAGAAAATACCCTTGACCTATAACAAGCAAGGCCACAATGTGATGTCTCTAGCATCCAGGGGTCAAATAATACCCTAAAAAGGGCTACACAACTGGTGCAGAGACATTGAGTTTGCTATAGCCACACACATAATTCAGAATGTGGGTGTGGCCAGCACCACTGAGGTACCGCCACTCAGAATTTGGCGCTCTAGGCAGTTGTCTACTCTGCCTATTGGGAAATCCGGCTCCGTAAACATCGGTATTTAAGATAAAGCATATTTTTATCTTACAACAGATATAACCCATTCTCTGAAAACTAAAAATAAAATGAATATGCACACAATGTAATGCGGAAGGATGAGCTGAAATCATCCAGTTAGCTGGTGAATCAGCTTTATCTGTGAGAGAGGTTTCCAGTCTGTGTACATTGAGTTGGGTCTGATACGTGAACTCTGCTGGCTGCATGTTTAAACAGGAAGTGGATTAATTCTGATGCAAAACAATTGCTCCATGGCAAAAAATAAGAATTAAAAAAATTAGCGTTGATTTAAATGGAGATTATAACCCCTTGAATACTAGAGAGGTCTTCAATACATTGTGAAGCAATGCATTGGAGACCTCACTAGTATTCAAGGGGTTAAAGTCCCCATTTAAATCAA
Organism: Rhinophrynus dorsalis; assembly: GCA_037306005.1. Taxonomy (NCBI): domain Eukaryota; kingdom Metazoa; phylum Chordata; class Amphibia; order Anura; family Rhinophrynidae; genus Rhinophrynus; species Rhinophrynus dorsalis. The sequence goes on from CM074720.1 coordinate 52,338,457, forward strand.
TGGCAAATTTTAGTTCTCCCCTATAGTACAGTTGGTTTGCTGCAGAATTCCGTCACTTTTTTTATAGACGTATGGCCAATGTGATTAACGTGTTCAAGACAACAACAGAAAACCCCGAAATGCAAATAATAATCTGAACTCTTCAAAATATGCTCACATTCTCCAAGAACTCCACTGGTACATAGGTCAAAGAATCCTGCCCTTCCTACTGCTGAAATCATTTCCTAAACCTTGTATTTACTCACCTCATCACCCGACAGACTGGAAGCCATCGAACAGGCAAACAAAATACTGAAGCTGAAGTTCTAATAAGATCCAGAAGCATTCCATCCGCATCAAAGGGGTCAAATAAAAATACCTTATTGATTTAAAGAAATAGAATAATAGAAAATGTCTTTCATTTTTGCACTGTACAGTATAAACGAATGTGATGGATGTCAGTCACACTCTTTAACACTCAATAGTTGTAGACTTATTTAGATATTAAAATCCCCCTCCCACCCCTTTCCTTGATGTTAGCTGGTTCTCTAGAAAACTGGCTGAATGGTGAGTTGACCAGTTGCTATGGCACTCATTCAGAGACATTTGTCTCAGTGTGAGTAGTTTCAGTGCCTCTTGCATCCTGACTATAGCTTTCATACAACTGCTTTCATAGAGACAGATGCCTCTGTGTGAGTGTCATGGCAACTGATCAACATAGCAAATGATTGTGATGTCAGTCACATTATTTAATAATAAGTAGTTGCAGAGTTATGAGCTATAAAGATTCCCTTCACACCCCTTTCCTTGTCGTTAGCTGGTTCTTTAGAGAACCGCCTGAGTGGTGAGTTGATCAGTTTCCATGGCATTTACACAAAGACATTTGTCTCCATGTGAGTAGCTTTAATGACTCCTGTGCACTGATTAAACCTTGTAAGTGCACAGGGGGCATTAAACTTACTCACAGAAAAAAGCCTCTGTGTGAGTGATCCACCAGGCTCTCACTTTCTTGGGACTAGGCTGATGTGAGGGAAAGGGATGAGGGGGTGGGGTATTAATAGCTTAACCCTTTAAGGGCCAGAGGGATATGAAACACATTGCACTCAAATGCTTATTTACTCTGCTGCTGTTGAGTATTAAAGAATGCAACAAAAAATAGTCACCCTCTCTAACAACATACAGTGCAACAGCAGAAAGCAATTATACCACTATTTTTTAACCCCTTAACAATCTCTCAATCCAGCGCATGGGCAGCCGTTAAGGACCATGGCACTTTTTTTTGCAAATTGAATTCTGGGATGGCAGACGCTCAGGTAGGATTGCCAGATCAATCTTTAAAACTGGGCATACTTGAAAAATATCTGCTGAATGGATACATGAGAACCAGTGCAGTCCAGAGGCAGACATTTTTCATGTATCTTCTGTTTCAAAGTGATAATATTGCAACCTTATGCTCAGAGAAGGGGAACTGTGTAACAGCCCCATTGAATTGTAATGTGTTATAACAGTTATGCAGTGATGGACAACCTGAGGCTCTCAAGGTGTTGCGGACCACAAATCCTGTCATCCCAAGCAAGGCAAAGGCTACCTACCCCTGAATTAGAGTGTGTTGCATTTCTTAGATCAGTGTTTCACAGCCCTCTCCTTAAGAATCCTTAAGTGGCCATGTAGTTAGGTTTTCCCTGCTTGAGCACAGGTGAATGTAATCAGGGGCTCGGTCATTTAATCAAATCACCTGTGCACATGTAGGGAGGCCCTAAAGATATGGTCTGTTAGGGTATCCTTTTGAAATGTCGCACATGTAAGAGAATGGGACATTTAGCCACTATAACCATGTTGCCAGCTTCAAGATTGCCAAATAAGAATCTCTCATGAATCAAAAGGGCGAGATTCTTATGGCGCCTTGTAAAACGTTGCCTGGCTCTCTCTCCCTGCTCCGGCTTGTTGTTGTGCAGGCAAACAAGGGAATATAGTGCCGTGTACAGACTTCGCTCTCCCTGTTTTGAATAGCTTGCTTCATATATTAAACCAGGTGGAGTGCCTCTGTGTGCTGCATACATAGTACTTTTCTTTGATCGCGCTCCTTGTCATGATGAATGGGATCCCCTCAATCTGAGGTTAATTGTCAAAGTAGCGACCTGAGGACACATGCATTACATGAGAACACAGTTCTCTACTTTGTCAATTAACCGCAGATTGGGGGATCCCATTCATCAGGACAAGGAGCACGATCAAAGGAAAAGTATTATCTGCAGCACACGGAGGCGCTCCAGCTGATACTACATTTTAAGTAAGAGACACTTATAGCTGGAGCGCCTCCGTGTGCTGCAGATAATACTTTTCCTTTGATCGTGCTTAACGTCCATCAAATGCTGTAAATAAGAATCCTCAAAGTGGGCAGTTTGAATTCCATGTATCAGTGTATGATGATCTCCCGTGACTCCCATGAACAGGTTAAAATGTATGCAGCCATTAAGTAGGCGACATGACAATCTCGCACTGTCATGCAGTGCGAGATTGTCATGTCACCATTTTGATCAAGGCGACGTGGTGAATTAGTTAAAAGGCTGCACGCTCTTTCGCTTGCGACCTTTCAAAAGTGAACCGCCTGTTTGGGGTCTCTGAGGAGAGGGGTGAGAAACACTTAAAGATATAGTAATACTTAAAATGTAAAAAACAATATGTTGGAGGGTTTACCCCCTGAGTCAAACAAGAGTACTCCCACTGCTGAAAGGTGTTTTATTCAGAAGTTATTACAGCTCAAAGTTGAATTTTTTAGGCGCGATATCACAGTGGCCTGAAATTGTACAGTGGCGCAGTTGCTACACCATCCTATGGAGATTTATGGTCCCGGGACCAGAGCTGTCCATAGGATCGTGTAGCAACAGCGCCACTGTACAATTTCAGGCCACTGTGATTTTGCACCTAAAAAATTCAACTTTGAAAATTAATAACTTTTGAATAAAACATCTTTCAGCAGCGAGAGTTCCCTTTTTTTACTCTGGGTGATAAACACTACAATATATATTTTTTACATATTAAGTATTACTATCCCTTTAAAGCAGGAGTGTGCTCAAATCTGTCCTCCCCAACAGCACATTTTTCAGGATCTCCTAAATTAAACACAAATAAATGTCATTAATTCAGACAGATCCTTCAGAGTACAGAAGCCAGAACTCACCCAAAGAAATAACAAATGAGAAAAAAAGCCAGCACTCAACCAATAAAACTACCCCTTTATTGCGCTTGTTCACTACAGTAACGTGGAGAACACAGGGGTAGTTGGCATCCCACACTTCAACAAAAGCCGGTTAGAAATGAAACAGCTGTTGGCTTTTGTTGGAGTGTGGGAACACCAACCAACCCTGTGATCGCCATGTCACTGTAGTGAACAAGCTCAACAGAGGAGCAATTTTATTGGTTGAGTGCTGGCTTTTCATCTTTTTTCTTCTTTGCTTTGGTGTATTACATTGTATCCTCTTTGTGTGAAGCCTTAACACCAAGAAGCTGAGTTATTAAGGGAAGACTGTTGCCCCGCTTTGTGATGCTATGTGCTGGCATTGCGAGTGTATCAGCTAATCTCATATCCCAGTTGTTACTGCTGCAGCACCTACTTCGATGGACAATTTCTGTATGTTTATGTTTCCAGCCAGTTGCTTCTTCAATACTGAAAATCCTTCATATGACTGAACTGCTGATTGATCCTTCTGTGTTCATATGGGCGTAGGGTGACCACATGTTCCTGATTGCCTAGAAAAGTCTTTGATTTTAAATGTGTGTCCCATGCAGCCCCCTTCAGTGACAATACAAAGTCCCGGAATGAAGACGCCAGAGCAGAGTTCTGAACACTAGAAGGAGAATTGCCCATTGCCTATTGTGACAGAAGGAGACATCTCTGCTGGGCTACATGAAAATGGCTTCCAGGCAGAACTCTAAACACTAGAGACAGTCCTGAATGAGCCTTGTTCCTGACATCAAACAGGAGCTACTATGCAGTTTTGTTGTAATGAAATGCTAGTCTAAGGCTTTGGGTGTGATGTCTATTTCCCGGTAGTCCACCACAGGAATCGCTTTCTGTCACAGCAGTGATTAGAAGAACTCTATGGCATGCCACACAAAGAGCAGGTAGCATTGTGATGCCCAGTGATATAGAGTGACCCTCCTGTATAGCTGCCCTAGATCTGAGGACACGCATTATGCTGCTCTCATTGTTTGTGTCCCTGAACGGCAGAATGGAAATATGGTCATCCTATGTGGGGGTACTGAAAACCTGTAAAGTTGGGCAGGCTTGAATGCCTCTGTCTTATAGGGAAATGTAACCATTTGAGTGCCAGAGGGATACACAAGGCATTACTTTGCAATGTGTTGTGTAACCCTCTGGCACTCAAAGGGTTAATAAGAGCTAGAGCAATTAGGTAGTAAACCAAATATACCATAAGCAACAAATACGCATTAAAAAAAATCCCCATATGAGTTCTATAGGGCTTTTAACATCTTGAATGCTAGATGTACTGGCAATGTCTATAGCATTCAAGGTGTTAATATCACCATATAAATCAATGGGAATTTTTATTTGTTTCCAGGGAGCAGATGGTAGGCCCGAGAACTACTCCAGTTCTTCTTAGAGAATCAGCCTTAGGGAGCAGTGATACAGGTCTGTAAGGCTGATTTAACCCTTTGAGGGCCAGAAAGGTATCCAATGCTTTGGAAACTCCATCCAACCTCTCTGGCACTCCCCATTGATTTAACCCTTTGAGTGCCAGAGGGGTATGCAAAGCAATGCGTTGGATACCCCTCTGGTACTCAGAGGGTTAAATGGTAATTTAAGCTCTAACCTAGAGAGGTTACCAACATGTTTCTTCTGAACATGGTGTAGACCTTTCTAGCATTCAATGGGTTAAAAGTCCTGTTTAACCTCTTAGTGACAGGCAGCACGCACATGCGGCTGTCACTTAACGCCCGGGACGTACATGTACGTCCTCTGTCACTAAGTGACAGTTTTTGCGGGACGTACATGTACATCCATTGTTGGGAAGGGGTTAAATCAATGGATTTTTTTTATTTGGTTTGTTCCAGAATTGTTGTAGTTCTTCCACTTAAACTATCACTTGTATTACAGTTGCCTTGATTTAAATGTTCCTTTGCACTGGATCTGTAATCCTTTTATTTTTTTTAAATATAATGCGGTTTTATCTCAGATACTGCATTTAAAAGTTAAGCCGGTGATGTCACTTCAGGACAGGCCCGCAGCCTGCCAGTCATCGTCTGTTCCCTTCCCCAAATAACACCATGTTCCAACCTCCTCCGATGATGGAGGATTCCTCCATGGAAGCTGGAGCACTCTCATTGGCAAGAGAGTGAAGGATGTTGGAATGTGGCGCTATTAGGGGAAGGGAACAGACGATGTCTGGCAGGCTGCGGGCCTGTCTTAAAGTGACATCACCGGCTTAACTTTAAAGCCAGTATCTGAGATAATACCGCATTATATTTAAAAAAAAAAAAAAGGATTACAGATCCAGTGCAAAGGAGCATTCAGATTAAGGCAACTTTAATACAGGTGATAGTTCCCCTTTAATCATCTCAAATCAGTCTTGCAGACATGTACAGCTTCTCTTTGAGTCAGATATATTAAGTGGAATTGGATCACGTGTGTCATATCAGATGCACCATAGGCATACCTGGGAACTCTCAGGGTTTGACCCTGAGACTCAGGGTTTTGACCCAAATCTCAGGGTCTCAGGGTGAAGGGCCAAATTCTCAGGGTGAGAGAGGTCTGTGTCACCTACTATATGAATTTCCCCAATTAAATGTTTCCTTAGCCTCTAAAGTGGTGCAATTAGTACCAGAGAGACAGTGGGAGATGTCCTGCTTGTCTTGTTTGTGTTCAGGCATTGAGTTATCCAAACTGTCGCATGATAAAGGTCCCTCGCACACGGACCGGAGCACCTCTGTGTTCGAGCAAACAGGCACATATCGCATAAAATCTACATTATGGGAAGCTTTAAGGGTTAATATTTCAAAGATCTCAGGGTCAGCTCATCTTGAAAGTTCCCAGGCACGACCATAGGGATTAAACAGAAATCAGATGAGTATGTGGGGGATTTGTACTTGTTTCAAAGTTATTACAGTTTAAACACTGGAATGCCAAAATGCCTTCCTTAAGAAATGAGATAGTGCATGCTTTTGGTATATCCCTGATTTTGTACATTGAAACATAGAATTTGATGGCAGATAAGAACCATTAGGCCCATTTAGACTTCTTATTGTTCCTAATTTAAAAACCTCAAACCTTAGTTGGTGCTTCGGTCTTGTCTTATGTTCAGGATAGCCTTGTGCCTACCCCATGCATGCTTACATTCTGTCACTGTATTGGCTATTCTACTTACCTACTACTCTCTCAGTTTTTTGCAATCAAAAGCTCAGTCCGTTTCACGGCAACACCTGTGTAAGAGCCTGGGACACCCCAAAGTTGCACTATGTTGGTTGTTTAGGACTGCAGTTTGACAACTCTGTAGTAACAGACCAATCACTTAAACTATAAACCATTATAACTTGGGAATGAAGCAATTACAAGCAGTGGGAGTATCCTTGTTTTGTTCAGCCAAAAAAAGTCTTATAATCAAACTTTACTAATCCTTAAACTCAGCCTCTGTGTTTTCTAACTTCCATTGTACAGCATAAACGTTTCCTGAGTGACCTTCTACCTAAGCCTCCTTCCCATCAGTGAAAGGTGAGTGGACAGCAGGGAAGATCCTCACAATCAGTGCTGACAGATTAGTGAGCACCTTGGGTCTGACACATTTCACAATCCTTTTCTGCTTTCGCAAAAACAACAAACAAGAGAAAGCGAAATGAACTTGGCATTTTTATGAGAAAGGATGTGTTTGTGACCAAGGCAGAGGTGATAACAGAGATGATTCCTCCAAAGGAAAAAAGAACAAAAGACAGTTATGAATAACCAGGTATTTATGCTCTAAAGGAAGCATCTCTCAGCATTCCGATGAAGCGACTACTTACGAATATAATGATTGGAGATGACAACTCCAGCAGGAAGCAGCCATTCAAACAAGGTTATTTCCCTCAACCTTTGGTGTTCAGTTGGGATATAGAAAGGAAACAACAAGACAGTCCAGCAGATGTATCCAGTAAGTATTGCGTGTTCTAACGAAATATAAAAATATGAAGAAAATACATTTCCCCACCAGTAATGTTTTAAAGAATCTGTAAAAAAGGACACTCCTGCTGCTGGCAGTTGCTTTATTAATATGTTATAACAGCTCAAGATAAGAATTGCTGGAGTTGTTACTATTGCATTCTTTGAAGAACTGTAGTCAGTGGCTCAACTCACCCATAGGATGTAATAAAATAAATGCCTGTACACCAGGTGAAGTGTAGGTGAACTGTCTGGACACAAGGTGGCACTGGTAATACAAAACAAAAAATAAGATATAGAATAGGGACTAGTGATGAGCGAGCACCCCAATGCTCGGATGTTCGGGTGCTCTGACCGAGCACCCCCTGAGGCTCGAGTGCTCGGCCGAGCACCCGAGCCCCATTGAAGTCAATGGGAGGACTCGAGCATTACACCAGGCACCCCCTGCTCTGATGAGGGGAGGGTGCCTGGTCCATAGGAAAAGGGCAGAAAAAGATGGAAACACTACAGAAATGGTTCAGGGACAGCATAGGGAGGATGTCTGGATGCACCTTGGACTCCAACATCGCTGCTGGGAACGATCTTTCGCCCGTAGTACGCCATTTTTACAGACTGACCGTAAAACACACAAAAAGGAAAATAAAAACGACTTTAGGCGAAAAATTGTTACCAAACAGTATTTGCTGTATATTTACTTGTATATCATCTGCAAATTCTCCCAAAAATTTCATCGATTTTCTGAAGTGAGGCCATGATTAAGAGGGAAACGTGCGCAGAGGCAAATTATCCCAAAAATTTCCTTGATTTTCAGAACTGAGGCCATGATTAAGAGGGAAACGTGCGCTGAGCTGACCATCTAAAACATTATGGGTGAGGGTCTGCTGCAGAGCTGACCATCCTAAACATTATATGCGAAGGCCCGCTAGTGAGCTGACGCTATAAAACATTATATGAGAGGGCCCGCTAGAGAGCTGACCCAATAAAACATTATATGAGAAGGCCCGCTGGTGAGCTGACCTATATAAAAATTGGCAAACAGGGCCCGCTGGTGAGCTGGCCCTATATAAAAATTATATCACAGGGCCCGCTGGTGAGCTGGCCCTATATAAAAATTATATCCCAGGGCACGCTGGTGAGCTGGCCCTATATAAAAATTATATCCCAGGGCATATGGAAGAGGAGGAGGAGGATGAGAACATTAAGAGTCAACCATATACCCGTTTTTGGGGTGGAAGGGGTGAATGGGAATACAGAGTATTCCCATCATTGTAAATAACATATATAAAGTGAGTTTATGTTCCCCCGGGGCTTTCCTCCAGTGGAGTGGAGAAGTCAGGGGAAATCCAGGCCTTGTTCATTTTTATAAGTGTCAACCTATCAGCATTGTCGGTGGAAAGGCGGATATGCTTATCTGTTATGATGCCACCAGCAGCACTAAATACCCGCTCAGACAGAACGCTGGCGGCAGGGCAGGCCAGCACCTCCAAGGCGTAGAGTGCCAGTTCATACCACGTGTCCAGCTTGGACACCCAGTAGTTGTAAGGCACAGAGGGATCATTGAGGACGCTGACACGGTCTGCTACGTACTCCTTCACCATCTTCCAAAACTTTTCCCTCCTTGTGACACTAGGCTGCGCATCAGGGTGAGGGTGCTGGCGGGGTGTCATGAAGGTGTCCCACGCCTTGGAGAGTGTTGCCCTGCCTTTGTCGGAACTGCTGTGTGCTCCCCTTTTCTCCCCTTCTCGGTTGGCCAAGGTAGCACGTACTCTGCCGCCAGCGTTGTCAGATGGAAAATTTTGGAGCAATTTTTCAACAAGAACCTTCTGGTATTGCACCATTTTGCTTGTCCTCTCCACCGGAGGAATGAGAGATGAGAAATTCTCTTTGTAGCGGGGGTCCAGAAGGGTGAACACCCAGTAATCCGTGTTGTCTAAAATGCGTACAACGCGTGGGTCACGGGAAAGGCAGCCTAACATAAAGTCAGCCATGTGTGCCAGAGTACCAACAGTCAAGATTTCGCTGTCCTCACCAGGAGGCTGACTCTCAATATCCTCATCCTCTTCCTCCTCTTCTGCCCACCCACGCTGAAGAGATGGAACTAAAGTTCCATGGCTACCCTCTGTAGCGGAGGCAACCGTGTCTTCCTCCTCCTCCTCCTCCTCCTCCTCCTCCTCCGCCTCCTCCAATTGTCGCTGAGAAGACGAAGTGAGGGTGCTCTGGCTATCACCTTGTGTAAGCTCTTCCTCCCCCATTTCCACCTCTTCCACATGCAAAGCGTCGGTTTTAATTGTGAGCAGCGAGCGTTTCAGTAGACACAGAAGTGGGATGGTTACACTGATAATAGCGTTATCGCCGCTCACCATCTGTGTCGATTCCTCAAAATTGCGTAAAACCTCGCAGAGGTCTGACATCCATTCCCACTCCTCACTTCTGATTACAGGAAGTTGAACGGAGAGGCGACGACCGTGTAACAGCTGGTACTCCACTACTGCCCTCTGCTGCTCACAAAGCCGGGCCAACATGTGGAAGGTGGAGTTCCAGCGCGTGCTCACGTCACACAGCAGCCGGTGAGCTGGCAATTGTAAGCGCTGCTGCAGCTTCAACAGGCCGGCCGAAGCTGTAGATGACTTACGGAAATGTGCACACACGCGGCGCACCTTGGTCAAGAGATCATGCACATTGGGGTAGGTTTTTAGAAATCGCTGCACCACTAAATTAAATACATGCGCTAGGCATGGTACGTGTGTGAGCTTGCCGAGCTCCAAAGCCGCCACCAAGTTACGCCCATTATCACACACAACCATGCCTGGTTGCAGGTTGAGTGGCGAGAGCCACTGCTCGGTCTGGTGACTAATCCCCTGCAACAGCTCTGAGGCCGTGTGCTGTTTGTCCCCAAGGCAGATCAGCTTCAGCACGGCCTGTTGACGCTTCCCCACTGCAGTGCTACACTGCTTCCAGCTACTGGCTGATGGGGGAGTGGCGGTGTGTGTAGAGAATTCGGAGGTGGAAACGGAGGAGGAGGAGCCAATAACGTAGGTGCTGGTGGAAACCCTGATGGAGGTAGGGCCCGCAATCCTCGGCGTGGGTAGCACCCGTGCCATCCCAGGGTCCGAGTCGCTCCCAGCCTCCACGACATTCACCCAGTGTGCCGTCAGGGAAATGTAGCGTCCCTGGCCACAAGCACTTGTCCATGTGTCAGTCGTTAAGTGGACCTTCCCAGTAACTGCGTTGGTCAGGGCACGGGTGATGTTACGGGACACATGGTGGTGTAATGCGGGGATGGCACACCGGGAAAAGTAGTGGCGGCTGGGGACCGCGTACCGAGGGACAGCTGCTGCCATCAGGCTGCGGAAGGACTCAGTGTCCACAAGCCTAAATGGCAGCATTTCGATGGCCAGTAATTTTGAAAGGTGTGAGGTTAGTGCTATGGCCTGTGGGTGGGTGGCTGGGTACTTTCTCTTGCGCTCAAATGCCTGGGGTAACGACATTTGGACGCTGTGCTGGGACAGGGAAGTGGATGTGGTCGCTGATGGTGCTTCAGATGCTACAGGTGCAGGGCGGGAGGTATGCGGGCCTGCGCCTTCGACAGGCGATTGGCCGGCACCGAAAACAGGGGAAGAGGAGGCAGTGGTGTGGCCTGCAGACACAGATGGGCGATCCAGGCGTTCCTCCCACTTACTACGGTGCTTGGATGCCATGTGTCGGATCATGCTGGTGGTGGTGAGGTTTCTAGTGTTCATGCCTCGGCTCATTCTGGTGTGGCACAGGTTGCAAACTACAATTCTTTTGTCGTCCGCACTTTCCTTAAAAAAACGCCATACCGCGGAACACCTACCCCTTGGCAAGGTAGATTTACGCAAGGGGGTGCTCCGTGGAACATTTGCGGGCCGGTTTGGTGCGGTCCGCCTTCTTTCTGTAGCCACACCACTGCCTTTTCCAGCCTGTTGCGGTGCTGCAGATGGCTCACCCTCAGGACTGCTGTCATCGCTCGGCTCTACACCTTCCCAGGTGGGGTCAGTCACCTCATCGTCCACCAAGTCCTCCTCCACTTCCTCACTCTGATCATCCTCCTCAAGTCTTGATCCCACCACATACTCAGTCATTGACAACTGTATAACATTCTCCTCAACAAGGTCTTGAGACGGAAATAGTGGTTGATTTAATGGCAACTGTGTCTCATCATCATCATCATCATCATCCACTACTTCCTTTGACCTTAAATGCCGTTCACATCTGTCATCTTCTTGTGATTGGGTAGCCTCTAGAGGTTGTGAATCAGGGCACAAGATGTCATGTTCCTCTGCAAGCGTGCTTGGAGAGAGGGTCAAATGAAGGATTGGTGATGAGACGAGCTCATCACTATATCCCAGTGTGGGATCACTTCTTTGACCAGACCGTGTATGGTGGGAGGAAGGATGATCAGAGTGAGGATTATGTTGACCAGACTCTTGGCTACTGAGAGTGGACTTGGTGGAAGACAGGGTGGTGCTTAACCGACTGGAAGCAGTATCAGCTGTCATCCAACCGACCACCTGTTCGCACTGGTCGGACCTCGAGAGTGATGTCCTGCGACGCCCTGTGAAATCAGACATGAAGCTAGGTATGGTGGATGTCTTTCTTTCTTGTGCTCTGGCACCAGGCACAGTTTCTCCGCGTCCTGACCCGCGCCCTGAACTTTCAGGATCACGTCCACTTCCCCGTCCCTTTTTACCCGCCTTCTTCATCTTACACGATATATATGACTTTAATATATATGAGTTTGAAAACTTAACAGTATTTCTTACTATTCTGCAACTCTGCAGAGTACACAGAATAGGCTGCTAAACTGCGGTGACACACACTGAATGGAATATGTGACTTTAATATTTGAGTTTGAAAACTTAACAGTATTTCTTATAATTCTGGAACTGTACAGAGTACACAGAATAGGCTGTTAAACGGCGGTGAAAGACACTGAATGGAATATGTGACTTTAATATTTGAGTTTGAAAACTTAACAGTATTTCTTACTATTCTGCAACTCTGCAGAGTACACAGAATAGGCTGTTAAACGGCGTTGAAACACACTGAATGGAATATGTGACTTTAATATTTGAGTTTGAAAACTTAACAGTATTTCTTATAATTCTGGAACTGTACAGAGTACACAGAATAGGCTGTTAAACGGCGGTGAAAGACACTGAATGGAATATGTGACTTTAATATTTGAGTTTGAAAACTTAACAGTATTTCTTATAATTCTGCAACTCTGCAGAGTACACAGAATAGGCTGTTAAACGGCGTTGAAACACACTGAATGGAATATGTGACTTTAATATTTGAGTTTGAAAACTTAACAGTATTTCTTATAATTCTGGAACTGTACAGAGTACACAGAATAGGCTGTTAAACGGCGGTGAAAGACACTGAATGGAATATGTGACTTTAATATTTGAGTTTGAAAACTTAACAGTATTTCTTATAATTCTGGAACTGTACAGAGTACACAGAATAGGCTGTTAAACGGCGGTGAAAGACACTGAATGGAATATGTGACTTTAATATTTGAGTTTGAAAACTTAACAGTATTTCTTATAATTCTGCAACTCTGCAGAGTACACAGAATAGGCTGTTAAACGGCGGTGAAAGACACTGAATGGAATATGTGACTTTGATATTTTAGTTTGAAGACTTAACAGTATTTCTTCCTATTCTGCAACTCTGCACAGTACACAGAATGTGCTGCTACACTGCGGCGAAGCACACTGAATGGAATATGTGACTTTGATATTTTAGTTTGAAGACTTAACAGTATTTCTTCCTATTCTGCAACTCTGCACAGTACACAGAATGTGCTGCTAAACTGCGGCGAAGCACACTGAATGGAATATGTGACTTTGATATTTTAGTTTGAAGACTTAACAGTATTTCTTCCTATTCTGCAACTCTGCACAGTACACAGAATGTGCTGCTACACTGCGGCGAAGCACACTGAATGGAATATGTGACTTTGATATTTTAGTTTGAAGACTTAACAGTATTTCTTCCTATTCTGCAACTCTGCACAGTACTCAGAATGTGCTGCTAAACTGCGGCGACGCACACTGAATGGAATACGTGACTTTGATATTTTAGTTTGAAGACTTAACAGAATGTGCTCTAATCTGCAACTTTGCACACTAAACAGAATGTGCTCTAATCTGCAACTTTGCACACTAAACAGAATGTGCTCTAATCTGCAACTTTGCACACTAAACAGAATGTGCTCTAATCTGCAACTGTGCACACTAAACAGAATGTGCTCTAATCTGCAACTTTGCACACTAAACAGAATATATATATATATATTTTTTTTTTTTTTTTTGTTTTTTTCCCCCCACACCAAATAACCTGCTGCCCCCACACACAGTAGTCCTAAAAAGGACTTTTGGTTCTTTTTTTTTCACAATTTTTGTTTTTTTCCTCCCTACACTGCCTTTCCCTTCCTATCCTCAGCTCTCCCTGGCTCAGACTGAGCCGAACTCGATGGTCAGGTGCTATACAGCACCTGACCACGGGTTCTGGCCAGCCAATCAGTGTAATGCCAGCAGCCAACATGGCTGCTGGCATTACACCGATGTCAGAGCCTCCCTGCACGTTTATTGGCTGCGCAGCAGCCGCAAAACGTGCGGGGAGGAGACCCGAACATGGCGGGCGAGCACATGCGGTACTCGTACGAGTACCGCCATGTGCCGAGCAGAGCGATGCTCGAGCCGATCCGAGCATCGGCCGAGCATGCTCGCTCAACACTAATAGGGACCAATAAAACCACATGTATAAATCAACCTCTTATGTAAATACAAAAAGAGGTATAAAATGTGAATTGTAAGAGGGAGGTGCTCTCTTAGTGGTACAGTTCAAATCAAAACTAAGAAAAATAGGAAAAGGGACAAAACCCACAGAGACACTCACCTATGCTCAGAATCACAGTTTATTACCATAATAGCAGATAAATAATAATAATAAAAAAATAGAATTCACAAGACAATTAAACATCTCCCTCCAATATAAAAGTGAAAAGACTAATCACCCAGAAGTAGTCTATGACAGTCCACCATTTGGGGAGGACCCATATCCTAGAGAAAATATATGACAACAATATATAAATAATCAAAAATACTGAATAAACATCAGATCACACAAGCAAGGAAAAAAAGTACAAGTGTCTATCAAGATAAAAAGCTGAGTCCATGAGTCCCATTTGAGTCAATATCAGGGTTGTATGGAAGGGAAGAAACACCCGATGTCTCATGTTCTCCTCCGAATGTTTCAATGGGGTATTTTTTGATTATGTATGTATTATTTATGTATTGTTGTTATATATTATTTCTGGCTTTGTGTTAGGACCTTTCTAACATTCAAGAGGTTAAGGTTTTTGGGGTTTTTTTGTATGATACAGGCTAACGTTAAGACAGCAGAGGGTAGGGTGATGGGTCCTGTGAGGAATGAGGACACATCTATGGGTGCCAGTGATGGGCAGTTAGTGACCCCTGAGCTGTAAACAGAGCCCATCCAATCAAGTTGTGCGTTGCTACTCAAGTTCATTGCGGAGGGTCAAGAAATGCATATGAACAGAATTAAAAAAAAAGTAATGCGTTTTTTTGCACAAATTAATTGAAATTTAGTGACATCTAAAGCACATTTGAGATGATGTACTGAGAAAAACTGAAATACGGTGAAATCTTGGCTATAATATGTACATTTTTTCCATTTTTTCATATAATTTTAAGTGAATGGTGCATAATGTACCTGAAATTAAAAAGAAGAGAAAAAACGTAAAAAGTAAATCAGTCCGGCATATGGCATGTTTGAATTTGCTACCTTCTTTCTGGCCTATGTCTCCATGTCCTTTTAGGTCCTGCCAGGACTGTGTTTCAGTTTGCAGACTCACAACTGGTCAATAATGCAGAAGCCTGAATATTAAAAGACAGGTCCTACCAGAATGGCAGTAGGAGAATTCCTGCTTGTCTTGTGTGTGTTGTGGGGCATTGGGTTGGGAATTGTGGACTGCTGGAATCATGGGTGCTTATTATACACCAGTTATTTATTCTTACCTAAAACAGTGTGTTACACCTATGTATTATTCCCAGCTGTGTATTATACCCGTGATTTTATGGTAGTTCTGGGGCAAATCAACTGAACGAAATCAAAATTCCCATTAGTATAAATAGGTCCTTATATTTCTATGTGTTTTCTGGGATGCAGGTGGACTTACTCTAGTTCCTGGTAAACGAGCGTCATTGAGACACAATGGACTTAAACAGGAATTGTCACCTGTCCCCATCCTAGCTTCCATGTGCACATCCGTTTTGACAGAAGGTGCACTGCTGCCATTTGGTGATGTTTAGGAAAATGAACTAGTTCTAGATGAGAGGGATGGAGAGCTGTGTGGAAATTTAGTATCTGTCTGGAAGGGAGTGGCAGAGGTGGAAGGAGAGCAGTGTGAAATAATAGAGTACAGCTAGCAGGGAGTAGCAGGTGGGATAGAGTCCAGCTAGCAGGGAGTAGCAGGTGGGAAGGAAAGCAATGTTGTATGGTAGAATATGCTGGCAGGGAGAGGCAGGTGAGAGGAAGAGCAGTATAGAATGTTACTATCTAGCATGGAGTGGTGGTTGGGAGAGCAGAGCAGAATTTTAGTATCTGTCCAGCAGGGAGTAGAAGGTGGGAGGGAAAGCAGTGTGGAATGTTAGAATATGCTGGCAAGGATTGGCAGGTGCGAGGCAGAGCAGTATAAAATGTTAGTATCTGTCTGACAGGGAGTAGCAGGTGAGTGCAAGAGCAGTGTGGAATGTTAGTATCTGTCCGCAGAGAGTGGTAGGTGAGTGCAAGAGCAGTGTGGAATGATAGTATCTGTCTGCAGGGAGTGGCAGGTGAGTGCAAGAGCAGTGTGTAATGTTAGTATCTGTCTGCAGGGAGTAGCAGGTGAGTGCAGTGTGGAAAGTTAGTATCTGTCTGCAGGGAGTGGCAGGTAAGCGCAGTGTGGAATGTTAGTACCAGGCTAACAAAAAGTGGCAAATGAGAGGGACAGCAGTGAGGAATGTTAGTATTTGAGTGGCAGGGAGTGGTAGGTGAGAAAGAAGCAGTGTGAAATGTTAGTATTTGGCTAGCGGGTGGGAGGAAGAGCATTGTGAATGTTAGTATCAAGCGTGCATGCCAGCCAATGTGTCTAATATGCAAAAACTGACAAGTAAATATATCAAAATATCTCATAATCTATTTTATTTAATAAACAAACAGGTAAAATAGAAATAGGAGAGTCTGAAGTATATTTCAACATCACCTATTTCTAACAAAAAGTTACAGTTCCACTTTAAATACTAAGTAGGGCTGTCTCAACAGTGAAAGACAAAGCTACAGATAAGCAAGCCTCGTTGTGTGTTAGTGGTGATCCCATACACTGACAATATCTATATCATGTAGACTGTTAAAATTGTTTCATTCTCTCATTAGAATTATCATCATTACCCTATTATTACTCTATCCATGTGGTGCAATATTTAGATTTATAGTGGGTCTGTCACTTTAAGGAAAGATTATGTTCCAGAGCATTACAGTCTACCTAGACATTTTTTCTATAAAATAAATTTGGGAAACTAACCTTTATATTTCAGTGATAAAGTGTGGAACTTTATGCTAATTATCTATACAGTATGATACTTAGTTATGTTCAAGGCAAGATTTAACTCTCGATATGCTAGTAATACCCCCAGCAGGTGGGCTATGTGTAGTTAATTCATAGTATTATTATTCTTTATTTATAAAGCGCCAACTAATTCCGTAGCGCTGTACAATAGGGAATAGATATACAGAGATATTAAATAGTACAAATCATATGTGGAGAACAGAAGGATCAGAGGGCCCTGCTCGTGAGAGCTTACGGTCTAAAGGAAGGAAGGTTGGACACAGAAGGAGTAAGTGCTATTGGGTGTAAGTGCCTCCTGACACATGAACTACCAGTCAGTGGGTGGGAGTGAGAAGTGCCATTGAGTGCAGTGATCCAGGTAAGGAGTGGTTCTTAGTGATAATGTATATGGAGGCAGTTGATAGGCTTCCCTGAAGAGGTGAGTTTTCGGGGAGTGTCTGAAGAGCTGAAGGCTGGGGGAGGGAATTCCAGAGCTGAGGTGCAGCACGGGAGAAGTCCTGTAGACATGAGTGGGAGGATGTGATAAGAGCTGTGGAGAGCAGAAGGTCATGTGCAGAGCGAAGATGGCGAGAGGGAGTGTATTTGGAAATTAGAGATGAAATATAGGGGGGTGCAGTGTTAGTGAGGGCTCTATAAGTTAGCACCAGAATTTTGAATTTAATTCTGTGTGCTATTGTAAGCCAGTGTAGGGACTAGCAAAAGGGGAGTGGTGTCAGAGAATCGATGAGTGAGGTAGATTAGTCTTGCAGCAGAGTTCATTATACACTGTAATGGGGCAAGCTGGGCGAGAGGAAGTCCAATTAGTAATGAGTTACAGTAGTCAAGACGGGACATGATGAGTGTTTGGATTAGAATTTTGGTAGTGTCTTGGGTGAGAAAGGGTCGGAATTCTAGAGATGTTACGGAGGTGGAGATGGGATGAGCTGGATCTCACTGGATGTGAGAAATGAAGGATAGGGCAGAATTAAATGTGACCTCCAGGCAGCGTGCTGTACGGGTTGATTTGATGGTAGATGTTAACAGTGAGGGTAATGTCTGGGGTAAGGCTGGTTGTAGATGGAGGGAAGATAGTTTGCCAAGGTTGAGTTTGAGTTGACGGGAGGACATCCAGGAAGACACAGCAGACAGACAGTCAGATACCTGGGACAGGAGGGAAGTGGAGAGGTCTGGGGAGAAAAAAAAGATTTGAGTCAAATGTTACAGCTTACCTTGGTTTCAGCATCATCTGCAGGCGCGAGGCTTCAAGCATGCAGCAGACCTCTGTTTTATGTGTTTGCTTCCTGTAGTCTCCTCCTACCTACTTCCTCCCTCTGAGCTGTTCCTCCTACCTACTTCCTGAGGAGGGGTTTAAAGGGCAGACTGAGTCCTGACTCAGTTGCCCTTGCGTTGTTGTACAATACAGTTCTGTTTCCCTTGGGCTCTGTGTATGACCTGGCTTGTCTGACCATCCATTCTGGTGCTGACCTGTGGCTCTGTCTGACTACTCTTTTGCCTGCTTCCAATGTGTAGCGGACACGCAATCTAGTGTGGACCTGTGGCTCTGGCTGACTACCTGAACTGTGTATGACCCGGCCTGTCTGTCCATCCATTCTGGTGTTGACCTGTGGCTCTGTCTGACCATTCTCCTTGTGCATTCCGATTTGGCTTAGACATCCTTTCTGGTGCAAACCTGTGGCTCTGGCTGACTAGCCACTCCGTCTATAACCTGGCATATCTGACTACCCACTCTGGTGTTGACTTGGGGCTCTGTCCAATGCGCTTCCAGCATACCAGTGCTTTAGTGGATATCCTATCTGGTGCAAACCTGTGGCTCTGGCTGACTACCCGCTCCGTGTATGACACGGATTGTCTGATAATCCTTTCTGATGCTGACTAGGGGGCTCTGTTTCCTCCGTGCGTTGGTCCCCGCTCCACAGACACCCATCCTAGAGCAGACCTGGGGCTCTATCAGACTCCTTGACTGACTGCAGGCTGAGTCAGTGCTAGTCCTTTGGGCTTTCCGAATTACCTCGCGGCTCCAGTGGACTGAGGCCTAGTCTTGGACAGTGTGGTGGATCTCTTGTCGGACTGCTATTTCTGATACAGTGCTTGCCTCTTTGATCACCCTCTGTGCGTTATCTGTTTTAGTGCATTATTCTTATTATTGTAAATAAAGATTGATTTACTTTACCATACTGACTCCTGGTTTATTTCTGGGATTTGTGATATCAAACCTATACTTGGGTAAAAGGTCCACTTGAAATCTGTTTATAGCAAGCACGTGCTTATCCGTAGGGACACCTTTTTGTTTTGGTGTAAGTGCCCCTTTAAAGGAATAGTAATGCTTTGTTTTATCTTTATTTTATTTTGTAGGCATTAAAAAAACATGAAGAACGATATAAGTCTTATCTCTCAAAAATGTATGGTTTGAGAGATATTCACAAGAAAAGTTTCCCCTCCTGCCTCTTTTACCTAGTGTAAGCCATCTCTTCTCAGATGTGGAATGCAGTCCATTGACCAGACAAATAACAGAAGGGGACAGTCTTCTTCCTATGAGAACAATGAAAGCCCTGACCCCCTTGACAAGTTTTTCAGCTTTTTCCCTTATCTTAATTGAAGATTGTCCCTCTCTGCAATCTACCTGGGCACCTCCCTTCTGCTCTGGCTGAGCAGTGTTACATCAGTAAAAGGGGCGGGAAGTGGATACTTTGTCATTGAATTACTCATGAACTACAACTCTGACAGAATTGAAATAGCACTCTCCAAAGTCCAAATACTATGATGATTAATTGGAGCTGCTTTTATTATGAAACATTACTGTCCCTTTAATTTGCACAGCACTGCTTTGTATCACAGTGCAGCAGAAACAGAACTAATAGATGGTGTCTAAAGCATAGCGTATACTCAAAATCCATCCCACTTGTTTAGTGATACTGCAGCAACATGACACATGAACATCCTGTCAGTTAAATTAGACTTTTTCCAAGAATTTCACAGATTAAAAAATGACAACTCTGAAGATCATTTCAGTAGGAGGATGAGTCATAGGAAAATGCTAAAATATATGTGTAGAAATGTGAAATGTATTTGCTATTGCTTGAGAGATTAATTTAGATGTTTTACAACAACCCTCTTAGATTTACATCTACTTTGGCTAGTTTATACAGAAAGCTGTGCAACGCCTAAAGGGGTTCATATGCTTAGTAAAAAGTAAGAGGAAAAAATAAACACTGAAAAAATTGTTTTATTATGGAAAAAAGTTATTGCTGAGCTTTTCCTGTTCAGTAGAACAAGGAGCTGCTTCTTCCAAATGTTATGACAGTTTCAACTATTGGGTGTTTATATTAACCTTGTTTAATACCAGTGATGTATCCAGTGCATTTCACCCCAATGCACTGAACATCTCTCTGGCACTAAAAGGATTAAACAGTGTTACTATGTATATTTATAAAGACATAAAGTTACATTTATAAATATGTCTATCTGAGAATATTTTGAGAAAATTCACATAAAATTTGCAACTGAGAATATTTTTTTGCTTATACTTCCATTAAGAACAGGTTTAAGATGTCATCAATAAAATTGCCTTTATTTTTGGCACAATTTTTAAATACATTGATACACAATTCTTATTTGGACAAGACCATTTCTAATCCACTTTTCAAAAAGTCAACTGACTAGAGTTAGCACCCAGTGTAAATGTTGCTGAACATTTACACATATCCGTATGTCGCTTTGCGACCAGTGGCATAATTATAGGGGCCGCAGGGGTCACACCTGCGACCGGGCCCGTTGCTCCAGGGGGCCCGGCCGCCCCCTGCAACCCCTCTGCCTGCCGCCCACGATCTCCGTCTGGCACTGTAGTAATGCAGAGCGCTGGGAGATGACATCATCTCCCAGCACTCTGCATTACTGAAGAGGACCGCGCGGGAGATCAACACACCTCTCCGGGCTCCTGCCACTCCAGGGAGGTAGGAGATAAGGGCATTTTGGAGAGGGCAAATATAGTCGAGGGGGGCGAATGTGGTCCGGGGGGGCCCATGGCGCTTCTTGCACCAGGGCCCGGAGGCTTCTAGTTATTCCTCTGTTTGCGACAATTTTACAGACACTTTCTATATTATTCCAGTTTTATAAATACCCCCTATATTTTTATTCTTTGAACTATTAGATGCTCTAAAGCAGTGGTTCTCAACTCCTGTCCTCGGGACCCACTAACAGGCCAGGATTTGATGATTTCCTTGTTAGAGCACAGGTGAGTTAATCAATGTGAATGAGCCTCTGATCACCACACTTGTGCTCTAGCAGAGAAATCCCTAAGTCCGGGCCTGTTAGTGGGTCCTGAGGACAGGAGCTGAGAAACACTGCTCTAAAGCATCACAGAAACATATAACAGTAGTTCCCAACCATTTCCTTAGGGACCAGTAACAGTCCACTACTTGAACAAAAGTGAGTCAATCAGAGATTCAGTCATTTTAATGAACTGACTTGCGCTCAAACAAGTTAATAAGAAAGACATGGCCTGTTCATTATCCCTGACGAAAGGTCTGAAAACTGCTGCATGGCATCCAGTGTGTTAAAATGCTGTTTTTTTTTTTCCTTTGACAGTGGGTCCTTGTGAACGAATTCAAAGTTGAGGATTAGCGTGGGATTAGGATCTTTAAGATTCTATAAACCTAAGTGAAGCACTGATAAGGTACATTAAAAAGGTTTTCATCTATTTAATATGGTTTATGCATCTTATTGTGTAGTGGATTACTTTGGCTAAGTACACACGGGCATTAGACTAAATACTTTGGCTACTGGCACATATATCTGTTCTGCTGGATTTTAACATACAGTATTAAGTAGGGATGTGTGGAAGGTTCATTTTCTTCCCTGCTGGAATTTCCATAGAAAGAGAACAAGGTTTCTCCTTTCTGAGTAAATTCCAGGAAGGATGACAACCAAGTGAGTCATTAGTGCAGAAGGTTAAGAAGGATGACATCTCCTAATAATAATAATGGCACCAAAATCCTTATGGAGCCACGTGTCCTTCTCCATGGCAATGACATCCAAGTCTGACTCAATATGCTGTCTTTTGAACCAAGGAGCAAGAGAAAAATGAACAAGGGCCATTAGGAAATTCTGGCCATGATAAGGTAAGTAGCTGTTATTATTAGGAGGTGTTACTTCTCTTTTAACCTTTTGGGTAGCAGAGGGGTGCCCAACGTATTGCAGAGCAATGTGTTGGGTACCCTTCTAGCATTCATAGGAGTAGGATGACTTTACTATTTGGGGAGGCTAATAATATTAATATTGATGACTACTACTAAAATCTACTGCTACTCACATCTACTGCTCTAATTGTTTCTTTCAGGGAGGCTGAACTTCCCATAGTCTTCATTATTCTCCTCTACTGCCTTGAAGCCCATTGATTTTAATGAGTGAAACCTTCCAGTGCCAAGTCCCCATGCTGCTTTCCATAGTTCCCATGCACAATCCTGACACTGCCAATTCATCATATGTGCGTATATGTCATCACAAACTAATACATATACCTCATCATGCACTCATGCATATAAGTCATCAGACACTCATCCATATTTGCCATCACACACTCATCCATATATATCATCACACACTCATCCATATATCTCATCACACACTCATCCATATATCTCATCACACACATCCATATATCTCATCACACACTCATCCATATATCTCATCACACACATCCATATATCTCATCACACACATCCATATTTGCCATCTTGCACTCATCCATGTATGTCATCACGCATTCGTCCATATTTGCCATCACACACTCATCCATATATGTCATCACACACTCATCCATATATGTCATCACTCACACACTCACTTCCCTTTGTAGCATGGAAGGAGTTGACTAAATGTGCTTTCCGTTGGGAGGCCACATTTTCCACCACTACAAACCACATAAATACTCTATAACACAATATAATTACAGGACACAGAGGATCACGTTACACTTTATTGCAATATGTTCCGTGTTGTAGTTCAAAAGAAATTCAATGCTAAAGGATCACTCTGCCTCCCTTTTACAGCCTGCAAGCCACCTCCCCTTAGGTGTGGAATCTGGTCCTGGGACAGTACAGTGCACAGTGAGGGACAATCTTCATACAAAGAGTATAAGGAAAACCCTGCAACCCTTGAGGAAGCAGGGCAGGATTTTCCTTTTGCTCAGTGAAGATTGTGCCTCACTGCTCTCCTTCCGGCCTGCTGAAAGAGGCAGCGTGACGTAGTTAAAAGAGGAGGGAGGGGGATCCTTTAGCATTGAATTACTTTTGAACTACAACACAGAACATATTGAAATAAAGAGTTACATGATCCTCTTTATGGGAGGATCAATAGGTGCTGCATTTGTTTCCAGGTATTACTATCCCTTTAACATTTCTTTTTGATTAACTCCACTTTTATACATTTCCTCCAAAGTTCTGAATACTATCAGTTAGTTAATAACCCTTCTAATATCTTACCCATTATGGAAGTCAAGAACACAGGTCTATAATGTCCTGGTTTGGATCTTGCTTCTTCTCTGCTTCTCATTTGCTTATAGTATTTACCTCCAAACCAGCTTAATCTGTAGTGCTTTCAATGCATTTCTGCAGATATTTGCCTTCACAAGGAAACTCACAGACATTGAGTTAGGCTTTCATGGTGAAGGTGGATATCCACCAAAATGCAATGTAAGCACTACAGAGAAAGCTAGTTTGGAGGGAAATAGAACATCTTCTGCTACATTGCAGGACAGAGAAGGTTGAAAGGCTGAGTTGGCTTTGGCAGGACTAGCGACTTCAACTATGAGGTTTGAACAAATTCAACAGTTGGTGCATTAACCAACTGAGCTATCTCATCGGCAATTGAAGCAATTCTGGAAAAAGCATTTGAGACAAACTAATATTCTTGTTGAGTTAAATGGGGCTTTTAACCTTTTGATTCGCGGAGGAGTATGCAACGCAATGCATTGCATATTCCTCTGGCACTCAGAGTGTTAACTTATTGACTGCTATGGTTTCTGAAGCATTGCTTCACAGTGCATTGGAGACATCGTTAGCATTCAAGGGGTTATACAAGACTGATTTAAATAAAAAACATATATGTTATAGAGTTTTTTCTGCAAAGTAAAGCAAGGGGACTCCCACAACTGTCGGTTGTTTTATTCAAAAGGTATAACACTTCAAATAATTAGGAAGGGAATTACAGTGTGATCACTTCCTTAAGGTTCTGACAGGAAGTGACTCAGCAGTGTCTATCACATTCAATGGAGAACTGTTGTGAACTGAGTGAATTTCCTCTCAAATAGAATGTAAGAGACTAATGAATTTAACCTGAACCAACAGAGGGGTAAAAAAAACATGGTTTTAAACTATAGTAACTCTGGAAATATACATCTCTCTGCAGTGGAAGTACCATTATTTTACTCAACAGGAAAATCCCTAAAATATATATTTTTTCATAAAAAAATCTACTGCTTATTTAAGGTCTATTTACAAAGTTTTGTGTGCAATAAAATGGAAACTTTGCAGCAGGGTGTGTGGAATTATATGGGAGGTTGAGTGTGTCCTGTTCCCATTTGCCCCATGCAGACCATATGTGAACGTTGTGCAGAGGAAAATGGAGTGACGCTGTGCACTTAGAACTCGTGCGCGGGAGGAGTTGTACAGAATGTATTTCTACATAAGAGCAAGAGCCATGGGCATGCAGATGCTACCCCTGTGATCTGACTTGGCTTCCAAGGAGGTCCAAAGGCTCTGCATAAAGTTTCAACAAACTAGAAGGCACTGACGTTGTATAATTTACTTTACTTATGTTTCCCTTATCTTGACCAGAACTCTAGCACTATATTCAGCACTTAAAGGGATAGTAATGTTTCATAATAAAAGCAGCTCTAATTAATCATCATATTATTTGGACTTTGGAGAGTGTTATTTCAATTCTGTCAGACTTGTAGTTCAAGAGTAATTAAATGACAAAGTATGTCCCTCCCGCCCCTGCTCAGCCAGATCAGAAGGGAGGTGCCCAGGTAGACTGTAGAGAGGGACAATCTTCAATTAAGATAAGGGAAAAACCTGAAAAACTTGTCAAGGGGGTCAGGGCTTTCATTGTTCTGATAGGAAGAAGATTGTCCCCTGCTGTTATCTGTCTGGTCTATGGACTGCATTCCACATCTGAGAAGAGATGGCTTACACTAGGTAAAAGGGGCGGGAAACTTTGCTTGTGAATATCTCTCAAACCATAAAGGATTGAGAGATAAGACATATCGTTCTTCATGTTTTTTTAATGCCTACAAAATAAAATAAAGATAAAACGAAGTATTAGTATCCCTTTAAGTCTTATGTACTCTGTATGTTTCCCTTTACCACTTTAGATTGTAGACTTTTGATCACAGCCTCATTTTCAGTGTTTCAGTTTGCAAAGCACTTGTCACCCTGTATTTTCTAAACTTTTAAACTGTAATGTGCTACATACATTGTGTAACTATATAAATAAACATTAATTTATTTATCCTACATTCACTTATAATCAGACCTGTTTCCTATCTTGGTGGCCGCTGACCTCATCAGACATGGCCACTGCTAGCCAGTAAGATTAAAATAGCATTGGTGAGCCCCTTCACGTTTCTTCATTAACTGTTTGAGCACCAGGGTGCTCAATTAATTTCAAAGCAATAGGTTGGCCACTGCTTTGACACTAATGGGTTAAGCTTCAAATGAACCCTAAGATAAGTTTGGTTTGTTTAACAGAGAATTACAATCTGTCTGTATGGTGCACAAGGAATTTTTCTGTAA
Source organism: Rhinophrynus dorsalis (assembly GCA_037306005.1). Lineage (NCBI taxonomy): Eukaryota > Metazoa > Chordata > Amphibia > Anura > Rhinophrynidae > Rhinophrynus > Rhinophrynus dorsalis. The sequence continues at coordinate 52,364,042 of CM074720.1, forward strand.
AATAAATATTTTTAGAAAAATGATCCCATTTATTTTGCTGGCACAGTGTGGCACTTCACGCAAATTCTCTGCATAGCATCCCAACAAGTTCTGTTCAAGGACAAAGTTACCACTTGCTACAGAACAAGCTCCGAGTGTATAGGCTCTAGCCAGAGTCACTCATACCATGGTGTGGGGTAATACTGGTTCATTGCAGAAACAAATTAGAATAAAGTGCAACACTGGTTCACTTTTTATTTATATTACAAACAAATGGCTAGCACAACAAATAAGCTGTGTTTACTTGTCTTTAAAATTAATTGAAAATTCCTCAGTATGATGAGTCCACTTATAGCATCTAGATCATGAAATGTGATGCAGCAGCTTCCTGACATGTCAAACAAATTGCTTTTCCTCAATTTTTTTCATGATAAGGGAAGACTCTTGCCATCCTTCATGGTGAATTGAACCTTTGGTCTGTATCATTGCGTCAGTCAAACTTCAGGCCGTGTCTATCTGCCTGTATACAGTATGTGTGTCTATATGTCTCTCTCTCTCTATATATAAATATATATATGCATATGGGTGTGCATGTGTGTATGTATGTGTGTATCTGTGTGTGTGTGCACGTGTGTATGTATGTGAGTTTATGTGTGTGTATATATGTTTGTGTGTGTATGTATTTGTATGTGTGTGTTTGTGTGTGGGTGTATGTATGTATGTATATGTGTGTGTGTTTGTATATGTACAGTATTTGTGTGTGCACGTATGTATGGATATGTGTGCATGTGTGTGTTTGTGTATGTATCTGTGTGTGTATGTTGGCGTGTAAGTTTATGTATGTGTATAGGTGCATGTGTGTACGTATGTGTGTATATGTATGTGTGTACATGTATGTATGTGTGTATATGATTGTTTCTAATTATGATCTTGTCAAGAACAGGGGCATGTCTAATAAATGCATATATATAAGTGCAGTTCATAAGCTTCAACATGGTGATGTATATATTACTTGTAAAAATCATCTATTATTATTGTTATTAATATTATTATTAGGTCTTTTCTGGATGAGAAGAATACAAGTGCGTTATTTCTTGCTATAAAATTATGGCTGGTTTGTGTAAGATAAATTAAAATTGCCAGAAAAAATGTATGAAACAATAAACCCTCCTACTCTATACTAGCTAAAACACTGGCTATGTGCCCTTGAGTACCACTAACTTGCTCCAGCAGATCAGGGGTTAATACATAATGAGTTGCATAGACAATCCAATTAAGACTGCCCATGATCAGTAACTGGCACAATGGCAGCTGAGACTGATATTTCAACCTCCATATAGAGCCAGTGCAATCTTGCAAAGCTGAATTCAATTCTGTGGTTAAGTTTTAACCCCTGAGCTACCGTAGCAAGTTAACAGTTGTTGGGGGCACATAGCTAATCTAAGAGTTATTTAGGGCAGGAGGGTTTACTTTTTCTATCAAGGAACATTAACACCTTTTAATAATAACAATCTCCCACTTACCTTGCCATTGCCAGAAATCTCTAATGACCTCTATGAATTTCGTCCTTGCTTCCATCCTGGATGACATGTCCATAGAGGTAAGCATAGCACTTCCTAGCAGGACTACTGAAATCCATGCTCCTTAACACTTTCAGTGCCAGAGGGGTATGCAACACATTGCTCTGACACTGAAAGGGTTAAACCTCAAACAGTGCATGAACCTAGAGAAGATTACCATGAACAACGGTCAGCGTTGCAAGTGCAGTAGTTCCTCCAGCAAGAGTCAGGCATACCTTCCAACATTTCAAATTGCCAAAGAGGGACACTTGTGTTTTAGGGGGTGTTGCTGGGGGCATGGCTGGTGGGCGGGGCATTACCAATAATTTTTAAGCTATTTCATGTCCTATTGACACCTCCTTGCATAACCTAATAAATGACTTATAATAAGACCAAAGTATTTTATTTACACTAATTTATAAACACATATACTGATGTTTAAACAATTATGTGAGTTTTATTGTTGTAGAGCAGTGTGATACACTTATATACACACCTCACAATCTGATTTCCTAAAAAGAGGGACATCAGGGTGGGAAAGAGGGACAGAGGGATTTGGGTCTAAAAGTGGGTCTGTCCCTCCTAAAGAGGGACACTTGGGAGGTATGGTCATGGCTACCTCCACAGACATCCCTAATGGATCGAAGATGTTATCTCTTGAACCAAAGAAGAAAGACACCATTCATAGCGACCATTAGCTGATGAGCCAAAACTTGCCTATGCCTGCTTTAATACTGGTTCTGTTTTTTTTTTTTTTTTTTTTGGGTGCAAGCCTTTAACCCTTTGAATGCCAGAGGGGCATGCAAAGCATGGCTTTGCTCAAAGTGTTAAAAGTAGAAAAAATAACCACTTTACTAATACCTTCCATTCTCTCACCTATAGCCTAAGGTCCAGAAGTCCTTCCAGCAAGAGTCATGGCGATTCTTTTTTCTTGCATGTCTTTAGAATTAGGAAAAAAACATGCACAACTAATCTATTGATACCTTCTGTTCTTGCACCCTGAACTAAATCTAATTATCATTCATTTATGTTTCATTACTATTGGTGCTATTTCCATTAAGATTTGGCTCCAGAAATATTTCCTTGTGACCTAAAAATGAGAACAAGAAAACCAATTTCTTTATGTTATAAAATAATGTGAAGTTTATTAGCGGACCAAGCTACTGGCACGTTTACTTTGGAAATGATCTTGAAATAAATGATACAGGAGGGTTGGAAGGAGAGTTTCTTCTGAAATGGGGAGATATTAAAGCCTATTATTTGCATAATAACATCTTTTTTGGAGGTTATCATCCTAAAATTCTTCCAGCCAATGGAAATGAGTCATGCAATGCCCTTTGCAGCAATTAATTAATAACCCAATAATGGGGGAACCAGAGCATTTAAAGTCTGCAAAGTTAATTCGATAACTACTCTTATGAGAATTGTTATTGGAAGGTTTTAAAACCAATTTAGACTTCATGAGTTTCAAATTGCAATGCACTTTCCTGCCAAAACTGAGTAATCCTGTGCTCATCCGAGGAGCTTGAAGACATGCCTGGAGAACAGTGTAGTGTCCAAAAAGCTCATGCCAGTTTGGAACCGAAGAAGGGTAAAAGAAAAAGGGAGTCCTACACAGCAAATGTTGTTATGAAGATAGTGAGTACCACAGAGCTCTGTGAGGGGAGGGTGATGTGATTTATGTTGTGACAAATACCATGTAGAAAAGATATCTGTACAAGTTGTAAAGATGGTTAAAGGAGAAGTAACATCACATAATAATAACCTCCACACTTACATTATCATGGCCAGAATATACTAACGACCCTTCTGAATATTATTCTTTCTCCTTGATCTGAGATAATAAACAAAATAAACAATGGATAACCTAATGGAAGGCAAGGATATTTAAACAGAAATGCCACTAAAGGAGGCACTCTTCAATGATCACAAAATCAAGGAGTAGTAAGTTTTATTGGGAGGTCAGTAGACATCTGTGTGAAGAAAAATCAATAAATAAAACACTCAGGGGAGGATTCACTAAACAGTGATAAAGAGGTGATAAAGAGGTAATAATGTGGTGATGACTTCTCCAGTTTGTCACTTCTTCAGTCCCTATGTTATTCTATGGAGCCTATTCACTAAGATTTGAAGAAATGTTAGTGCATAGGCTCCATAGAATAACATAGGAATTGGAGAAATGATAAAATGGATAAGTCATCACCTCTTTATCATCTCTTAGTGAATCTCCCCTTTAGACTTAAAGGAGATAATCTGATATCCACCATTAAAAATGGGCCATGGAAATACAATAATATTCATTAGAGTGTGACAAATCTAATCAATTGTGATGAACCATAAACAATCCATAGTATTACAAAAATACTGATCCTGACATGAGCAGAAAATATGTCCCTCAAATAATATAATAAGGTGCCTTTAAATAACACAATGACCCAAGTCCTATATGTGCAAAAAAGTGCTAAAGTTAAACAGTGCTAGTGATCAGTCCTAGATGTATGTAAATGAAGGTGGCCATGACAGTTGCTTGAAGGACCACATGACACAAACTCTGCTCACAGCACATGGTAATCTTAACATTTTAAGGACCAGTGAGGTGAGAAACACATTGCTTCCTCTCTGGGTCTTAAAGGATTAAGCAGGCTTATGTACTCTCCCTGTTTCAGCTTGAAAAATCTGTTAACAACTGTCATGTCCGCCTCCATCGACATAACATCCAGGACTAATGGAAGAAGTTATTTCCTGAACAAAGACACAAGAGCAAAATTCATAGGGGCCATTAGGATTTTCCATCCATAGTAAGATAAGTGGTGGGTATTATTAGGAGGCATTATTTTCCCTTTAAACCTTTGAGTGCCTTTGTGTTGGGTAGCCAACACATTTCAGTGCGTTGGCTAGCCCTCTGGCACTCAAAGGGTTAATAAATGTTGCCAAACAGTGATCTGAGTGAAAGAACAACCTTACACTTGAATATTAATTTTTAGAGCCACAAAATGAACATGTTTGTGGGGTAATATAAAGGGTTCTAACACCAGGGAATTATGTTTTACCATAAAGGCAGTCAATTGTTGGACCTTTGGCTGTTGGGGACTACAATGCCCATCATCCCCAACTAGAAGTTGGCTGGTTGGGGAAGATAGTTGTAGTCTCCAACAGCTGGAAATACAGCAATTGAGTACTCCTGTTTTATCACATTTTAGCCCTAGAGATGAGCATCTGGGCTGGTTTTCAGCCAGGACACAGGGGAGTAGCATGGCTCCCTTACTTCCATCCTACCTGAACTTAAGGGCAGGATTGGAGAATCCACGTCATGTCACCAGTGACGAGGAAGGCTTTCCCTGATCCCACCCGCTCCTATGCTGTACCTTGGGTAGAATAGAAGCAGGGGAGCCACGTTGCGCCCCTCCATCACCTCAGTTCATCTCCCAGCCAAAAATATCTGGGAGTTCAGTAGCTCAGGGGATATCAGGAGGGGTCCTGATGCCCCCACTAGGTCTGAATTTAACCTTTTGAGAGCCAGAGATGTATCCAATGGCATTGAAATACATAAGATAACTCTCTGGCACTCACAGGGTTAAAATACATAAATAAAAAATAATAATAAATTAATAAATATATAAATCAATAAAATGTGCCAGGGGCATCCCCAATGCATTGCTTTGCAACATGTTGGAAACCCCTTTGGAACGCACACATACACCCCCCTCCCATCCCTTTGATCCACTGTCCACTCTCCAAACATACACTATTTGACCCCTCAATGCCTGGTTCTGCATGCCACAGGAAGTCACAGATCCCCACATACAATATCTGTCCCCCCCATTACGCTTCCACTGCCCACTATTAGTTGCAGACCCCTGCATACATACTGAAAGGGTTAAGACATGCCATGCACTCACTTTCTTCCCAAAATTACCTCCCCTACATATAAGCATTGAAAGTGTTAAGTGTCATAGAAAGAGTAGTGTAGTGCTAAGACACTTAGGGCTAGATTTAAAGGCAGCCGTTAAACCAGCCGCTAAGTGAAAAAGGCACATCGCTCGCAAATAATACAGGAGTTACGGCAGATTCAATAGCTACTCTATGAGAATAGCTATCGAGCGTAGGCACACAAAAAACACGTAACACAAAAGCCGTTGTCACTCATGTTAATGCACAACGGGCGGCCAAATCACATGATAACTGCGCTCAAAACAACATCTAACATAACGGTTGCCCATGTCTAGCAACCATGATTGATGCCAAAACAAATTCAAACACACAGCCAATCACAAAGCCCCAATGTATCCAATAACTTCAAATACACCTATATATACCCAAAAATAACCGTCACACACTGTCTGTTATCGAGTTCTTCAGAGCCAGATATCAGGACCCAGGAGCGGAGGATAGTCATTAGAGAGAGGGAGACAGGCGCGTTCATTGGAGGTAGAGGAGTTTTGCAGTTTGGAGAGAGGAGAGAGGTGCACTAAATATACACATATCACACTTTTGCACATATCACATACACACATACAAACACAAACACATACACATACATACACATAGTCCTTTTATTTTATAACACCTTACACATTTTACTTTTTATTTTTACAGTGTGAATCTGGGAGTGAAAGTGTGTGACAGAGAGTGAGTGCATCGAGTGTGTCTGTGAGGGCCTGTGGGAGTGCCTGGGTGTGACTGGGTGAGTGATGGCCAGGAGAGGAGGACAGGAGAGAGGGATGGGGAGAGTAGTGGAGGAGGAGGAAGCTCAGGAGGGGATCCCTCACAGCAGAGCAGGGGTGGGAGAGGGAGATCCGCAGGGCAGAGGGGGACCCGGCCCACAAGAGCAGGCACACAAAGAAGAGGGACAGAACCTGCAGTGGGACGAGGGGTAGTTCCTGGGGACCACCACACACAGGCAGGGTCAGACCAGGCAGGGCACTCCGGCTCTGAATCCTTCCATGCCGGAGCTGATGAGGGCAGGATCAGGGATCCCAGATATACTGAGGAGGAGAACACGGCTCTCGTGGAAGCTGTCCTGGAGAGGCAGAGTGTTCTCCACCCGACGGCAAAGGTCCCTGGCCTGGCAGCGAGGAGGAAGGCAGCCTGGAATCAGATCTGCAGCCGGGTGAACGCGGTGGCTACATGCAGGCGGGACATGGAGTCTGTGAAGAAGAGATGGGGCAACTGCCGGAGGGTGGTCAAGAACCAGATGTCTGACATGGCCAAGCAAGCCCGAGGCACCGGAGGTGGCCCATCTGTGCCCATCACATTCTGCGGCTGGGAGGAGATGGTGCGGCAGAACATGTCCCCGACCATGATCGAGGGGGTCGTGGGAGGAACTGACACTGGGGATGAGAGGAGCCTCCACACTACCGGTAAGTGCAACACTACATAACCACACACTACAGCAACCAACACCAGCTGCACACACAGTCACACCTCAACACATGTCCATCACTCAGCCATACAACTGCACCAACACAGCACCATGAGGGTTAAAAAAAGGACACAACACCTGGACAAATGGCAACGTCCAACTTGGGACAAACCTGTCAAAGTCCTACTTCAACCCTCCTGTCGCTGTGCTCATTACACACAATACACAAACCATCATGTTCAAAATGTCGACTGTCATAGATCATCACTGTTCACACACAATGTCACCCATGTCCCCACCCCCACCCTAACCCCTTGAGTGCTAGAGGGATCATCAATGCATCGATCAACAATGCATTGGCAACCCCTCTGGGACTCAAGGGGTTAACCTTACAACAAACAAGTCAATAGGACAACGATCACTTTCTACACAGGGGACATTCACTAAGCGGTGAAAAACAGATGGTTGACACAAAGTAACCCTCACACACCCTCACTTCACCAGTACCAGTGTTAGTCCATGGAGAATATGCCAAAACAAGAATCAAGTTCATAGGGTCCCATTGTACAGACTCCATGGAAAACACTGGAAATGGGGAAAGGAGATCACTGGAGAAGTCACCATCATGTTCACTTCATCAGTTCTACATCACCGCTTACTGAATCACAAAAAGGGGGCATCAGGTCACACATCACAGTGTCACACAGAATAAATGCTTGTAGGTGCAACACACAGGCCGATAACTATTTTACAGAATTCAAGCTGGAAAAAGTAGGCATTGGTGTTGTGGCTGCAATCATTTACTCTGACTTGAAATTACATATCCCATATCTGATTCCCACATGGATCCACAGGGGTGCTGATGCCATGGATTGATGGTACACCAGCATCTCTATGCAGGATACACATGGGAAACAAATAGCAAACATTGTACCTTGGTCACTAACAGGCCATGACTGATGGATATCTAGGACTGAGTACGGTTGCCTCACACAGAAGGATGGATGGGCTCATACACAGAGAAAAAAACAGGCCTCAGTCAAATATATCCCTCACTACTGGCTGGATTGTTGCCCTTAGGATTAAAATGTTACTAAATATGTTCCAACATGATGTGAACACAGAGATCACTTCACTGGATGTGATTGCCTTACTGGCCAGATATGTGCACCCATCACATATCAACCTACATTGCTACCATCCAAATACACATACATAGTATATCACACTCTACGTAGATGGGATATACAAGGTATGTTCATATGCATCATATCAATACAATGTCTTGTTGGATGGGTGCACATATATAGCCAGTAAGGCAATCACACCTAATGAAATGCTCTCTGGCATCACATCTTGGAAGGATATTACTGTATCCATATGAAGGGTACATATCCACATACATATATGACCATTTCTACTTGAGTGTCACTGTAATGGGATAGCAATGGGTAATGTCATCATGATGTCATATCATTGCCATTGTTAAAAGATGTGTCTTGATCTAAGTCCCATCCCTCCAACACTCATGGTTATACAGATATTGCTCTATGTGACAGGTGAAGATATCCATCATTTGACCACACGGACGCTCTTCGGCAGAGTCAAAGTCGCAACATATCGAGAGAAATACCTCTTTGGAATGGTCCACAGAGTGTGCTTGTAAACCATGCACACCCTGTACACAATTCCAATTAAGTATTGTTCTCTAAATGGGGCGATTTTGGCTCTGCTGAAAAGCCCTCGTGTGGACAAATGACTGAAATCTCCATCTGTCACATAGAGCAATATCTGAACAACCATGAAGGTAGGAGGGATAGGACTAACAGAGAACAACATCTGTTCCCACAATGTCTACAATCTGACATCAAGGTGGACTTAACCTTTGCCATCCCCCTGGAGGGATAGCCATCCTACAAGTTGTGAAGACAAATATATGTTGTTGGATTCCCCCCCCCCAGTTAAACAATGGTATTCCTACTGCTGAAAGGTGTGTTGATTCAAAAGGTATCACAGCTCAGACATGGATATGTCAGGGGCAATATTCCAGTGGCCTGATATTGTAGAGTGGTGCTGTTACTACACAATCATATAGACAGCTCTGGTACAGGGACCAGATATCTACATGGGAGGGTGTAGCAACAGCCCCACTGTACTATTTCTGGACACTGTGATATTGCACCTCAAAATGAAACCTTCACCCGTAATAACTCAAACAACACCTTTCAGCAGTGGGAGTACCAGGGGGATTAACACAAACACATATATTTTTCTTCAACACATATCAAAGTATAACTATCTCCACAAACATATGGCTAAGGTCACTAATCACAACATCTTCTTCCTCCACACAGCTTACGGCCGTCAAGCCCAGCGGGAGACAGTGGAGGAGGCTATGTCACCTCCCAGTGAGGAGGACACAGAGGAGGGGACCAGCCGGTGGTCACCTTACCCACCATCACCATCCCCTCCAACACAGGCTGCACCACCACCTACTGCACCCCTTCAAGCTGCACCACCACCTACTGCACCCCTTCAAGCTGCACCACCACAGGCTGCTCCACCCCTTCAAGCTGCACCACCACAGGCTGCACCACCCCTTCAAGCTGCACCTCCCCAGTACAGTGGCTGGATGCCACAGGAGGAGAGGTGGACATATCCATCCACCTACACCAGCTACTACCCTCCATCAGCAGCACCACCACCACCAGGGAGACAATGGCTGCCAGGGACAGTGGCCACCACCCAATATGGGCCATATTCCTCACACATCAACCCACCCTCCTGGATGGCTCCACAACATGCCCCAAGGTATGATCCCAGGTGGGGTCCCAGCACCTATCAGTGGCCACCATATGAGCCTTGGCCACTGGACTACCCACACCTGGGCCTGATTGGTGAGCCCCAGCGCCCCCTACCCAGGGACATTTTCACACCTCCACCAGCACACACATCTTTGGGCAGCTCTGCATCACTTGATGTGGTGGGCATATGCCCATCATCTGCACCAGCCACTCAAACAGCAGCCACAGCACCCTCAACAGCAGCAGAGGAGGAAAGAGCACCCTCAACAGCAGCAGAGGAGGAAAGAGCACCCTCAACAGCAGAGGAGGAAAGAGCACCCTCAACAGCAGCAGAGGAGGAAAGAGCACCCTCAACAGCAGAGGAGGAAAGAGCACCCTCAACAGCAGCAGAGGAAACAGCAGCACCAGGGACACCGGGCACATCCACCTCCAGCACCGCACGCCTCACAGGCATGGAGGCAGAGTGTATGGCCCTTCAAAGAAGACTACTCCGGTCAAGCAGAAGTACAGACAGCAACATCACCAGGAGCAGGAGGCAATCCAGGAGGAACATTGCCCAATTGGAGACCAGAATCCAAGCTCTGGAGTCGGAGGTGGCCAGAGGGAACACACTACTCCACCAGCTCAGGACTGGTCTCATGGACATGTTGACACAGGTCCTTGTGGAGTTAAGGGAGATCAACCGCAGAGAGAACATGAGGATGGAGAGGGCGAACTTGCGTTCCACCGAGGGGTCTACTGCAACCACCACCCCCTCCAGTGTTGCCCCTGAAGCAACACCTAGGGGGCAGAGGGTTACCAGGAGATCCACAAGGGCATCCACCTCTGGCACCCAGGCTAAGGCCCCCCACCCAAAGAAGAAAAAGTGAAAGGCCCAACCTGTTAAGTTTCCCCTCAATAAAGAAACCATTTTTTTTTATTCCAGTCTGATCTGTTGTGTCTTCAGTTATGGATTGGGTGGCAGGGTTGTCTCCAATGCATTGTCATACAATGCAGTGAACACAACCTCTGCCTGGGTGAAATGTTTGTGGGATGCTACAGCATGGGTTCACACACACACACACCGTTGTACAAATTCAACTGGAAATACATCCCTGGAGCCATATAACACCACTGTGTTATATGGCGATGTTGTGTGTTGAATTTGAACAACAAAACATACCCCTTAGCACAAGAAATGGTACAACATTGAACATTCGTCTACATCATATGTTGTGTTCAACCCTTAGAGTGCCAGAGTGGTAGGCAACGCATTGCAAAGAAATGCGTTGGGGACCACTCTTGCACTCAGTGGGTTAATGGGATAACCAGACAAACAGCTCTGTGACTTAGCAGGGACATTACAAGCAGGACAGATAAATGGGACATGTATCCATATTGTCTTGGATTCACACACTCATTGTGCAACTGACTTACTGGGGAAGCCAATGTTTTTAACCTAGGATTTCAATGTGTAGCACACACATTGATATCCTGTGGTGAGCATTGGGGTCTCCAGTAAGTTGAGTTGCTGTTTCCCTAAGGGTGTAACAGACTTCAACAGTGATAACACATGTCCACTTAGTCTGTTTGTTCGTTGATATAGCCCATGTACTGAGATATGTCAAAATGGAGCAAAATCTCAGAACATGGATTATACTGAGCAATACAGATACTGTGGACAGGTATTCACTGTGGAAGTATGTCCCCTGTATCACCTCTTTATCAGTCCCACTACACATTGGTGCATCACTGCCACCATCATCTGTTTGCATGGATACATCACAGAGTCCACTCACTGGCAAACAAGTGGTAGACTCCTGTGATGTGGGTGATGCCTTTCCATGTATGGGGGATACTCTACCCTGGGTGTGGTTACGCATTGACAAATGTGTTCTCAAATATATCCTCCTACAGACACAGATAGAATGGTGATGGTTCATCTTTATTGTGTCTCAAATTACATTAGAATGTACATGTGTTTTCTGTGTGTATTGCCTTTATGCACTGAACACCTGTATGAGAACACTAAATGTACTTTGAAACTAAATCGTACTACTTCAGTAACACTGCTGCCCTGCTCATGTGTTGTCCACAATGTTTGACAAATCTGTATCTGAGCATCCTAACTGTACAGGTTATAACACTCAAGAATTAGTGTTTTCTGTGTCTATATGAGAATGTTCCAGTAGAAGTTTGTGTGAACCTCAGGTCAAACTTTGCATCACCAACAACATCACCATAAACAGCAAGGGGTGATCTTCATGAAGGTGTTGTCAAGACATCAATCCAGTCACATGGAAGATCTTCAGTTCAAGGATGGATCATGTTACGGATGCCTGTGGGAGAAGAGGACAGGATTTGGAGCAGTAGACCTGAACTGATCATCAAGCAACAACAATTTAGTCTTTTTAATCCCCTCAATTTTCACAGTTACAGGTGAGTACACAAACCATTGCTTGACAATGTGTTGTGTACTCATCTGTAACCAATTCTGTGGGGAACTAAGGACATGTGCCCCAGCCCGATGGATATGTGCCCCTGACATGTATACACACATTAACAAGTGTTCTGAGAGCACCATGGAAGTAATGCCATTGTGCTGCCACTGTGAAAGGAAGGAACTGTTAGGACATATTTGTTGATGTGTGTATTCATGTCAGGGGCACATATGTCTGCACACTCACGAGTCCCTGGTAATGTGATCTACGTCTCATGAGCTCTACATTGTGTGACAATACCACTGTACATCCACCCCTCTGCTGCTCTTCTCAGCTCTAGCACAGTACAGGTCCCATATTGAGTCTAATGTCCCTTTAACCCCTGATGTGCCTGAGTATTATCCAATGCATATCATTAGATAATACTCTTTCGCTACTGGGCTAGCATGGTTGTTCAGGCTATAATTATGGCATATCCAGTTAGTTGCTGTCAATCAAGCCGTGTAAGGTGATGAACATGGGTAATATGTTGTACCTTGTTTCTCCTGGGGGTGTGCGTGATATCCTTGGGGTCTGTATGTCAACGTGGAGAGTGGAATGGAGGATGGTTTTTGAGTCCACACACACAATTTGCCACGTCCGCTGACAGTGCAGTGCTGTGTCACTGTTCCTGTGGGGTGAGACAGAACAAAATGTGCAGTGTGGTTAGTGTCACAGGACTGATGGGGGACTTGCATGGACTGTTTGCATGCGTGTGTTATACTCACAGGTGAAGTGTTCCGTGATGAGCCTGTCTCTGATCTGTGCCCCTCTCATGGTCTCCTCCACATGCCCGATGTCCATGGCCACTTCCTGTATGGGGGGGTCCGGGATGTGCTCCAGCAGCCTGGTGTCCACTGCGATGTTGTGCAGTATTGCGCACGCCACAATGATGTCACACACCTTAGCCGGTGCATACTGCAGTGCTCCCCCAGAGTGGTCCAGACATCGGAATCTTGACTTGAGGAGCCCAAATGTTCGCTCAATGGCATTCCTCGTTCTGGCATGAGCCTAGTTGTACCTTTCCTGGGCATGTGTTTGGGGATTGGCCAGAGGGGTCAGTAGCCAGGACTTGCATCCATAGCCAGCATCACCTGTGTAATGTGAGTGACATGGTGAGACAGGGAGCACATGTTGTGTGAATGATGTTTTGTGTGGTGGACGTAGTAGCTGTGGGTCAGGTGCATGCTGAGCAGCGTGGTGTGTACGCCTGTGTATGTGGTGTGATTTTGTTTTGTGAACTCACCCACTAGCCATCCCCCTGTAAAGGTTCCATTCTCAAAATCTCTGTGGACTGAGGAGTTTTGTAGAATGTATGCATCATGTGAGCTGCCAGGATATTTTGCACAGACATTCATGATCCTCATGTTGCTGTAACACACCATCTGCATGTTGATGGAGTGGAAGTTCTTCCTGTTGATGAATAGCTGTGCGTCGCGTGCTGGGGCCTTAATCCGGACATGGGTGCAATCTATAGCACCCATGACCCTGGGCATGCCTCCCCTTGCGTAAAAGGTCTGCTTGACGTGTATCCAGTCCATGTCGGTGGTGGGAAAATGTATATAGCTACTGGCCTTGCTTTTGAGGGCTGGCAGGACCTGGGCCAGCACTCTGGAGAATGTGGCCTGTGACATGCCAGATGCATAATCCTCAGTGGACTGGAAGGCCCCTCTTGCCATGAAGTGTATGGCACAAAGTAGTTTCTGCAGGCCAGTTAGGGCATGGTTGTGGATGTAGATGGGATCCACCTGCTCCTTGATGACCTCATACAAGGCAATGATGCTGTCAGGCCTCAACCTGTAGCGATCAATGACCTCGTCATCAGTCATTCCAAAGAGGGTGACCCTTGGGCGGTATACCCTGGGCCTTGGTGGTCGTCTATACATCCTCTGCCCTCCAGGTGGGGATGGACTACTGTGTGGCTGCTGAGCCAGAGCCTCCTCGCTTGCAACAGGTGAAGGCTGTTGATGAGGCGTGCTTGGAGGTTGCTGATGTTCCCTAGCTCTCTCCCTTGCACGCCTTCTCCGCAGTCTTCGCAACAATATGTAACCCAACATACTGTTTGCTCTCTCTATCTGTCTCTATCTGTCTCTATCTCTCTCTCTCTCTCCATCTCTCTCTATCTATCTCTCTCTATCTCTCTCTCTCCCTCCCTGAGTGGAAAACAAGCCACAAGTGAGTGTGTTGAGTTGTCCCTTTAAGTACTTGCTAGGGTGTTGTGTAGGTGTGGTGATGAGGTGAGTGCTGACCAATGGTGAGTTGTTTTTGTCCAGGTAAGTGTTTGCAGGTGTGTGTGTGTGTTATAAGATGTGGTGTGTTGTGCTTTTTCTGTGTGTGCCATTTGCGGGTGTGCAGTTGTGGGGTGCAGGTTGCGTGTTGATGTTGCCCAGGTGTCCGCTTTGTGTGATAACCCCCATTGTTCCGTGCCATGTTGTGCTGGTGTTTTTTTGTGTGTCGTTGTCCCTGTGGTGTTGGTTGCTGTTGTTTGTGTAGTGATTTGTGCTGTGTGTGCATGTTTTTGTGTTGTTTTGGCATTGCACGGGTTAATTTTCCCTTTTGCATGGTTGTGCGGTAAGCATTTTGTGTATTTTCCTATGTAACGGGTTTTTTGTTTTGCCCGTTAAGTGTCTAACGTGTGAGAAAAGTGGGTCTTAACTTTTAGCCGTTAGGTGTGTCTTTTTTTCAGCCGTTATCAGTACCGCAAGCCTTTGAATAGCTCTGGGGTATGTTGTTCCATGCGTCTGAATGCACGTAAGTGTATCGGCCGTAAGGATTCTGCAACTGCCGTTAGCTGTTCTTTAGACGGATCTTTGAATTGCAACATGACACTTAACGCACCCGTTAGTGATATTTTTTACTACTGGCTGCCTTTAAATCGAGCCCTAAGTGCCTGCACAACATGCCTTAATTACCATAATTACTAAAAAACTATTTTTTAAATAAAAAAAATGTCTCATACAACATACGGGATTTTGACAGTTCTTCCAGATTCATTAAAGTTGTTTTTAGGTGACAGAGTCCCTTTATTCACCAACCCCTAGTACGGAAGTCAGCTTTCTAGCTGACAGATGGAGAGCTGGTCCCGGGACTGGGCGGCTCTTCGAAGATTTAATTTTTAGATAACGCTACTTCGGCTCTGCTGAAGAGCCATACGGTCCTGGGACCAGGTTCTCCATCTATCAGCTAGAGTGCTGACTTCCATGAAAGGGTCGGGAGGGGGACCTTTAGAATTTTATATCTCTTAAACTATACAAGTTTAAGAGATGGGACTGGCATCTTTTCATTTATTTTTTTATTTTGCACAATTTTAAACTTTATTAAACTGAAGTAATACTATCCCTTTAAGCAGAAAGTTAGTGTTGTGGGCAAAGGACAAATGCACTCTACATGCCAACACATTTTTCAAGGCATATTTTCCTGTAGGACTCACAACTTTGACTTTCAGCCACTTATTTCTAAACTACAGCCCTTGGAAGAAGTAATATTGCAGTTGGAAATACAGCACCCGTAGGTGTAAAATTTGTTCAAACAGGCGATAAGGAGGTTTGTATTGGTGAAAAGGTGAAAACGTTCGCAAAAAAAAAAGAGAAAAATCTGCCACTTTTCAAGAACAGTCATGCGGGACATTTTTTCCACTTATTGTCCACCCCTACCCATGAGATTGGCAAGTACTCATAGGACTTAAAATCTAATAAACTTTATTACAGATTCAATGTTTTGGTCCAGTAGAGACCTTTATCAGGAACAAAATAATCCTAAAAATCAAACAGAATACATACCCTTCCTTACGTGTAAACGCACCGCCGAGTGCAACATGCAAATGTGTCTAGTGCAAAGATCGTGACAACATAATAAACGTGACTAAGGTTAAGAATTAAGTGACATGACGTGTTGAATCAAATTCTACATTTTTAACATGGATGTGAAAAAATTACTCCAAGTGCTGAGATAATGTGGTATAAAAACGAATAGGTGAATTAGTAATAAAGATGTGTGAACTTCAGTTATCCACTAATAAATAAATATGAATAATAAGAAATGGTACCTGCACCTAAGAAATGACTCATTCAAATGCCAGTGTCTCAACAAATACATGAGATAAACAAGAGCCTAAATAACACATTTGGTCACAAACCAAGCATCAGAATAAACAATTAAAGGGATAATAATGTTTCATAATAAAAGCAATTCTAATTAATCATCATAGTATTTGGACTTTGGAGAGTGTTATTTCAATTCTGTCAGAGTTGTAGTTCAAGAGTAATTCAATGACAAAGTATCCCCCTCCCGCCCCTTTTACTGATGTAACACTGCTCAGCCAGAGCAGAAGGGAAGTGCCCAGGTAGACTGCAGAGAGGGACAATCTTCAATTAAGATAAGGGAAAAACCTGAAAAACTTGTCAAGGGGGCAGGGCCTTCATTGTTCTCACAGGAATAAGATTGTCCCCTGCTGTTATCTGTCTGTTCTATGGACTGCATTCCACATCTGAGAAGAGATTGCTTACGCTAGGTAAAAGGGGCGGGAGGAGAAACTTTGCTTTGAGAGATAAGATTTATATCGTTCTTTATGTTTTTTTAATGTCTACAAAATAAAATAAAGATAAAATGAAGTACTACTATCCCTTTAACCCCTTAAGGACTACGTGACGTGGTATGACCGTCACGGTCCTTATACCCTTAAGGACCAGTGACGGTCATAGCACGTCACATACTTTTTACTTACAGCGCTCTACCGGGAGCGCTGTAAGTAAAAACGGGGCCTAAAATTGATCGCTCCAAGACCGGAGCGATCTCTCTTAGGCCTCCAAGCAGCTCGCCGGTACGCGTAACAGGTCACGTGTACCGGCTTGTTGGCAAAGATCAAAGCGGTCCTTAAGGGAAGGTAACTTCCCTGGACCGCTGGTACTTAAGGGGTTAAAGTGTTCTTCTATCCAAAGAAATCAATTTGTCTACAATTGACTTAACATTTTGAGTGCTGGAGGGGTATGAAATGCACTGTGTACCCCTCTGTTATTCAAAGCGTTAAGCTCAGCCGAATCTGAGACTGAAGAGGTTTTGGGTGAAAATCCACAGGCTATTAACAATGCATTGGAGATCCCCTCTACATCAGCACATTTTTTAGGGGATATTCAAACTCCTGTAACCCCACTGGATCTTCCAATTACAAGAAGCAGGGGTACAAGAGGGGGCACATCAGGAGGGGTTAACAAGGCACAGACTTCAGGAGCATGAGGAGAACCTTCAACATCCCCAACTGAATAATCTTTCATTTATCAAGCCATACACTCAATGAAGAGGAAAAATCAATTTTATGCAAAGGGCTGTCATTAGTGCCCAACAAATATGTTATAACTAGGGTTGGGCGAAAGGTCCTGTCGTGTTCCAGTGGAAAAAAACATGAAAACCACGTTGTCCGCTTTTTCACAGGAAACTCTGCATTACAAATGGTGATTAATATCTTTGCATTTTTTGCCCGTTGGCAAAAATTCTTCTCCATTTTTTCAATGGCTGGAAAGCTTCTGCCCATTGATTTATGTGTTTTTCCCCCCTAAATCACCCCTAGGGATATTGGGGAAATTAATGTCAAGGGAAGAAGAAGAGGGTAGTAGTGAGAGCAGGAAAGGTCAGCTGCCTTTGCCTGCTGCTAGACGTGCAGCCTCTGCTACCAGACATGCTGCCCCTGCTGCCACCATTACTGTGCCTGCTGCCACATGTGCTGCCCCTGCTGCCATCATTGCTGTGCCTGCTGTCAGATGGTGCTGCCTCTGCTGCCACCAGCTTTGAGTCTGCTGTCAGACATGCTGCCGCTGCTGCAACCATTGATGTGTCTGCTGCCTCCAGTACTGTGCCTGCTGTCATACGTACTGTCCCTACTGCCACCAGTGCTGTGTCTGCTGCCAGTGCTGAATCTGCTGCCACCAGTGCTGAACCTGCTGTCAGTGTATCTTGTAATACTCAGGAGGGGGGAAGGAGAAGACAATGCCATGTTTGACAGCAGGGGACACTAAATCACACTTGCATCCCCAAGCAGTCCCTTAAGTGCTAGAACTACTACTAAGAAGATCCAACAGCTTGTTAGTGTTAGGAGTGAAGGAGGGGGTAATCATCATATTGTGACTGTGAGGGGGAAGACTCAGGGGCTGAAATTGATGTGGTTGCTGTTAGTAGTAGTAACAGTAATGGTGAAGCAGCGGGAGGGATAGCGTTAGGGGAGTGGTAGGGGAAGAGTGTCCAGACTAGCAGTCAAGGATGCCCATACCATTCTCCTGACCTGGGAGTCCTGTTCCCCCCACTGAATTGTCCATGTGGAACATGATCCTGAAGAAGGCAGAATTGTTACCTAGCAGCAATAATACCACCACCACCAGGAGCACAGATCAGCTGCCTGTGCCTGCTGCAGTGCTGCCAGTCTGCCTTCTTCAGATCACCAAGAAATGAAAGTGTAACATTCGGGGACCCTCTGTCACATTTCCCATCACCTCCCCTAACCAACAGTGAGATGTTTGTAATAGAGAAGCAGCAGAAGCACGGAGGGACTAGTGTGGTGGGGATGGTGGTGGTGATGATGATGGTGGAGAAGCTGGGGTGGAAGAGACATAATGGCCTTTTTAGCCCAAACTGAGAAAAAATGGGAGACAAAGATGGGGATTCCTGCTGCTGCTGCTGAGTTGCAAGGGCAGCAGGATGCTGAGGAGCAGTCTAGTGTGCCACAGACCTCCGTGGACACAGTGGGAACGGGGTTTAACAAGTGATGCAGGACTATGACAGGTTCCATTTGCCAGCAGCATCAATACTCCTGGTTCTAGTTGCAGTGTGCTGATTCTGAGGCAGTAGCAGCAACAGCAGCAACATAATCCTCTGCCCCAGACAGTGAAGGGTTGTGGTGACAATGTGCAGGAACAGTGTAGTCATCAGCAACATCACTGTGCACAATTTGTGACAAGTCAGTGAAAAGGGGAAAGGAGGGAACACGCCTTGGCACAAGCACCCTGGTAACACACATGAAACACAGACACCATAACATTTATGTCAAACATATTAAAGCCAAACAGCCACCACAGAAATCAAGCACCAATGTTGCTATACCCCCTGATTCTCTTGAAAGGCAGCAAGAGGCAAGGCAGAGATCATAGAGGAGGAAGAATAGAGTCTGGAAGTTCAATGATGAGCCAAACAGCTAGCTCGCCATCACCATCTTCCTATAGGGTAACTACATCTTCTGCCAGTTCACCTCGTTCATCGTTATCTCACCTCCAAATGATAGCCACTCTGTAGATGTTAGAATGTGGCAGTTTGTGTCCACCTATTGCACACTGTGTGGTACACTGACCACACATGCCAGTGTGGTGGAGTAGAATCACAAGCAGGGCATCAAACAGCATCTGAGGAGATTCCATCCTGTAGAATATGCTAATCTGGTGGCAGGGAGGGTTCATCATTACTAGTGTTGAGCGAGCATGCTCGGCCGATGCTCGGATCGGCTCGAGCATCGCTCTGCTCGGCACATGGCGGTACTCGTACGAGTACCGCATGTGCTCGCCCGCCATGTTCGGGTCTCCTCCCCGCACGTTTTGCGGCTGCTGCGCAGCCAATAAACGTGCAGGGAGGCTCTGACATCGGTGTAATGCCAGCAGCCATGTTGGCTGCTGGCATTACACTGATTGGCTGGCCAGAACCCGTGGTCGGGTGCTGTATAGCACCTGACCATCGAGTTCGGCTCAGTCTGAGCCAGGGAGAGCTGAGGATAGGAAGGGAAAGGCAGTGTAGGGAGGAAAAAAAAAAATTGTGACAAAAAAGAACCAAAAGTCCTTTTTAGGACTACTGTGTGTGGGGGCAGCAGGTTATTTTGTGTGGGGGGAAAAAAAAAAAAAAAAAAAAAAAAAAAAAATATTCTGTTTAGTGTGAAAAGTTGCAGATTAGAGCACATTCTGTTTAGTGTGCACAGTTGCAGATTAGAGCACATTCTGTTTAGTGTGCAAAGTTGCAGATTAGAGCACATTCTGTTTAGTGTGCAAAGTTGCAGATTAGAGCACATTCTGTTTAGTGTGCAAAGTTGCAGATTAGAGCACATTCTGTTAAGTCTTCAAACTAAAATATCAAAGTCACGTATTCCATTCAGTGTGCGTCGCCGCAGTTTAGCAGCAAATTCTGAGTACTGTGCAGAGTTGCAGAATAGGAAGAAATACTGTTAAGTCTTCAAACTAAAATATCAAAGTCACATATTCCATTCAGTGTGCTTCGCCGCAGTTTAGCAGCACATTCTGTGTACTGTGCAGAGTTGCAGAATAGGAAGAAATACTGTTAAGTCTTCAAACTAAAATATCAAAGTCACATATTCCATTCAGTGTGCTTCGCCGCAGTTTAGCAGCCTATTCTGTGTACTGTGCAGAGTTGCAGAATAGGAAGAAATACTGTTAAGTCTTCAAACTAAAATATCAAAGTCACATATTCCATTCAGTGTGTTTCACCGCCGTTTAGCAGCCTATTCTGTGTACTGTGCAGAGTTGCAGAATAATAAGAAATACTGTTAAGTTTTCAAACTCAAATATTAAAGTCACATATTCCATTCAGTGTGTTTCACCGCCGTTTAGCAGCCTATTCTGTGTACTCTGCAGAGTTGCAGAATAATAAGAAATACTGTTAAGTTTTCAAACTCAAATATTAAAGTCACATATTCCATTCAGTGTGTTTCACCGCAGTTTAGCAGCCTATTCTGTGTACTCTGTACAGTTGCAGAATAATAAGAAATACTGTTAAGTTTTCAAACTCAAATATTAAAGTCACATATTCCATTCAGTGTGTTTCACCGCAGTTTAGCAGCCTATTCTGTGTACTCTGTACAGTTGCAGAATAATAAGAAATACTGTTAAGTTTTCAAACTCAAATATTAAAGTCACATATTCCATTCAGTGTGTTTCACCGCAGTTTAGCAGCCTATTCTGTGTACTCTGTACAGTTGCAGAATAATAAGAAATACTGTTAAGTTTTCAAACTCAAATATTAAAGTCACATATTCCATTCAGTGTGTTTCACCGCCGTTTAGCAGCCTATTCTGTGTACTCTGCAGAGTTGCAGAATAATAAGAAATACTGTTAAGTTTTCAAACTCAAATATTAAAGTCACATATTCCATTCAGTGTGTTTCACCGCAGTTTAGCAGCCTATTCTGTGTACTCTGTACAGTTGCAGAATAATAAGAAATACTGTTAAGTTTTCAAACTCAAATATTAAAGTCACATATTCCATTCAGTGTGTTTCACCGCAGTTTAGCAGCCTATTCTGTGTACTCTGTACAGTTGCAGAATAATAAGAAATACTGTTAAGTTTTCAAACTCAAATATTAAAGTCACATATTCCATTCAGTGTGTTTCACCGCAGTTTAGCAGCCTATTCTGTGTACTCTGTACAGTTGCAGAATAATAAGAAATACTGTTAAGTTTTCAAACTCAAATATTAAAGTCACATATTCCATTCAGTGTGTTTCACCGCCGTTTAGCAGCCTATTCTGTGTACTCTGCAGAGTTGCAGAATAATAAGAAATACTGTTAAGTTTTCAAACTCAAATATTAAAGTCACATATTCCATTCAGTGTGTTTCACCGCCGTTTAGCAGCCTATTCTGTGTACTCTGCAGAGTTGCAGAATAATAAGAAATACTGTTAAGTTTTCAAACTCAAATATTAAAGTCACATATTCCATTCAGTGTGTTTCACCGCAGTTTAGCAGCCTATTCTGTGTACTCTGTACAGTTGCAGAATAATAAGAAATACTGTTAAGTTTTCAAACTCAAATATTAAAGTCACATATTCCATTCAGTGTGTTTCACCGCAGTTTAGCAGCCTATTCTGTGTACTCTGCAGAGTTGCAGAATAATAAGAAATACTGTTAAGTTTTCAAACTCAAATATTAAAGTCACATATTCCATTCAGTGTGTTTCACCGCAGTTTAGCAGCCTATTCTGTGTACTCTGTACAGTTGCAGAATAATAAGAAATACTGTTAAGTTTTCAAACTCAAATATTAAAGTCACATATTCCATTCAGTGTGTTTCACCGCAGTTTAGCAGCCTATTCTGTGTACTCTGTACAGTTGCAGAATAATAAGAAATACTGTTAAGTTTTCAAACTCAAATATTAAAGTCACATATTCCATTCAGTGTGTTTCACCGCAGTTTAGCAGCCTATTCTGTGTACTCTGTACAGTTGCAGAATAATAAGAAATACTGTTAAGTTTTCAAACTCAAATATTAAAGTCACATATTCCATTCAGTGTGTTTCACCGCAGTTTAGCAGCCTATTCTGTGTACTCTGTACAGTTGCAGAATAATAAGAAATACTGTTAAGTTTTCAAACTCAAATATTAAAGTCACATATTCCATTCAGTGTGTTTCACCGCAGTTTAGCAGCCTATTCTGTGTACTCTGTACAGTTGCAGAATAATAAGAAATACTGTTAAGTTTTCAAACTCAAATATTAAAGTCACATATTCCATTCAGTGTGTTTCACCGCCGTTTAGCAGCCTATTCTGTGTACTCTGCAGAGTTGCAGAATAATAAGAAATACTGTTAAGTTTTCAAACTCAAATATTAAAGTCACATATTCCATTCAGTGTGTTTCACCGCCGTTTAGCAGCCTATTCTGTGTACTCTGCAGAGTTGCAGAATAATAAGAAATACTGTTAAGTTTTCAAACTCAAATATTAAAGTCACATATTCCATTCAGTGTGTTTCACCGCAGTTTAGCAGGCTATTCTGTGTACTCTGTACAGTTGCAGAATAATAAGAAATACTGTTAAGTTTTCAAACTCAAATATTAAAGTCACATATTCCATTCAGTGTGTTTCACCGCAGTTTAGCAGCCTATTCTGTGTACTCTGTACAGTTGCAGAATAATAAGAAATACTGTTAAGTTTTCAAACTCAAATATTAAAGTCACATATTCCATTCAGTGTGTTTCACCGCAGTTTAGCAGCCTATTCTGTGTACTCTGTACAGTTGCAGAATAATAAGAAATACTGTTAAGTTTTCAAACTCAAATATTAAAGTCACATATTCCATTCAGTGTGTTTCACCGCCGTTTAGCAGCCTATTCTGTGTACTGTGCAGAGTTGCAGAATAGGAAGAAATACTGTTAAGTCTTCAAACTAAAATATCAAAGTCACATATTCCATTCAGTGTGTTTCACCGCCGTTTAGCAGCCTATTCTGTGTACTGTGCAGAGTTGCAGAATAATAAGAAATATTGTTAAGTTTTCAAACTCAAATATTAAAGTCACATATTCTGTGTAAGATGAAGAAGGCGGGTAAAAAGGGACGGGGAAGTGGACGTGATCCTGAAAGTTCAGGGCGCGGGTCAGGACGCGGAGAAACTGTGCCTGGTGCCAGAGCACAAGAAAGAAAGACATCCACCATACCTAGCTTCATGTGTAATTTTACAGGGCGTCGCAGGACATCACTCTCGAGGTCCGACCACTGCGAACAGGTGGTCGGTTGGATGACAGCTGATACTGCTTCCAGTCGGTTAAGCACCACCCTGTCTTCCACCAAGTCCACTCTCAGTAGCCAAGAGTCTGGTCAACATAATCCTCACTCTGATCATCCTTCCTCCCACCATACACGGTCTGGTCAAAGAAGTGATCCCACACTGGGATATAGTGAGGAGCTCGTCTCATCACCAATCCTTCATTTGACCCTCTCTCCAAGCACGCTTGCAGAGGAACATGACATCTTGTGCCCTGATTCACAACCTCTAGAGGCTACCCAATCACAAGAAGATGACAGATGTGAACGGCATTTAAGGTCAAAGGAAGTAGTGGATGATGATGATGATGATGAGACACAGTTGCCATTAAATCAACCACTATTTCCGTCTCAAGACCTTGTTGAGGAGAATGTTATACAGTTGTCAATGACTGAGTATGTGGTGGGATCAAGACTTGAGGAGGATGATCAGAGTGAGGAAGTGGAGGAGGACTTGGTGGACGATGAGGTGACTGACCCCACCTGGGAAGGTGTAGAGCCGAGCGATGACAGCAGTCCTGAGGGTGAGCCATCTGCAGCACCGCAACAGGCTGGAAGAGGCAGTGGGGTGGCTACAGAAAGAAGGCGGACCGCACCAAACCGGCCCGCAAATGTTCCACGGAGCACCCCCTTGCGTAAATCTACCTTGCCAAGGGGTAGGTGTTCCGCGGTATGGCTTTTTTTTAAGGAAAGTGCGGACGACAAAAGAATTGTAGTTTGCAACCTGTGCCACACCAGAATGAGCCGAGGCATGAACACTAGAAACCTCACCACCACCAGCATGATCCGACACATGGCATCCAAGCACCGTAGTAAGTGGGAGGAACGCCTGGATCGCCCATCTGTGTCTGCAGGCCACACCACTGCCTCCTCTTCCCCTGTTTTCGGTGCCGGCCAATCGCCTGTCGAAGGCGCAGGCCCGCATACCTCCCGCCCTGCACCTGTAGCATCTGAAGCACCATCAGCGACCACATCCACTTCCCTGTCCCAGCACAGCGTCCAAATGTCGTTACCCCAGGCATTTGAGCGCAAGAGAAAGTACCCAGCCACCCACCCACAGGCCATAGCACTAACCTCACACCTTTCAAAATTACTGGCCATCGAAATGCTGCCATTTAGGCTTGTGGACACTGAGTCCTTCCGCAGCCTGATGGCAGCAGCTGTCCCTCGGTACGCGGTCCCCAGCCGCCACTACTTTTCCCGGTGTGCCATCCCCGCATTACACCACCATGTGTCCCGTAACATCACCCGTGCCCTGACCAACGCAGTTACTGGGAAGGTCCACTTAACGACTGACACATGGACAAGTGCTTGTGGCCAGGGACGCTACATTTCCCTGACGGCACACTGGGTGAATGTCGTGGAGGCTGGGAGCGACTCGGACCCTGGGATGGCACGGGTGCTACCCACGCCGAGGATTGCGGGCCCTACCTCCATCAGGGTTTCCACCAGCACCTACGTTATTGGCTCCTCCTCCTCCGTTTCCACCTCCGAATTCTCTACACACACCGCCACTCCCCCATCAGCCAGTAGCTGGAAGCAGTGTAGCACTGCAGTGGGGAAGCGTCAACAGGCCGTGCTGAAGCTGATCTGCCTTGGGGACAAACAGCACACGGCCTCAGAGCTGTTGCAGGGGATTAGTCACCAGACCGAGCAGTGGCTCTCGCCACTCAACCTGCAACCAGGCATGGTTGTGTGTGATAATGGGCGTAACTTGGTGGCGGCTTTGGAGCTCGGCAAGCTCACACACGTACCATGCCTAGCGCATGTATTTAATTTAGTGGTTCAGCGATTTATAAAAACCTACCCCAATGTGCATGATCTCTTGACCAAGGTGCGCCGCGTGTGTGCACATTTCCGTAAGTCATCTACAGCTTCGGCCGGCCTGTTGAAGCTGCAGCAGCGCTTACAATTGCCAGCTCACCGGCTGCTGTGTGACGTGAGCACGCGCTGGAACTCCACCTTCCACATGTTGGCCCGGCTTTGTGAGCAGCAGAGGGCAGTAGTGGAGTACCAGCTGTTACACGGTCGTCGCCTCTCCGTTCAACTTCCTGTAATCAGAAGTGAGGAGTGGGAATGGATGTCAGACCTCTGTGAGGTTTTACGCAATTTTGAGGAATCGACACAGATGGTGAGCGGCGATAACGCTATTATCAGTGTAACCATCCCACTTCTGTGTCTACTGAAACGCTCGCTGCTCACAATTAAAACCGACGCTTTGCATGTGGAAGAGGTGGAAATGGGGGAGGAAGAGCTTACACAAGGTGATAGCCAGAGCACCCTCACTTCGTCTTCTCAGCGACAATTGGAGGAGGCGGAGGAGGAGGAGGAGGAAGACACGGTTGCCTCCGCTACAGAGGGTAGCCATGGAACTTTAGTTCCATCTCTTCAGCGTGGGTGGGCAGAAGAGGAGGAAGAGGATGAGGAGATTGAGAGTCATCCTCCTGGTGAGGACAGCGAAATCTTGACTGTTGGTACTCTGGCACACATGGCTGACTTTATGTTAGGCTGCCTTTCCCGTGACCCACGCGTTGTACGCATTTTAGACAACACGGATTACTGGGTGTTCACCCTTCTGGACCCCCGCTACAAAGAGAATTTCTCATCTCTCATTCCTCCGGTGGAGAGGACAAGCAAAATGTTGCAATACCAGAAGGTTCTTGTCGAAAAATTGCTCCAAAATTTTCCATCTGACAACGCTGGCGGCAGAGTACGTGCTACCTTGGCCAACCGAGAAGGGGAGAAAAGGGGAGCACACAGCAGTTCCGAGAAAGGCAGGGCAACACTCTCCAAGGCGTGGGACACCTTCATGACACCCCGCCAGCACCCTCACCCTGATGCGCAGCCTAGTGTCACAAGGAGGGAAAAGTTTTGGAAGATGGTGAAGGAGTACGTAGCAGACCGTGTCAGCGTCCTCAATGATCCCTCTGTGCCTTACAACTACTGGGTGTCCAAGCTGGACACGTGGTATGAACTGGCACTCTACGCCTTGGAGGTGCTGGCCTGCCCTGCCGCCAGCGTTCTGTCTGAGCGGGTATTTAGTGCTGCTGGTGGCATCATAACAGATAAGCGTATCCGCCTTTCCACCGACAATGCTGATAGGTTGACACTTATAAAAATGAACAAGGCCTGGATTTCCCCTGACTTCTCCACTCCACTGGAGGAAAGCCCTGGGGGAACATAAACTCACTTTATATATGTTATTTACAATGATGTGAATACTCTGTATTCCCATTCACCCCTTCCACCCAAAAAACGGGTATATGGTTGACTCTTAATCTTCTCATCCTCCTCCTCCTCTTCCATATGCCCTGTGCTATAATTTTTATATAGGGCCAGCTCACCAGCGGGCCCTGTGATATAATTTTTATATAGGGCCAGCTCACCAGCGGGCCCTGTTTGCCAATTTTTATATAGGTCAGCTCACCAGCGGGCCTTCTCATATAATGTTTTATTGGGTCAGCTCTCTAGCGGGCCCTCTCATATAATGTTTTATAGCGTCAGCTCACTAGCGGGCCTTCGCATATAATGTTTAGGATGGTCAGCTCTGCAGCAGACACTCACCCATAATGTTTTAGATGGTCGGCTCAGCGCACGTTTCCCTCTTAATCATGGCCTCAGTTCAATAAAATCAAGGAAATTTTTGGGAGAATTTGCCTCTGTGCACGTTTCCCTCTTAATCATGGCCTCAGTTCTGAAAATCAAGGAAATTTTTGGGAGAATTTGCCTCTGTGCACGTTTCCCTCTTAATCATGGCCTCAGTTCTGAAAATCAAGGAAATTTTTGGGAGAATTTGCCTCTGCGCACGTTTCCCTCTTAATCATGGCCTCACTTCCGAAAATCAAGGAAATTTTTGGGATAATTTGCAGATGATATACAAGTAAATATACAGCAAATATTGTTTGGTAGCAATTTTTTGCCTAAAGTCGTTTTTATTTTCCTTTTTGTGTGTTTTATGGTCAGTCTGTAAAAATGGCGTACTACGGGCGAAAGATCGTTCCCAGCAGCGATGTTGGAGTCCAAGATGCATCCAGACATCCTCCCTATGCTGTCCCTGAACCATTTCTGTGGTGTTTCCATCATTTTCTTCCCTTTTCCTATGGACCAGGTACCCTCCCCTCATCAGAGCAGGGGGTGCCTGGTGTAATGCTCGAGTCCTCCCATTGACTTCAATGGGGCTCGGGTGTTCGGCCGAGCACTCGAGCCTCAGGGGGTGCTCGGTCAGAGCACCCGAACACCCGAGCATTGGGGTGCTCGCTCATCACTAATCATTACTATTAAACTGTCAGCAAGTTGTCATGTGTCCTTAACGGGTTGTGGACAAGGGTCATAGTGACAGCAGAAGTACTTGGTTTCTGGTGTCATGGTGTTTGGACAGAGCTGTGCCAGTTGTTATTTACTACACACACTGTGCACATTGCTGTTGCTGATGAAAGGCACAGTTCCTGCTCTCAAGGGAAAAATTTCTGTTCTAGTAACAACACAGCCATGATTTTGGAGGAGGGGCAGGAGAAGAAGAATTATTAGCCATCTTCTTTTCTCCACATATTCCTGAAATGGTGGGTGCTAGTTATGTTGCTGCTCCTGCCTCAGGTGCATCACTGGATCTAGTCATGGCAAGTGGAACCTTCATTGCACATGTTACTGCTCTTGTTGATCCCATTCCCTTTGAGCTGCCTAATCATCCTGCTGTTTAAACAACTCAGCAGCAGCAAGAACAGCAGTTGTAAATTCTGCATCTACATGCAGGGCATCTCAGGGCTTGTGCTGTAAATGCCTACAAAAAACTAAACACTTTTTGGAGGCTTGTTTCTAATAAGCCTAAGTCCTACAAATTGATGTTTTCTCAGGGCTTGGATCTTAACAAATCATCCTCTACAAAATACTCTATCACGTCAAGTATCAATCAACCCCAGTGACAGCTTATGTCAGGGACCCATCTCTATCACATTAAATCAAAATTTCTTATTTTATTATATATATATTTTTGTATTAACTGTCCCCCAATACCAGTCAAGAACCCCCACAAAACAAATTCCCTGTTCAACTGATTCTTTCACCACACCCCACCAACACAGGCACCCTCTTGCCCTTTTATACCATGCCTTTGGGAAATAAAATAACATTTGCTATGTGTTGTGTGTAAATTCAATGTTCCCACTGATTGATAAAATGTAAAGATTCCCTGAGACTAAAGGAATATTTTAAAAATCTGTCCTTTATGCCTATGGGGGGAATTTGACCAGATTAATAAAGGAGAATATATCAAAACATGCACTTGATTGATAAAACAACAGATTGATGAGGACATTTCACATTTACCTCCTAGACAACCAAATCTGACATCTGCAGAAAGAGAAATGATGGAAACACTCTCAAATGACAAAAAAATAGTAATACATAAAGCAGACAGAGGGGGTACTGTAGTCATCATGAACTACAGTGATTATCGGAATAATATAATTAATCAATTATCAGACTCTGATACATATGAGAGTCCTGATGTAAATCCTACAAGAAGAATGTTGCAAAAAGTTCTGCAAAATATATACACTGTTGCAAGAAGTGGTGGCATGATTTGTTGAAAGAGGATATCACCAACAAATTATTTTGAAGAATCTCTTTAAGGCCCTCGTACATGTCTATCAACCAAGGAAGATTGAACATAGAGAGAAGTGTTTTATTCTTCAAACTACATTTAATTCAGCATCTGAATTGATACGCAAGACCATGGTTGACAATTGGCCAATTCTTGAAACAGATGATGCTCTACCTGATCGTTTTCATCATAAACCTGTCTTCCTAAAACATTCACTTGACAAAGCACCCTTTCGGTGCGAAACGCGTTGTACTGTATTGGAAGCGATTTTTCCTGGCCAGGATCTTACATGCGGTGGTGTTTCGATTTTATCTTATAGATGTAAGTGTTGATTTATTCCTATTTGGGATGATTTCATGTTATATTTTTTAATAAAGTATTTTGATATATTAATATTTGTGTACAGACACTATTTTTTATATATAGTTACATTTATCTTTTGGAAACTTGCGTTTAACATTAGGACACTTTATCTGCCTGATTATATTATTTCCTCATTTGAAGGTCGGGTTTCTTTGAAGAGGGGTCAGCGCCAAGCCCTTGGATATATTTCTGTAGTGGTGAGGAGGAGGAGGAGAAGCGGGATTGGTTGGACCCGCGTGGCTTGTGGCTGCAGGACCATTTCCTTAAATCCCGACGACTTTAAACTAGAAGTCCGTAGTTTGGAATAAGAACTATTTGATACAGACCAGGGCGCCTCCACTTACTAGTTTGAGAAGTGTATTATTCTTCAAACTACATTTAATTCAGCATCTGAATTGATACGCAAGACCATGGTTGACAATTGGCCAATTCTTGAAACAGATGATGCTCTACCTGATAGTTTTCATCATAAATAGTGATGATCGAGCACCCCAATGCTCGGGTGTTCGGGTGCTCTGACCGAGCGCCCCCGGAGGCTCGAGTGCTCGGCCGAGCACCCAAGCCCCATTGAAGTCAATGGGAGGACTCGAGCATTACACCAGGCACCCCCTGCTCTGATGAGGGGAGGGTGCCTGGTCCATAGGAAAAGGGCAGAAAATGATGGAAACACCACAGAAATGGTTCAGGGACAGCATAGGGAGGATGTCTGGATGCATCTTGGACTCCAACGTTGCTGCTGGGAACGATGTTTCGCCCGTAGTACGCCATTTTTACAGACTGACCGTAAAACACACAAAAAGGCAGATAAAAACGACTGTAGGCGAAAAATTGTTACCAAACAGTATTTGCTGTATATTTACTTGTATATCATCTGCAAATTCTGCAAAAAATTTCCTCGATTTTTCTGAACTGGGGCCATGATTAAGAGGGAAACGTGCGCAGAGGCAAATTCTCCCAAAAATTTCCTCGATTTTTCTGAACTGAGGCCATGATTAAGAGGGAAACGTGCGCAGAGGCAAATTCTCCCAAGAATTTCCTCGATTTTTCTGAACTGAGGCCATGATTAAGAGGGAAACGTGCGCAGAGGCAAATTCTCCCAAAAATTTCCTCGATTTTTCTGAACTGGGGCCATGATTAAGAGGGAAACGTGCGCTGAGCCGACCATCTAAAACATTATGGGTGATGGTCTGCTGCGGAGCTGACCATCCTAAACATTATATGCGAAGGCCCGCTAGTGAGCTGATGCTATAAAACATTATATGAGAGGGCCCGCTAGAGAGCTGACCCAATAAAACATTATATGAGAAGGCCCGCTGGTGAGCTGACCTATACAAAAATTGTCAAACAGCGCCCGCTGGTGAGCTGGCCCTATATAAAAATTATATCACTGGGCCCGCTGGTGAGCGGGCCCTATATAAAAATTATATCACTGGGCATATGGAAGAGAGTCAACCATATACCCGTTTTTTGGGTGGAAGGGGTGAATGGGAATACAGAGTATTCCCATTATTGTAAATAACATATATAAAGTGTTTTCCTCCAGTGGAGTGGAGAAGTCAGGGAAATCCAGGCCTTGTTCATTTTTATAAGTGTCAACCTATCAGCATTTTCGGTGGAAAGGCGGATACGCTTATCTGTTATGATGCCACCAGCAGCACTAAATACCCGCTCAGACAGAACGCTGGCGGCAGGGCAGGCCAGCACCTCCAAGGCGTAGAGTGCCAGTTCATACCACGTGTCCAGCTTGGACACCCAGTAGTTGTAAGGCACAGAGGGATCATTGAGGACGCTGACACGGTCTGCTACGTACTCCTTCACCATCTTCCAAAACTTTTCCCTCCTTGTGACACTAGGCTGTGCATCAGGGTGAGGGTGCTGGCGGGGTGTCATGAAGGTGTCCCACGCCTTGGAGAGTGTTGCCCTGCCTTTGTCGGAACTGCTGTGTGCTCCCCCTTCTCGGTTGGCCAAGGTAGCACGTACTCTGCCGCCAGCGTTGTCAGATGGAAAATTTTGGAGCAATTTCTCAACAAGAACCTTCTGGTATTGCACCATTTTGCTTGTCCTCTCCACCGGAGGAATGAGAGATGAGAAATTCTCTTTGTAGCGGGGGTCCAGAAGGGTGAACACCCAGTAATCCGTGTTGTCTAAAATGCGTATAACGCGTGGGTCACGGGAAAGGCAGCCTAACATAAAGTCAGCCATGTGTGCCAGAGTACCAACAGGCAAGATTTCGCTGTCCTCACCAGGAGGATGACTCTCAATCTCCTCATCCTCTTCCTCCTCTTCTGCCCACCCACGCTGAAGAGATGGAACTAAAGTTCCATGGCTACCCTCTGTAGCGGAGGCAACCGTGTCTTCCTCCTCCTCCACCTCCTCCAATTGTCGCTGAGAAGACGAAGTGAGGGTGCTCTGGCTATCACCTTGTGTAAGCTCTTCCTCCCGCATTTCCACCTCTTCCACATGCAAAGCGTCGGTTTTAATTGTGAGCAGCGAGCGTTTCAGTAGACACAGAAGTGGGATGGTTACACTGATAATAGCGTTATCGCCGCTCACCATCTGTGTCGATTCCTCAAAATTGCGTAAAACCTCGCAGAGGTCTGACATCCATTCCCACTCCTCACTTCTGATTACAGGAAGTTGAACGGAGAGGCGACGACCGTGTAACAGCTGGTACTCCACTACTGCCCTCTGCTGCTCACAAAGCCGGGCCAACATGTGGAAGGTGGAGTTCCAGCGCGTGCTCACGTCACACAGCAGCCGGTGAGCTGGCAATTGTAAGCGCTGCTGCAGCTTCAACAGGCCGGCTGATGCTGTAGATGACTTACGGAAATGTGCACACACGCAGCGCACCTTGGTCAAGAGATCATGCAAATTGGGGTAGGTTTTTAGAAATCGCTGAACCACTAAATTAAATACATGCGCTAGGCATGGTACGTGTGTGAGCTTGCCGAGCTCCAAAGCCGCCACCAAGTTACGCCCATTATCACACACAACCATGCCTGGTTGCAGGTTGAGTGGCGAGAGCCACTGCTCGGTCTGGTGACTAATCCCCTGCAAGAGCTCTGAGGCCGTGTGCTGTTTGTCCCCAAGGCAGATCAGCTTCAGCACGGCCTGTTGACGCTTCCCCACTGCAGTGCTACACTGCTTCCAGCTACCGGCTGATGGGTGAGTGGCGCTGCGCGCAGAGAATTCGGAGGTGGAAACGGAGGAGGAGGAGCCAATAACGTAGGTGCTGGCGGAAACCCTGATGGAGGTAGGGCCCGCAATCCTCGGCGTGGGTAGCACCTGTGCCATCCTAGGGTCCGAGTCGCTCCCAGCCTCCACAACATTCACAAAGTGTGCCGTCAGGGATATGTAGCGTCCCTGGCCACAAGCACTTGTCCATGTGTCTGTCGTTAAGTGGACCTTCCCAGTAACTGCGTTGGTCAGGGCACGGGTAATGTTACGGGACACATGGTGGTGTAAGGCGGGGACGGCACACCGGGAAAAGTAGTGGCGGCTGGGGACTGCGTACCGAGGGACAGCTGCTGCCATCAGGCTGCGGAAGGACTCAGTCTCCATAAGCCTAAATGGCAGCATTTCGATGGCCAGTAATTTGGAAAGGTGTGAGGTTAGTGCTATGGCCTGTGGGTGGGTGGCTGGGTATTTTCGCTTGCGCTCAAATGCCTGGGGTAACGACATTTGGACGCTGTGCTGGGACAGGGAAGTGGATGTGGTCGCTGATGGTGCTTCAGATGGTACAGGTGCAGGGCGGGAGGTATGCGGGCCTGCGCCTTCGACAGGCGATTGGCCGGCACCGAAAACAGGGGAAGAGGAGGCAGTGGTGTGGCCTGCAGACACAGATTGGCGATCCGGGCGTTCCTCCCACTTATTACGGTGCTTGGATGCCATGTGTCAGATCATGCTGGTGGTGGTGAGGTTTCTAGTGTTCATGCCTCGGCTCATTCTGGTGTGGCACAGGTTGCAAACTACAATTCTTTTGTCGTCCGCACTTTCCTTAAAAAAACGCCATACCGCGGAACACCTACCCCTTGGCAAGGGAGATTTACGCAAGGGGGTGCTCCGTGGAACATTTGCGAGCCGGTTTGATGCGGTCCGCCTTCTTTCTGTAGCCACACCACTGCCTCTTCCAGCCTGTTGCGGTGCTGCAGATGGCTCACCCTCAGGACTGCTGTCATCGCTCGGCTCTACACCTTCCCAGGTGGGGTCAGTCACCTCATCGTCCACCAAGTCCTCCTCCACTTCCTCACTCATGTCTTGATCCCACCACATACTCAGTCATTGACAACTGTATATCATCCTCCTCATCAAGGTCTTGAGACAGTAATAGTGGTTGATTTAATGGCAACTGTGTCTCATCATCATCATCATCCACTTCCTTTGACCTTAAATGCCGTTCCCCTCTGTCATCTTCTTGTGATTGGGTACCCTCTAGAGGTTGTGAATCAGGGCACAAGATGTCATGTTCCTCTGCAAGCGTGCTTGGAGAGAGGTTCAAATTAAGGATTGGTGATGAGACGAGCTCCTCACTATATCCCAGTGTGGGATCACTTCTTTGACCAGATCCTCTATGGTGGGAGGAAGGATGATCAGGGTGAGGATTATGTTGACCAGACTCTTGGCTACTGAGAGTGGACTTGGTGGAAGACAGGGTGGTGCTTAACCGACTGGAAGCAGTATCAGCTGAAATCCAACCGACCACCTGTTCGCAGTGGTCTGACCTCGAGAGTGATGTCCTGCGACGCCCTGTAAACTGAGACATGAAGCTAGGTATGGTGGATGTCTTTCTGTCTTGTGCTCTGGCACCAGGCACAGTTTCTACGCGTCCTGACCCGCGCCCTGAACTATCAGGATCACGTCCACTTCCCCGTCCCTTTTTACCCGCCTTCTTCATATTACACGGAATATGTGCTGCAAATCTGCAACTTTGCACAGTAAACAGAATGTTCTCCTAATACGCAACTTTGCACACTAAACAGAATGTGCTTCTTATCTGCGGCTAGGCACAGTGAATGGAATATGTGACTTTGATATTTTACACTTTGCACAGTTAACAGAATGTTCTCCTAATATGCAACTTTGCACACTAAACAGAATGTGCTTCATATCTGCGGCTACGCACAGTGAATGGAATACGTGACTTTGATATTTTACAGTTTGCACAGTTAACAGAATGTTCTCCTAATATGCAACTTTGCACACTAAACAGAATGTGCTTCTTATCTGCGGCTACGCACAGTGAATGGAATATGTGACTTTGATATTTTACACTTTGCACAGTTAACAGAATGTTCTCCTAATACGCAACTTTGCACACTAAACAGAATGTGCTTCTTATCTGCGGCTACGCACAGTGAATGGAATATGTGACTTTGATATTTTACAGTTTGCACAGTTAACAGAATGTTCTCCTAATATGCAACTTTGCACACTAAACAGAATGTGCTTCTTATCTGCGGCTACGCACAGTGAATGGAATATGTGACTTTGAAATTTTACACTTTGCACAGTTAACAGAATGTTCTCCTAATATGCAACTTTGCACACTAAACAGAATGTGCTTCTTATCTGCGGCTACGCACAGTGAATGAAATATGTGACTTTGATATTTTACACTTTGCACAGTTAACAGAATGTTCTCCTAATATGCAACTTTGCACACTAAACAGAATGTGCTTCTTATCTGCGGCTACGCACAGTGAATGAAATATGTGACTTTGATATTTTACACTTTGCACAGTTAACAGAATGTTCTCCTAATATGCAACTTTGCACACTAAACAGAATGTGCTTCTTATCTGCGGCTACGCACAGTGAATGGAATATGTGACTTTGATATTTTACACTTTGCACAGTAAACAGAATGTTCTCCTAATACGCAACTTTGCACACTAAACAGAATGTGCTTCTTATCTGCGGCTACGCACAGTGAATGGAATATGTGACTTTGATATTTTACACTTTGCACAGTTAACAGAATGTTCTCCTAATACGCAACTTTGCACACTAAACAGAATGTGCTTCTTATCTGCGGCTACGCACAGTGAATGGAATATGTGACTTTGATATTTTACAGTTTGCACAGTTAACAGAATATTCTCCTAATATGCAACTTTGCACACTAAACAGAATGTGCTTCTTATCTGCGGCTACGCACAGTGAATGGAATATGTGACTTTGATATTTTACAGTTTGCACAGTTAACAGAATGTTCTCCTAATACGCAACTTTGCACACTAAACAGAATGTGCTTCTTATCTGCGGCTACGCACAGTGAATGGAATATGTGACTTTGATATTTTACACTTTGCACAGTAAACAGAATGTTCTCCTAATACGCAACTTTGCACACTAAACAGAATGTGCTTCTTATCTGCGGCTACGCACAGTGAATGGAATATGTGACTTTGATATTTTACACTTTGCACACTAAACAGAATGTTCTGCTAATCTGAAACTTTGCACACTAAACAGAATGTGCTGCTAATCTGAAACTTTGCACACTAAAAAGAATGTGCTGCTAATCTGCAACTTTGCACACTGAACAGAATGTGCTCTAATCTGCAACTTTGCACACTAAAAAGAATGTGCTGCTAATCTGCAACTTTGCACACTGAACAGAATGTGCTCTAATCTGCAACTTTGCACACTAAACAGAATGTGCTTCTTATCTGCGGCTACGCACAGTGAATGGAATATGTGACTTTGATATTTTACAGTTTGCACAGTTAACAGAATGTTCTCCTAATATGCAACTTTGCACACTAAACAGAATGTGCTTCTTATCTGCGGCTACGCACAGTGAATGGAATATGTGACTTTGATATTTTACAGTTTGCACAGTTAACAGAATGTTCTCCTAATACGCAACTTTGCACACTAAACAGAATGTGCTTCTTATCTGCGGCTACGCACAGTGAATGGAATATGTGACTTTGATATTATACAGTTTGCACAGTTAACAGAATGTTCTCCTAATATGCAACTTTGCACACTAAACAGAATGTGCTTCTTATCTGCGGCTACGCACAGTGAATGGAATATGTGACTTTGATATATTACAGTTTGCACAGTTAACAGAATGTTCTCCTAATATGCAACTTTGCACACTAAACAGAATGTGCTTCTTATCTGCGGCTACGCACAGTGAATGGAATATGTGACTTTGATATTTTACACTTTGCACAGTTAACAGAATGTTCTCCTAATATGCAACTTTGCACACTAAACAGAATGTGCTTCTTATCTGCGGCTACGCACAGTGAATGGAATATGTGACTTTGACATTTTAAACTTTGCACAGTAAACAGAATGTTCTCCTAATACGCAACTTTGCACACTAAACAGAATGTGCTTCTTATCTGCGGCTACGCACAGTGAATGGAATATGTGACTTTGATATTTTACAGTTTGCACAGTTAACAGAATGTTCTCCTAATATGCAACTTTGCACACTAAACAGAATGTGCTTCTTATCTGCGGCTACGCACAGTGAATGGAATATGTGACTTTGATATTTTACAGTTTGCACAGTTAACAGAATGTTCTCCTAATATGCAACTTTGCACACTAAACAGAATGTGCTTCTTATCTGCGACTACGCACAGTGAATGGAATATGTGACTTTGATATTTTACAGTTTGCACAGTTAACAGAATGTTCTCATAATACGCAACTTTGCACACTAAACAGAATGTGCTTCTTATCTGCGGCTACGCACAGTGAATGGAATATGTGACTTTGATATTTTACAGTTTGCACAGTTAACAGAATGTTCTCCTAATATGCAACTTTGCACACTAAACAGAATGTGCTTCTTATCTGCGGCTACGCACAGTGAATGGAATATGTGACTTTGATATTTTACACTTTGCACAGTAAACAGAATGTTCTCCTAATACACAACTTTGCACACTAAACAGAATGTGCTTCTTATCTGCGGCTACGCACAGTGAATGGAATATGTGACTTTGATATTTTACACTTTGCACACTAAACAGAATGTTCTGCTAATCTGAAACTTTGCACACTAAACAGAATGTGCTGCTAATCTGAAACTTTGCACACTAAAAAGAATGTGCTGCTAATCTGCAACTTTGCACACTGAACAGAATGTGCTCTAATCTGCAACTTTGCACACTAAAAAGAATGTGCTGCTAATCTGCAACTTTGCACACTGAACAGAATGTGCTCTAATCTGCAACTTTGCACACTAAACAGAATGTGCTGCTAATCTGCGGCTAGGCACAGTGAACAGAATATGTGAAGTTTTTTTTTTTATATCTCTGCCCCCCCAAACAAAATAAACTGCTGCCCCCACACACAGTAGTCCTAAAAAGGACTTTTGGGTCTTTTTTTTTTACAAATTCGCTTTTCTTCTCCCTACACTGACTTTCCCTTCCTATCCTCATCTCTCCCTGGCTACGACTGAGCCGAACTCGCTGGTCAGGTGCTATACAGCACCCGATCACGGGTTCTGGCCAGCCAATCAGTGTAATGCCAGCAGCCAACATGGCTGCTGGCATTACACTGATGTCAGAGCCTCCCTGCACGTTTATTGGCTGCGCAGCAGCCGCGAAACGTGCGGGGAGGAGACCCGAACATGGCGGGCGAGCACATGCGGTAGTCGTACGAGTACCGCCATGTGCCGAGCAGAGCGATGCTCGAGCCGAACCGAGCTTCGGCCGAGCATGCTCGCTCATCACTAATCATAAACCTATTTTTTGTTTTAACAAAGGAAAACATCTGAGCGCTTTATTAGTAAAAAAACATTTTATAAACCTAACTCTGGAAAGACCTTTTCTACATGGATGCCTAGACCAAAACTGGGAGCATTTGGCTGTGCAACATGCAAACAAATGTATATGGGTGCTGTTTTTCAACATCTGCATTTCAGCAACAGGGCTGTAAGGAGCTTAATAGTGCCAGGTTTGGGATTTAAAGAGATATTACTGGTTGCCTTTGTGGTGCGGTGGAAGCCTTTGTGGTTGCAACACCTGAGAGAACCAAAGGCGCTTGTGTTCCTTACGAATCACCCGGTGGTTGCAAAACTTTTGTTGCAAAGAAAAACATTTTGTATCACAACTTTGAACAGTTTCACCAAATGGGTTAAATGAAACCTTATTTTTCTCATTGTTTTTGGATGATAGATGAAGAACATCCTTTGTGATTCTTTGCTTATGATCGAAATCTCTCTAGTGTAGAGTACAGTGCTAAGAACTAGTGATGAGCGAGCACCCCAATGCTCGGGTGTTCGGGTGCTCTGACCGAGCGCCCCCGGAGGCTCGAGTGCTCGGCCGAGCACCCAAGCCCCATTGAAGTCAATGGGAGGACTCGAGCATTACACCAGGCACCCCCTGCTCTGATGAGGGGAGGGTGCCTGGTCCATAGGAAAAGGGCAGAAAAGGATGGAAACACCACAGAAATGGTTCAGGGACAGCATAGGGAGGATGTCTGGATGCATCTTGGACTCCAACATCGCTGCTGGGAACGATCTTTCGCCCGTAGTACGCCATTTTTACAGACTGACCGTAAAACACACAAAAAGGCAGATAAAAACGACTTTAGGCGAAAAATTGTTACCAAACAGTATTTGCTGTATATTTACTTGTATATCATATGCAAATTCTGCAAAAAATTTCCTCGATTTTTCTGAACTGGGGCCATGATTAAGAGGGAAACGTGCGCAGAGGCAAATTCTCCCAAAAATTTCCTTGATTTTTCTGAACTGAGACCATGATTAAGAGGGAAACGTGCGCAGAGGCAAATTCTCCCAAAAATTTCCTTGATTTTTCTGAACTGAGGCCATGATTAAGAGGGAAACGTGCGCAGAGGCAAATTCTCCCAAAAATGTCCTCGATTTTTCTGAACTGGGGCCATGATTAAGAGGGAAACGTGCGCTGAGCCGACCATCTAAAACATTATGGGTGATGGTCTGCTGCGGAGCTGACCATCCTAAACATTATATGCGAAGGCCCGCTAGTGAGCTGACGCTATAAAACATTATATGAGAGGGCCCGCTAGAGAGCTGACCCAATAAAACATTATATGAGAAGGCCCGCTGGTGAGCTGACCTATACAAAAATTGTCAAACAGGGCCCGCTGGTGAGCTGGCCCTATATAAAAATTATATCACAGGGCCCGCTGGTGAGCTGGCCCTATATAAAAATTATATCCCAGGGTATATGGAAGAGAGTCAACCATATACCCGTTTTTTGGGTGGAAGGGGTGAATGGGAATACAGAGTATTCCCATCATTGTAAATAACATATTTAAAGTCACTTTATGTTCCTCCGGGGCTTTCCTCCAGTGGAGTGGAGAAGTCAGGGGAAATCTAGGCCTTGTTCATTTTTATAAGTGTCAACCTATCAGCATTTTCGGTGGAAAGGCGGATACGCTTATCTGTTATGATGCCACCAGCAGCACTAAATACCCGCTCAGACAGAACGCTGGCGGCAGGGCAGGCCAGCACCTCCAAGGCGTAGAGTACCAGTTCATACCACGTGTCCAGCTTGGACACCCAGTAGTTGTAATGCACAGAGGGATCATTGAGGACGCTGACACGGTCTGCTACGTACTCCTTCACCATCTTCCAAAACTTTTCCCTCCTTGTGACACTAGGCTGCGCATCAGGGTGAGGGTGCTGGCGGGGTGTCATGAAGGTGTCCCACGCCTTGGAGAGTGTTGCCCTGCCTTTGTCGGAACTGCTGTGTGCTCCCCTTTTCTCCCCTTCTCGGTTGGCCAAGGTAGCACGTACTCTGCCGCCAGCGTTGTCAGATGGAAAGTTTTGGAGCAATTTTTCAACAAGAACCTTCTGGTATTGCACCATTTTGCTTGTCCTCTCCACCGGAGGAATGAGAGATGAGAAATTCTCTTTGTAGCGGGGGTCCAGAAGGGTGAACACCCAGTAATCCGTGTTGTCTAAAATGCGTATAACGCGTGGGTCACGGGAAAGGCAGCCTAACATAAAGTCAGCCATGTGTGCCAGAGTACCAACAGGCAAGATTTCGCTGTCCTCACCAGGAGGATGACTCTCAATCTCCTCATCCTCTTCCTCCTCTTCTGCCCACCCACGCTGAAGAGATGGAACTAAAGTTCCATGGCTACCCTCTGTAGCGGAGGCAACCGTGTCTTCCTCCTCCTCCTCCTCCTCCGCCTCCTCCAATTGTCGCTGAGAAGACGAAGTGAGGGTGCTCTGGCTATCACCTTGTGTAAGCTCTTCCTCCCGCATTTCCACCTCTTCCACATGCAAAGCGTCAGTTTTAATTGTGAGCAGCGAGCGTTTCAGTAGACACAGAAGTGGGATGGTTACACTGATAATAGCGTAATCGCCGCTCACCATCTGTGTCGATTCCTCAAAATTGCGTAAAACCTCACAGAGGTCTGACATCCATTCCCACTCCTCACTTCTGATTACAGGAAGTTGAACGGAGAGGCGACGACCGTGTAACAGCTGGTACTCCACTACTGCCCTCTGCTGCTCACAAAGCCGAGCCAACATGTGGAAGGTGGAGTTCCAGCGCGTGCTCACGTCACACAGCAGCCGGTGAGCTGGCAATTGTAAGCGCTGCTGCAGCTTCAACAGGCCGGCTGAAGCTGTAGATGACTTACGGAAATGTGCACACACGCAGCGCACCTTGGTCAAGAGATCATGCAAATTGGGGTAGGTTTTTAGAAATCGCTGAACCACTAAATTAAATACATGCGCTAGGCATGGTACGTGTGTGAGCTTGCCGAGCTCCAAAGCCGCCACCAAGTTACGCCCATTATCACACACAACCATGCCTGGTTGCAGGTTGAGTGGCGAGAGCCATTGCTTGGTCTGGTGACTAATCCCCTGCAACAGCTCTGAGGCCGTGTGCTGTTTGTCCCCAAGGCAGATCAGCTTCAGCACGGCCTGTTGACGCTTCCCCACTGCAGTGCTACACTGCTTCCAGCTACCGGCTGATGGGTGAGTGGCGCTGCGCGCAGAGAATTCGGAGGTGGAAACGGAGGAGGAGGAGCCAATAACGTAGGTGCTGGCGGAAACCCTGATGGAGGTAGGGCCAGCAATCCTCGGCGTGGGTAGCACCTGTGCCATCCCAGGGTCCGAGTCGCTCCCAGCCTCCACGACATTCACCCAGTGTGCCGTCAGGGAAATGTAGCGTCCCTGGCCACAAGCACTTGTCCATGTGTCAGTCGTTAAGTGGACCTTCCCAGTAACTGCGTTGGTCAGGGCACGGGTGATGTTACGGGACACATGGTGGTGTAAGGCGGGGACGGCACACCGGGAAAAGTAGTGGCGGCTGGGGACTGCGTACCGAGGGACAGCTGCTGCCATCAGTCTGCGGAAGGACTCAGTCTCCACAAGCCTAAATGGCAGCACTTCGATGGCCAGTAATTTGGAGAGGTGTGAGGTTAGTGCTATGGCCTGTGGGTGGGTGGCTGGGTATTTTCGCTTGCGCTCAAATGCCTGGGGTAACGACATTTGGACGCTGTGCTGGGACAGGGAAGTGGATGTGGTCGCTGATGGTGCTTCAGATGGTACAGGTGCAGGGCGGGAGGTATGCGGGCCTGCGCCTTCGACAGGCGATTGACAGGCACCGAAAACAGGGGAAGAGGAGGCAGTGGTGTGGCCTGCAGATACAGATTGGCGATCCAGGCGTTCCTCCCACTTATTACGGTGCTTGGATGCCATGTGTCGGATCATGCTGGTGGTGGTGAGGTTTCTAGTGTTCATGCCTCGGCTCATTCTGGTGTTGCACAGGTTGCAAACTACAATTCTTTTGTCGTCCGCACTTTCCTTAAAAAAACACCATACCGCGGAACACCTACCCCTTGGCAAGGGAGATTTACGCAAGGGGGTGCTTCGTGGAATATTTGCGGGCCGGTTTGGTGCAGTCCGCCTTCTTTCTGTAGCCACACCACTGCCTCTTCCAGCCTGTTGCGGTGCTGCAGATGGCTCACCCTCAGGACTGCTGTCATCGCTCGGCTCTACACCTTCCCAGGTGGGGTCAGTCACCTCATCGTCCACCAAGTCCTCCTCCACTTCCTCACTCTGATCATCCTCCTCATGTCTTGATCCCACCACATACTCAGTCATTGACAACTGTATATCATCCTCCTCATCAAGGTCTTGAGACAGTAATAGTGGTTGATTTAATGGCAACTGTGTCTCATCATCATCATCATCCACTTCCTTTGACCTTAAATGCCGTTCACCTCTGTCATCTTCTTGTGATTGGGTACCCTCTAGAGGTTGTGAATCAGGGCACAAGATGTCATGTTCCTCTGCAAGCGTGCTTGGAGAGAGGTTCAAATTAAGGATTGGTGATGAGACGAGCTCCTCACTATATCCCAGTGTGGGATCACTTCTTTGTCCAGATCCTCTATGGTGGGAGGAAGGATGATCAGGGTAAGGATTATGTTGACCAGACTCTTGGCTACTGAGAGTGGACTTGGTGGAAGACAGGGTGGTGCTTAACCGACTGGAAGCAGTATCAGCTGACATCCAACCGACCACCTGTTCGCAGTGGTCGGACCTCGAGAGTGATGTCCTGCGACGCCCTGTAAACTGAGACATGAAGCTAGGTATGGTGGATGTCTTTCTGTCTTGTGCTCTGGCACCAGGCACAGTTTCTACGCGTCCTGACCCGCGCCCTGAACTATCAGGATCACGTCCACTTCCCCGTCCCTTTTTACCCGCCTTCTTCATATTACACGGAATATGTGCTGCAAATCTGAAACTTTGCACAGTAAACAGAATGTGCTTCTTAACTGCGGCTACGCACAGTGAATGGAATATGTGACTTTGATATTTTACAGTTTGAACACTTAACAGAATGTTCTCCTAATCTGAAACTTTGCACAGTAAACAGAATGTGCTTCTTAACTGCGGCTACTCACAGTGAATGGAATATGTGACTTTGATATTTTACAGTTTGAACACTTAACAGAATGTTCTCCTAATCTGAAACTTTGCACAGTAAACAGAATGTG
This sequence comes from Rhinophrynus dorsalis, assembly GCA_037306005.1. Lineage (NCBI taxonomy): Eukaryota > Metazoa > Chordata > Amphibia > Anura > Rhinophrynidae > Rhinophrynus > Rhinophrynus dorsalis. Next base: position 52,407,658 of record CM074720.1, read on the forward strand.
CTTCTTAACTGCGGCTACGCAAAGTGAATGGAATATGTGACTTTGATATTTTACAGTTTGCACAGTTAACAGAATGTTATCCTAATCTGAAACTTTGCACAGTAAACAGAATGTGCTTTTTAACTGCGGCTACGCACAGTGAATGGAATATGTGACTTTGATATTTTACAGTTTGCACAGTTAACAGAATGTTCTCCTAATCTGAAACTTTGCACAGTAAACAGAATGTGCTTCTTAACTGCGACTACGCACAGTGAATGGAATATGTGACTTTGATATTTTACAGTTTGAACAGTTAACAGAATGTTCTCCTAATCTGAAACTTTGCACAGTAAACAGAATGTGCTTCTTAACTGCGGCTACGCACAGTGAATGGAATATGTGACTTTGATATTTTACAGTTTGAACACTTAACAGAATGTTCTCCTAATCTGAAACTTTGCACAGTAAACAGAATGTGCTTCTTAACTGCGGCTACGCACAGTGAATGGAATATGTGACTTTGATATTTTACAGTTTGAACACTTAACAGAATGTTCTCCTAATCTGAAACTTTGCACAGTAAACAGAATGTGCTTCTTAACTGCGGCTACGCAAAGTGAATGGAATATGTGACTTTGATATTTTACAGTTTGCACAGTTAACAGAATGTTCTCCTAATCTGAAACTTTGCACAGTAAACAGAATGTGCTTCTTAACTGCGGCTACGCAAAGTGAATGGAATATGTGACTTTGATATTTTACAGTTTGCACAGTTAACAGAATGTTCTCCTAATCTGAAACTTTGCACAGTAAACAGAATGTGCTTCTTAACTGCGGCTAAGCACAGTGAATGGAATATGTGACTTTGATATTTTACAGTTTGCACAGTTAACAGAATGTTCTCCTAATCTGAAACTTTGCACAGTAAACAGAATGTGCTTCTTAACTGCGGCTACGCACAGTGAATGGAATATGTGACTTTGATATTTTACAGTTTGCACAGTTAACAGAATGTTCTCCTAATCTGAAACTTTGCACAGTAAACAGAATGTGCTTCTTAACTGCGGCTACGCACAGTGAATGGAATATGTGACTTTGATATTTTACAGTTTGCACAGTTAACAGAATGTTCTCCTAATCTGAAACTTTGCACAGTAAACAGAATGTGCTTCTTAACTGCGGCTACGCACAGTGAATGGAATATGTGACTTTGATATTTTACAGTTTGCACAGTTAACAGAATGTTCTCCTAATCTGAAACTTTGCACAGTAAACAGAATGTGCTTCTTAACTGCGGCTACGCACAGTGAATGGAATATGTGACTTTGATATTTTACAGTTTGCACAGTTAACAGAATGTTCTCCTAATCTGAAACTTTGCACAGTAAACAGAATGTGCTTCTTAACTGCGGCTACGCACAGTGAATGGAATAAGTGACTTTGATATTTTACAGTTTGCACAGTTAACAGAATGTTCTCCTAATCTGAAACTTTGCACAGTAAACAGAATGTGCTTCTTAACTGCGGCTACGCACAGTGAATGGAATATGTGACTTTGATATTTTACAGTTTGAACACTTAACAGAATGTTCTCCTAATCTGAAACTTTGCACAGTAAACAGAATGTGCTTCTTAACTTTTTTTTTTTTCACAATCGCTTTTCTTCTCCCTACACTGACTTTCCCTTCCTATCCTCATCTCTCCCTGGCTAAGACTGAGCCGAACTCGCTGGTCAGGTGCTATACAGCACCCGATCACGGGTTCTGGCCAGCCAATCAGTGTAATGCCAGCAGCCAACATGGCTGCTGGCATTACACTGATGTAGAGCCTCCCTGCACGTTTATTGGCTGTGCAGCAGCCGCGAAACGTGCGGGGAGGAGACCCGAACATGGCGGGCGAGCACATGCGGTACTCGTACGAGTACCACCATGTGCCGAGCAGAGCGATGCTCGAGCCGAACCGAGCTTCGGCCGAGCATGCTCGCTCAACACTACTAAGAACTTTTGATAGATTTTTATGGGCATTTAATTATTATTTTTTGTGCCTGCCATTCTCCTCTATGTCACAATATTCTGTGATGCATACACACACACATATGCTTCAGTGTGTTGCAAGACCTTACAGACACAAATATTTCAACCCACAATGAAAAAGTTATTGAGACTATTGTAAATACAGCCTATGCACCTGCTGTAAAACAAGAAAAGTCAACCCGAATATCAAAAGAAACAGTTGCATAATGAAAAAGAGATGAGAAATGAAGCAAAATGATAATATTAGAAACAGGGTAGAATATGCAGAAATGTGCAAAACCATAAGGAAGTGCATTAAAGAAGAAACATGCAAGTTCAATGTTCAGCTCATAAAAAGGACACTGGAAGAAAATTAAGGACTAAAGAAAGCAAAACAAAAGATGGCCACACATAGGAGCCAAATGTTTGCATTAAAGCTTGAAGATGGTACAACAGCAAAAACTCAACAACAAATGCTAAAATGAGTGGAAGAATTTAATTCAAATCTTTATAAGGATGAAGGACAGCAAATGAATGCAGTGCCAGAGGCTGAAGCTGTGCCAGAAGTTTTGGTTGAAGAAGTAGAAGCAGCAATTAAATCAATGAAAAATGGCAAACCAGCTAGACCTGATAAAGTCACTGTTAAAATGTTGCAACACAGATGTTAACTGTAACGGTTTTCTGACACTCAGACCAGGGTGTAAAGTAAAAACACAGTTTATTGAATCAAGGAGTAATACAATGCCCCTAGGGGCCAGTACAGGAATAGCAGTAATAGCAAACACGAACAGAGTGAATGCAATACAGCAAATATGATAGACAATGGATAGATATGAAATAACCCCAAAGGGTTAACAAGTGCAAGAGGAGAGCTCAGTCCTAGTTTGGCCAACGCCCAGGATATATAGCAGTCTCTGGAACACAGTTCTTGAGTAACAAAGCTGGAGCAAAGTAGCAGTCTCTGGAACACAGTTCTTGAGTAACAAAGCTGGAGCAAAGTAGCAGTCTCTGGAACACAGTTCTTGAGTAACAAAGCTGGAGCAAAGTGTCTGCACTGAATTCACTCTCAAATAGAATAGAAAGGCACAAGTGCCAGAGCTGAGTAATACCACCGCCGTGGGTTAGGGAGAAGAGCTATTGCCAAACTGTAGTACAAGAACCTGAATCGCCCTTAACTGAGAATGGAAGTTAACTCTGCGTGTGCCCAATGGAAAGTGCCCTGACACCCCTTGGATGTCAATAGTGATAGCGACTGCACAAGCACTGAGAGCCAAGCACTGCATAGTGCAGATGGATAGCGTAACCTCTGTATGTCTGTAGGCCGGAGCCAGGACACCCCTCCGGTGCCGTACGGAACTTTCCCAGCAAGAGCAAACGGATAACAGTGCCAACAGGCGCGGTTCCAATGTACACCGAACACCGGACCGGCAATGCTCTACAGAAGGTAGAGTAGCGTATCAGAGGTACTAAAGGAGCGGCTCTTAACGGATATATGTATGCTTGGCAAGATAACTGAGGCACAAGACTGGAGACTACGAAGCACAGCAGGAGTTAACGGGTTCTGTACGGAGAGACAGCGACAGACAATGTATGGCAAAGCAACCTCTATCTCAGCTAGCGAGGTGAGAGGAATAGCGAGTCACCCAGAGATCAGAATGTCGCGGACGCGACCGAGACCGTGCAGGTACACCAGAACAGCAGGCTGGAACTGGACGATAACCGGAACCGGAGCACAGCAGGAACATCAGCCGAAGAACAGGATAAATCACGGAGCAGGGTCGTCTACCAGAGCCGGGTCATACACGGAGCAGGATCATAAGCCAGAACCAAATCAAACACGAAGCAGGGTCATCAGCCAGAGCCGGGTCATACATGGAGCAGGATCATCAGCCAGAACCGGATCAATCACGAAGCAGGGTCGTCAGCCAGAGTCGGGTCATACACGGAGCAGGATCAACAGAAGAGTCAGACAAGCCGGGTCGGTACACAGGAGAACTGGAACACAGCAACAAGGCGCAGATACTGGAACACCACGAAAGGGCAAATCACAAGTGCCCAAGCCCCAGTGTATAAAGGCACATCCTGGGCGGGCCAATCAGCATCCTCCAATGCACAGGTAGTATAGTCAAGATTGACAGCATAGCACGGGAACCGTGATATTAACCTTTGTTCAAAGCCCTAGCTAAACTATTTTTAAAATGCCTACTACTCGGCAAAGTGCCTGAAACATGGAAAAATGCAGAAGTCATCCTACTGCACAAAAAAGGTGATAAGACAGATCCAAAAAAACGACCACCCAATAAGTCTCCTGCCAGTGGTCTGCAAGGTTTTCACAAAGGTGCTATCAAGAAGAATGGACACAGTACTAAACGGTGTACAACCTAAGGAACAGGCAGACTTCAGGAGCGGTTTCAGTACAATGGACCACATCCAGACAGTGCAACAAGTTATAGAGAGACATAATGAATTCAACCTTTCGTTATGCATAGTCTTCATTGACTACAAAAAGGCCTTTAACTCCGTGAAAAAGCAAGCAATAATTGATGCCCTGATCAACCAAGGAATAAATAGAGGTTACATCAATATCCTCCAATTAATATATAAAATTCAACAACATCAATACAGATCAATAATGATAAAGTCCAGATCAACTTAATGAAACGGGTCAGACAAGGAGATACAATTTCATCAAAACTCTTTTCTGCTTGTTTAGAAGAAAATTTCTGCAAACTTAATCGGGGTAAAAAAAGGACTTAAGATCAATGGAGACTACCCACATCACTTACGTTTTGCAGATTACATCATACTCTTTGCCACTAGTCCTGAAGAACTACAAGAAAGCATTGAAAAGCTATGACAGGAAAGCAAACATTTTGTCTAAAGATGAATATCAACAAAAAGCAAGTCATGTTTAACAAATGTACTATACCAAGGAAAATCACTGCAGATGGACAAGAACTAGAAGTGGACAAATATGTTTACCTAGAATAGGAAATATCAACGGATGGAAACACCATGATTGATATTTAGCGTTGAATAAAGCTGAGATGGCAAGCATTTTAAAAACTTAACACTACTGTATTTAAGACACATTTCCCACTTTGCCTCAAGCGACAGGTTTTTGACCAGTGTATCCTCCCAGTCCTTACATATGGCTGTGAAACATGGATAGTCAATGCCAAAGCCATACAAAAAAACGTAAGGTTACACAGAGAAGTATGAAAGCGCGAATTCTAAATACAAAAAAGAGACCAAAAAGTGTATATGGATACAAAAGGAAACAAAGGTCTATGACGTCAGTGAAAGAGTAAAGTGTCTGAAATGTAAATGGGCAGGCCACATAGCAAGAAGATCTGATGGCAGATGGACCAGATGAATTTTGGAATGGATTCCAATCGATACTAAATGTCCAAGAAGAAGGACAAAGATGGGTAGATGTAATTACTAAGTTTGTTAATACACAGTGGCAACAGACTTAAGTTGTTGGAGGCTTGCTGAGGATCCTGCAATGGACTGACAATGGCTAAAGATGATGATAATATATATATATATATATATATATATATATACACACACATACATATTTGAAAAATGTAAAAAAGACATCAGGAATAAAAACACAAATAAGAGTGTGGGAGACATGGATTTGTTTTTCTGGTACTCACTAGAGTATGTAATTTTATACTAATGAGGTACCATTTTTCTCAGACTGGCACTGAAGCACAGTAAGAAATTCAATAGATTTCAAAGATGAACTAGAAAAAAATGTAAAAAAAGTCATTTTTTTAAACATTTCTACCACTTTAAATACATGAATGATCTTTGAAAACCATGGAATGTCCTACTATAATGAGTACTTACTAAGTCAGAGAGAAATGGTATCACGCTGGTATGATTTGATTTAACATAAGGAGCACGAAACTACACTATTATTTTTATTTTCTAATATTACCTGCCTGCACTGAAATGGTCATAACAATTACAGATATGGGGAGAAAGTAAACAAGGCAAAACCAGACACATCGAATGAAGGGTCCTTTGCCTTTCTGTCCCTAGGATACTATGCAACAAATGTTTCCAAAAGTTAACTACAGAGGTACAATGTACATTTTCCCTATAGAGTCACTTTCTGGAAACATTTGTGCTCAACAACATAGGGGTAAAAATGTAAGTGCCCCACATTTATGCACCTGATTGTCTAATTTATAAAATAATATGCCTTGTCTACCTTTTCCCTGTGTCTTTAGTGCAGGTAGGAAATATTAGAAAATAAAAATGATAGGCGTTTAGTGCTCCAGGCACCACCTGGATGCAGTGGGTTATCTTATTTACAAAAAAGATATGTTGCGTGTACCTTTTCTTCATATTTGCATTTATTACAGCCATTTTAGTTGAGCCAAGATTATTTTAAGAATACAAGAAAAATTAGAGATTTTGGGGTGATAGTATTTATGTGCCTCTTATGGTATGACAGCTGTTACTGATCGGGTGTTATTGTCCTTGGGAGAGGATCAACTAATGAATACTGTAGTCACTGACTACAGTAGGAAAGTCCATGGTTTTCAAAGATTTTAATAGCTTTTAAGTGGTATAAATGTTAAAAAATATTGTGCTTACCAGTCTAGGGATAGAAAGGCTAGTGACCCCTCATTTGATGCAATGGGTTATCTTCTTTCTGAAAGTGTTTGTTATAATGTGTGAGTGTATATGGAGTCCCACTGTGGCTGTTAGCCACTTTGACATCACATATTTGCCACAAGACTTACTATCATCTTTAAAAAACATGCTATAATGGCAGCAGCGCAGCAAAACCACGATAATGCTGTGGGGCACTCTATCTGCGTTACTATCGGCTCACTGACTGACCACAGCTGGGTACCACAGATGAAAACTGTGTCCAGGTTGATTGCAGCCAAATGGGGAGCAGATTTTAGGCACTGGACCTGTCTGTAGGAGGTCAGATAGCTTGATACCTGATTGGACTAGAGAGAGCTACTAACTGGTAGCCAAGGAGCTACCAGTAGCTCATGAGCTACTTTCTGGAGAACTCTGTGTTATGTATATTAACAAGCCAAAAGTATCTTTTGAAAGTGTACTATCTGTGGAAAAAAACAGTGTGTGACATGTGGGTTGTTCACAGGGTAGCATCAAAAATTGTCACGTGACTGTAAACTGGATTATATATGTGTGAAAACCTGCTTAGTACAGTGGGTTGAAATGGTTAAGCAGTTAAATGGAGATTTAACCTCCTGAATGTTAAAGAAGTGTCCATCATGCATTGGAGACCTCTCTAGAATTTAGGGAGTTAAAATCCACATTTAAATCAATGAACATATTGAGAATATTTATTTGTCCCAGTGGCACAGTTATTTTTTTCCAGAATTACTCTAGTTCTTCTTAGTATATCAGCATAAGGGGGTACAGGGTCTTAACATAAGGAAAAAGGGAATGTAAGTGCATCGTGTAAATGGTTCCTTAAAACTTACCATAAAATCTCAGGTATAATAAGCACCTGTATATAATATGCAGGTGCAAATTAGATCCAAGATTTTAGGGGAAAACAAGAGTGACTATGTATAATACACACCCTTGTTATCCCCCTGTCTCACTAAAATAACTTTACTTTAGGCGCTCTGACTCACTCCCTCCACCAAGTACAATCCTCTTCGCCCTGCTTCTACTCACCCCTGGAGTCAGCTGTGCACAACGGACAGCACTCTCGCATCTGCTGCCCGCTTCCAGCAAATCCCTTGAGGTCCTAGTAGAGCAATACAGTCCACCCAATTGCCATGGACGCCCCTGACCACATTTCCCCCCAATGCCCTCTCTCCACCTCCACATTTCCCCCAATGTCTGTTCTCTGCTTCCATATTGCCCCCCAATGTCCTTTCTCCACCTCCACATTGCACCAATGTCCTTTCTTTACCTCCACATTGCCCCCAGTGTCCCACAGTGTCCATGTCCTACCTCCTTGGTGGTCCAGTGGTGTGGCAGGAGAGGTCTATTAGTAAATCGGCGCTCCCGCGAGGTCCTCTCTCAAGTAATGCAGAGCGCTGGGAGATGATGTCATCTCCCAGCATTCTCTGCATTACGAGCGTGCTAAAGGGAGCTCAGCTGCTAATAGAGGTCTGTACAGAAGAATGCACATCCCTCAGCATTTAGCGGGCGCTGGGCAGGGAAGGGGGTTGCAGGGGGTGGTTGCTACCCCTGCGACCCCTATTGTTACAACACTGTCCAATGGACAGAGATCTATGCATTGAATGTACTTTATTGCTCTGCGATGACCTTGAGGTATTACCTTTGGCTTAAATGAAAAGTTCCTTGTAGGGATTTGCTGGAAGCAGGCGGCAGATGCAAGAGTGTCACCCTCTCCGGGGGTAAGTTGAAGCAGGACAGGCAAAGGGAAGCAGACTGCACTTGGGGAAACAAAAAAAATGATGCCATTTTTTTTACTCTTGTATAATACGCACCCCTCACTTCAAATAAGGTGTAGAGTGGCAAAATTGTGCCTATTATACACAAGATTTTACAGCAAGTGAAGCACTCCATTGCATAGCACTTTGGCATTGAAGGAGTTAAAGAATATTTATTTTGCTGGTAAATTGTATATGTTTAACTGAGATCCAAACAAAACACAATCCAATCTCCAATATGGAGTGCCTTGCTTTAGAAACAAAAAGATACTTTAAATTAAATACATTCACTTTAATAGTGCAAAGGTAAAAATAATGAATCCAGTGATTTAAGTCAGCAAGTAATCATGATATTGCTTTAATCAGACATAATGGTACCGTGCTTCGTAGTTTTGTAAAAAAGAAAATGGAAATCTATTTTAGCACTCATTTTCTATAACACCTGCTGTGCCTCTCACAATCTCTGCCAAGTTTGTGTCAAGGCACAAAGCGCTTCTGAATTTTTTTTAAAGAGTCTGGGGAATATTTTCATCTGGAAAGAAATGATATTCAATACTGACTGGTTTTCTAATGCCTGTAAGATACCTGGATGATAACTCAGTTCAAGGGAATTTATAATAGAAATTGAAGTAGTTAAGTTGTGTCAAGATTCCATAAGTGTTCACTGTCTTTTTATTAGATAAGCACCTTTTAAAGGGGAACTATCACCCCCAAGTTTGGCTAATATTTAACTAAATATAGCGATTAGCTTGAAATTTTTTATAAAATTCATGGTGTTGCTAAAATTAAAGGCTTAAAAATCATGCGGTGCCTTACTTCCGGACAGACTCATCCTCTGCTCCCCACTCCATATAGCTTCTCGATCCAGCCTTCTCCAATGATGGAGGATTTCTGCTTGTAAGCTGGAGTACTCTCTGGCCAATGAGAGAGCTCGAGGTTACAAGGACAAATCCTCTGTCATCGGAGGAGGCTGGATTGAGATGCTATGCGGGGACGGGAGCAGAGGAAGATTGACAGACTGTGGGTACAGCTCCTCCTCAGTGAACGAAGGCTCTCTAGGCATTTTCCAAAGTTTTTGTGTCTGCTATTTTGCAGCTTAGATTTTGCAGCTAGTTTGCAGTAGGGTGACCACATTTCCCTTCTGCCATTCCGGGACGTGGTCACCCTAGTTGCCCCTTCATGCCCTACCTTGAGTCCCTGGTGGTCTAGCGGCGTGGAAAGTGCTCTGTGCCTCCTCCGGCACAGAGCTGAAGCTCCCGCGCGCTGTGCTCAGTAATGCAGAGCGCTGGGAGATGATGTCATCTCCCAGCGCTCTGTATTACTAGAGCGCTTGCCTCCAGGAGATCAGGTAAGCTGCATTGCCGCCCTGGATGTCAGCCTGCAAGCGGTGTGTCATATCATGGATGCCGCGAGGGAGCGCTGATTTATGCTACCAAGCGCTCCCTTGCGGCGTCCATGATGTGACACACCGCTTGCAGGCTGACATCCAGGGCGGCTTGGCTTCATTCCGGGACACTTCATTGTCCCGGTTGAAGATGACCCGGGACGCGGGACATAGCCCTGAAATAAGGGACAGTCCCGGACGTTCCGGGACCCGTGGTCACCCTAGTTTGCAGTTAGTTTGCAGTCTGAAATGTGCAGGTGGTTTTGTACTTCCTGTTTCCTGTTTCCAGTGCAGTTTCTGTTTCCAGTGCAGTTTGCAGTCTGATGCAGGTGGTTTTGTACTTTTTGCATTCTGAAGTAAGTTTGATGCAGGTGGAGCAAGTTTGATGCCTCCATATTGCACCTTAATCCACCAAATTTGCGGCCAAATGTGCGACTCAGTTTTGACGCATTGCATCAATACTAAGCGTTTATGTGTCAGTACACATTGTGCCCTTAATGACAATGTGCACCTATATTGCACCCATATTGCACCTTAATGCACCAAATTTGCGACTCTTGAACCCAATTAGCGATTCGTTAATGCGCGCCATGGTGAATGCCCCATTCGGAATGATGCGATATGTAGAATGCACCATTCGTAATGACGCGACATGTAGAATCTGCGTCACTGTATGACGTGAAACTGTTAATGTGACACTGCAAATGACGTGGGCAAATACATGTGACATTGTATGCCGCGAAACTTTGCATGCAACACTTTAAATGGATACCCACCGCAAGTAAGGCACTGCATCATTTTTAAACCTTTAATTTTAGCAATACCACACATTTTATATAAAAATAATTCAAGTTTTCAAGCTAATCACTATACTTAGTTATTAGTCAAACTTGTATAGGGTTGATAGTTCCTTTTAATGGAGGGGCACTTATCCTTGAACGCCAACATCTCATGATGTGCATAGATTAAAATATACACACACTAAGGGCCGTATGGTCAAAAGACAAGAGGAGTAGTTCTGGGGCAAACCATTTGCACTATAGGGCAGAAGTCAAATAATTATTGATGATTATGTTGATGATGTTGCTCTAGAACATTTCCCTTCACCCTTTTCCTCTTCCTCTGATAAAGATGTAGAGATTGATGATATGGAAAAAAACAGCTGTATCTGAAAGGTAAAGGGTCTGTCTTCCACCACTGAAAATAAGCAGGATACCTCATTATAAACTCTTTGCCACCTACTTCTAGTATTATTGCAAAATCTAGCCTCATTAGTAGTAATAGTTATAGTAGTAGCAGTAGCAGCAATAGTAGTAGTAGGAGCAGTAGTAGTAGTAGTATCAACAGTAGTAGAAGCAGAAGCACCAGTAGTAATGTAAATAGTAATAGTAGTAGCAGTAGTAGCAGCAGCAGTAGAATTAGTAGTAGTAGCAGCAGCAGCAGCAGTAGTAGTAGTTACAGTAGTAGTAGTCGTTCAGTAACCCATCAGTATATAAAATGTCCAGTATGGAGATGCTTCACTAATAATCCAAAAGCTAAACCTGACTTACAAGAGAGTAACTGCGCTTTCACCAGTTTACAATGGAGGTCCCTACCAGGCTGCTAGCATTATTTTCAATGCTTATATATGTTGCTAAAGGACTCAGCCTGCTAACAACTGTTACTTTCAGCTGTAGATTTATCCACTTTAGTACTCAGCAGTGGTAGTATTGTCATTGCCATAGAAAACGCAGGCAGAAATTGGATGACAGTTGGCAAAGGTCTCAAACAAATTTCATTAGTGGTAGTGAAAATGTGAAAATGTTAAGTGTTTTCAATGTATTGGATTTTCTTCAAAAATTCCAGCAAAAAATACATCTTACTATTTTCCTATCCATAGATAAATGCAACAACAAGGAGCTCATATAGGCCAAATTAAATGATGAAGGGTAAGTTGGGCCAGGCCTGATCTGATTTGATATGGCAAAATATGTTGCTCAGATCCATGTTGGACACGTAGTAGGCCTCGCCAAGCTGGTTTAACAGATCATTGATTTGAGACAATGGGGCATGAGTCTGTGATCATGGGGTCATTCAGCCTTTGGAAGGCCACAGTGAACAGGTGGATCTGTCCTTCTTAGGGACCAACACCACCGGGGATGCCCAGGGACATTTGGAAGGCTGAATGATGCCCATGGACAACATCTTTTGGATTTCCTTTCTCATTGCCTGTCCACCTGAAATGAGTACCTGGTAAGGATGTCTTTGTGAGGAGATTTGTCCAGATGTCTACTCCTGTGAGTGGCTATCGGGGTTAATACTGGAAAAGTAGTGAAGAGACTAGCTGTCTAGCAGGGTACTTAACTCCTGTTTAGCTGGAACATGCATACCTTGGGTCAGATACCTCTGCCCCTCACAGTTCCTGTCCCTTTTGGTGAGGTCTAGTAAATCCTCAATATCTTCTCTCTCCATATCTTCTTCTCTTGGGAGTCCATCCAGGAATGAAGGCTAGCACAGTATTAGAACGTTTCTTGATCACCTCAAATGGATAATCTCAATTGGCCTAAAATTTACTTTTGGGGTTATATTCTAATACTAACACCCTTTGCCCCTACTGGTACTACATGGCCTAGGCTGTCTAGTTATACCAGGCCTTTTGATGGGTCTGGGCCATGGTTAGCTTCTCTAAACAGCCCCTCAACCGTAGGACATACTGTGCCACTGGGGTATTGGAGTCCCTTTCCCCCTTTTCCAGAATTCCCTCAGCAGGGTTAAGGGACCTCTCACCTATTGGTCATGGGCTAGCTCAAACAGAAAGGATTCAGTAGTTTTCAGTGGCACCTAGTGGTAGGCATACAGGAGGTATGGCTGGTACTGATCCAAATCCCCTTCAGTCTGCAAACATTCTCAGCATTCTTTTCAGGGTACCACTAAATAATTCACAAAAACTGTTAATATGAGGGTGGTAAGGAGTTGTACAAAGGCTTCAGGACTGGAAATATTGTCAGATTCCCTGAAGTAGCGCTAATGTAAACTGGTTTATCTGGACAGTGAAGGTCTCTGCTAGCTACATTAGGGGCAGTGATGGGGGAAAAGGCCCCCTGACATTTAGAACAGCTCATCCACCATAGCATGGCCTTCAGGGATGCCCAAGACCATTGGGCTCTACTCTCTGATAGGCATGACAGTCTGACATCAATGTTTTATTGATTTTGATGCCTGAGGCCATTAATATTTCTTGTTCAATCTGGTCCTTGTTCTCCTGGTCCCCTGATGCCCTAGCAATAGGATCTCGTGGTGCAGTTTTCCCGTGAAAAATTTTGCCTTTCTGCCTATGCAAAATGTTCCTCCTTTTCGCCTATTTTAACAAATTTTCTGCCTATGTTAACACATTTTTCACCTATCTTAACACATTTTTGGTCTATATTTCCTATAGGTACTACATTTCCCACTGTAATATTACTTTTTCTGAGGGCTGAAGTTTAGAAATAAGTGGATGAAAGTCAAAGTTGTGAGTCCTACAGCAAAATATGGCTTGAAAAATGTGTTAGCACGCAGAATGAATTTGTCCTTTTCCCACAACACTTTCTTGCTTAAGTGACACTGGCACATATTCATGAGGATATCAAGTAATAAAAAAAATAAAGTACAACCTGCAATGTGGTAGATATGTATTTTAGTGGTGGTGGTGGGGGACTGGCATGGTGTTATTTGTGTATGTATTTTTACCATTGTCATACTCTATCCTCTTTCTCAGATTATTTACACACATTACTTATCGGTCATAGCAGTGGTCCTATCTGTCCTCCACCTCCTCATCTGTGCTGTTGTTAATATATTTGTCCTGGCTTTGTCTGTCATGTGTGGTTTATACTGCTACTACTACTGGAGCTGGATGTTGATGTAATTCTACTGCCACTACTACTAGGTGTCAAAGGTGCAGCACTTAAAGCATCAGCACCAGAGGTACTCTTCATATCTAACAATGTGGATGTTAACCGGTGTTGCTGTTGCTGGCTGAGTTGGACTTGGACTTTGAAGAGGCAATGATGCTGAGGATGACTGATAGGGTGATTGTGTGCTTTTTGACATCTGTACTTGTCCAGGGTCAGACTTTCCAATGGCTTTCTCAAACAGTTTATAGACAAGAACAGTGCTCCTTAAAAGTGGCAGAAGATACAGCCTTTGACTTTCTGCTAACCTTATAGCCCTGTCATCATCCTCACTCTCAGCTTAATCTGTATCTGAACAAGAGAAGGATGCTGGAGGGATATATTCTATATCTGCATCATCATCAGTCATCATTAGGTAATCTTCAGCAGCATCAGCATCAGCTGACAGTTCTTGCCCACTACTACCCTTATATTCCTCTAAGCTTTTGGAGGTCTCAAACAATTTCTTTTCACTTTTACTATAACAAAATTCACTACTACTTTGAGGACAGGTGTTTTGGTGTCTCACTGTCTGATGCAGCAGGTGTTTCAGCTGCTACACCTTCCTCTATTATGCTGTTGCCAGCATCATCAACACTTGAATGTGACTTGACGTCTTCAGTGTTCTTCTTATATGATTATATATTTCTATTGGCACTGGTGGTGCTGGACCTAATTCTTCTGGGACCTTGACAAACTGCATCCTCCCTTGGAGTAAAGGGATCATCATCACTGATTGCACACGCTGCAACAACCATTGCTGCAGTAGGTTTTTGGACTACTACTTTACTCTCACGTCCATACACTGCTCCACTCCTCCCCCTTCCCCTTGTGTGTTTGCTGGACATTCTGCAACTACACTGTGTTTTTTTACTGTGCAGTGCACAACACAACTGATGGAACTGTGGAGAGATAACATCTACAATCAGCCCTGGATGTCATTTTCATGGAGGCAGCCATGACAGTCGTTGGCAGTTTTTTTTTAAGCTGAAGCAGGGAGAGTGCATGAGCCTACCTAACCCCTTAAGGACCAGAGGGGCAGTAAATGCATTGAGAAGCCATTAGATTACCATGTTCAGTGAGCAGAGTTTGAAGTCTGGTTGTCCAGCTAGTAAGACAGGGAGAGGTTGGAGCCACTAAAACCCAATTGCAGGGCACAAGGGGGAATATGCATTAAGTATGATATAGAGAGATGAAGTGGTGATAACTTCTCCAGTCTCTATGTTATTCTATGGAGCCAATGGGCCAACATTTCTCCAACATGAGAGATCTTGGTGCATAGAGTCAATAGGAAAATACTGGAATTGGAGAGTTTTTTTCGCAGGAGATGTTATCTCCTGTTTATCCCCACTTTATCACACCTTTACTACATAACTCCCCAGTGAATTCTCACGGGTGTAAAAGGTCCTCTGGAAATTCCTTTCCACTGAGATTCCTGCAGGGAGATGCACTAAGGATGGATGAGGCTACAGTATGTCAACAGAGTGGTGAACTGGACCTGAATCCATTTCATAATAGTCACTAAAATGTATTCACTATCTCATCTCTGTGTTTACATCTCAAATACACCTACATCGCCATGCTTTCTCTTTGACTTCAAAACGTTTCTCAGTGTTACAGTGTCTCCTTTGCCAATGCACTGAACATTCCTGTGGCACTCAAGGGGTTAAGGGAGGGGATCTGCTGTTCTTTGTGATGGAGTCCAAGGGACAGCTTGTCCTGTCTGTAGCTTCTTACTTTAAATGTTCTCCAGGTCATACTTGAATACGAGAGCAATCTCAATGTATTCCGCCTGGTAAAACATTTTGTAAAATAAATAAATATATAAATCGTATAACCCAATAGTTCCTGAATCTAATTCACTGAACTTAGGAGAGACCAGTGTACAAATGTAGGCCAAGTTATTGTACATTTTTTGCATTAAATCCTCCAACAGATTTGCAACTTTATGCCAAAATCATATGCTAATGGTCAAAGTGTCTCCATTTCCCCTTGCATATCTAATTCTTACTGCACATGGGGAAGCTTGTCCTATTCTCCATGGTAAAGTGATCTCCACACATCACCAGATACACTTCACCATTAAAGGAATAGTAATACTTTGTTTTATCTTTATTTTATTTTGTAGGCATTAAAAAATGAAGAATGATATGTCTTATCTCCCAAACCTTTATGGTTTTTAGAAATATTCACAAGTAAAGTTTCCCCCTCCCGCCCCTTTTACCTAGTGTAATCCATCTCTTCTCAGATGTGGAATGCAGTCCATAGACCAGACAGATAACAGCAGGGGACAATCTTCTTCCTATGAGAACAATGAAAACCCTGCCCCCCTTGACAAGTTTTTCAGGTTTTTACCTTATCTTAATTGAAGACTGTCCCTCTCTGCAATCTACCTGGGCACCTCCCTTCTGATCTGGCTGAACAGTGTTACATCAGTAAAAGGGGTGGGAGGGGGATACTTTGTCATTGAATTACTCTTGAACTATAACTCTAACAGTAGTGAAATAACACTCTCCAAAGTCCAAATACTATGATGAATAATTAGAGCTGCTTTTATTATGAAACATTACTATTAGTGTTGAGCGAGCATGCTCGGCCGATGCTCGGATCGGCTCGAGCATCGCTCTGCTCGGCACATGGCGGTACTCGTACGAGTACCGCATGTGCTCGCCCGCCATGTTCGGGTCTCCTCCCCGCACGTTTTGCGGCTGCTGCACAGCCAATAAACGTGCAGGGAGGCTCTGACATCGGTGTAATGCCAGCAGCCATGTTGGCTGCTGGCATTACACTGATTGGCTGGCCAGAACCCGTGGTCGGGTGCTGTATAGCACCTGACCATCGAGTTCGGCTCAGTCTGAGCCAGGGAGAGCTGAGGATAGGAAGGGAAAGGCAGTGTAGGGAGGAAAAAAAAAAATTGTGACAAAAAAGAACCAAAAGTCCTTTTTAGGACTACTGTGTGTGGGGGCAGCAGGTTATTTTGTGTGGGGGGAAAAAAACAACAAAAAAAAAAAAAAAAATATTCTGTTTAGTGTGAAAAGTTGCAGATTAGAGCACATTCTGTTTAGTGTGCACAGTTGCAGATTAGAGCACATTCTGTTTAGTGTGCAAAGTTGCAGATTAGAGCACATTCTGTTTAGTGTGCAAAGTTGCAGATTAGAGCACATTCTGTTTAGTGTGCAAAGTTGCAGATTAGAGCACATTCTGTTAAGTCTTCAAACTAAAATATCAAAGTCACGTACTCCATTCAGTGTGCGTCGCCGCAGTTTAGCAGCACATTCTGAGTACTGTGCAGAGTTGCAGAATAGGAAGAAATACTGTTAAGTCTTCAAACTAAAATATCAAAGTCACATATTCCATTCAGTGTGCTTCGCCGCAGTTTAGCAGCACATTCTGTGTACTGTGCAGAGTTGCAGAATAGGAAGAAATACTGTTAAGTCTTCAAACTAAAATATCAAAGTCACATATTCCATTCAGTGTGCTTCGCCGCAGTTTAGCAGCCTATTCTGTGTACTGTGCAGAGTTGCAGAATAGGAAGAAATACTGTTAAGTCTTCAAACTAAAATATCAAAGTCACATATTCCATTCAGTGTGTTTCACCGTCGTTTAGCAGCCTATTCTGTGTACTGTGCAGAGTTGCAGAATAATAAGAAATACTGTTAAGTTTTCAAACTCAAATATTAAAGTCACATATTCCATTCAGTGTGTTTCACCGCAGTTTAGCAGCCTATTCTGTGTACTCTGTACAGTTGCAGAATAATAAGAAATACTGTTAAGTCTTCAAACTAAAATATCAAAGTCACATATTCCATTCAGTGTGTTTCACCGCCGTTTAGCAGCCTATTCTGTGTACTCTGCAGAGTTGCAGAATAATAAGAAATACTGTTAAGTTTTCAAACTCAAATATTAAAGTCACATATTCCATTCAGTGTGTTTCACCGCAGTTTAGCAGCCTATTCTGTGTACTCTGTACAGTTGCAGAATAATAAGAAATACTGTTAAGTTTTCAAACTCAAATATTAAAGTCACATATTCCATTCAGTGTGTTTCACCGCAGTTTAGCAGCCTATTCTGTGTACTCTGTACAGTTGCAGAATAATAAGAAATACTGTTAAGTTTTCAAACTCAAATATTAAAGTCACATATTCCATTCAGTGTGTTTCACCGCAGTTTAGCAGCCTATTCTGTGTACTCTGTACAGTTGCAGAATAATAAGAAATACTGTTAAGTTTTCAAACTCAAATATTAAAGTCACATATTCCATTCAGTGTGTTTCACTGCCGTTTAGCAGCCTATTCTGTGTACTCTGCAGAGTTGCAGAATAATAAGAAATACTGTTAAGTTTTCAAACTCAAATATTAAAGTCACATATTCCATTCAGTGTGTTTCACCGCAGTTTAGCAGCCTATTCTGTGTACTCTGTACAGTTGCAGAATAATAAGAAATACTGTTAAGTTTTCAAACTCAAATATTAAAGTCACATATTCCATTCAGTGTGTTTCACCGCAGTTTAGCAGCCTATTCTGTGTACTCTGTACAGTTGCAGAATAATAAGAAATACTGTTAAGTTTTCAAACTCAAATATTAAAGTCACATATTCCATTCAGTGTGTTTCACCGCCGTTTAGCAGCCTATTCTGTGTACTCTGCAGAGTTGCAGAATAATAAGAAATACTGTTAAGTTTTCAAACTCAAATATTAAAGTCACATATTCCATTCAGTGTGTTTCACCGCCGTTTAGCAGCCTATTCTGTGTACTGTGCAGAGTTGCAGAATAGGAAGAAATACTGTTAAGTTTTCAAACTCAAATATTAAAGTCACATATTCCATTCAGTGTGTTTCACCGCAGTTTAGCAGCCTATTCTGTGTACTCTGTACAGTTGCAGAATAATAAGAAATACTGTTAAGTTTTCAAACTCAAATATTAAAGTCACATATTCCATTCAGTGTGTTTCACCGCCGTTTAGCAGCCTATTCTGTGTACTGTGCAGAGTTGCAGAATAGGAAGAAATACTGTTAAGTTTTCAAACTAAAATATTAAAGTCACATATTCCATTCAGTGTGTTTCACCGCCGTTTAGCAGCCTATTCTGTGTACTGTGCAGAGTTGCAGAATAGTAAGAAATACTGTTAAGTTTTCAAACTCAAATATTAAAGTCACATATTCCATTCAGTGTGTTTCACCGCCGTTTAGCAGCCTATTCTGTGTACTCTGCACAGTTGCAGAATAGTAAGAAATACTGTTAAGTTTTCAAACTCAAATATTAAAGTCACATATTCCATTCAGTGTGTGTCACCGCCGTTTAGCAGCCTATTCTGTGTACTCTGCACAGTTGCAGAATAGTAAGAAATACTGTTAAGTTTTCAAACTCAAATATTAAAGTCACATATTCCATTCAGTGTGTTTCACCGCAGTTTAGCAGCCTATTCTGTGTACTCTGTACAGTTGCAGAATAATAAGAAATACTGTTAAGTTTTCAAACTCAAATATTAAAGTCACATATTCTGTGTAAGATGAAGAAGGCGGGTAAAAAGGGACGGGGAAGTGGACGTGATCCTGAAAGTTCAGGGCGCGGGTCAGGACGCGGAGAAACTGTGCCTGGTGCCAGAGCACAAGAAAGAAAGACATCCACCATACCTAGCTTCATGTGTAATTTTACAGGGCGTCGCAGGACATCACTCTCGAGGTCCGACCACTGCGAACAGGTGGTCGGTTGGATGACAGCTGATACTGCTTCCAGTCGGTTAAGCACCACCCTGTCTTCCACCAAGTCCACTCTCAGTAGCCAAGAGTCTGGTCAACATAATCCTCACTCTGATCATCCTTCCTCCCACCATACACGGTCTGGTCAAAGAAGTGATCCCACACTGGGATATAGTGAGGAGCTCGTCTCATCACCAATCCTTCATTTGACCCTCTCTCCAAGCACGCTTGCAGAGGAACATGACATCTTGTGCCCTGATTCACAACCTCTAGAGGCTACCCAATCACAAGAAGATGACAGATGTGAACGGCATTTAAGGTCAAAGGAAGTAGTGGATGATGATGATGATGATGATGAGACACAGTTGCCATTAAATCAACCACTATTTCCGTCTCAAGACCTTGTTGAGGAGAATGTTATACAGTTGTCAATGACTGAGTATGTGGTGGGATCAAGACTTGAGGAGGATGATCAGAGTGAGGAAGTGGAGGAGGACTTGGTGGACGATGAGGTGACTGACCCCACCTGGGAAGGTGTAGAGCCGAGCGATGACAGCAGTCCTGAGGGTGAGCCATCTGCAGCACCGCAACAGGCTGGAAGAGGCAGTGGTGTGGCTACAGAAAGAAGGCGGACCGCACCAAACCGGCCCGCAAATGTTCCACGGAGCACCCCCTTGCGTAAATCTACCTTGCCAAGGGGTAGGTGTTCCGCGGTATGGCGTTTTTTTAAGGAAAGTGCGGACGACAAAAGAATTGTAGTTTGCAACCTGTGCCACACCAGAATGAGCCGAGGCATGAACACTAGAAACCTCACCACCACCAGCATGATCCGACACATGGCATCCAAGCACCGTAGTAAGTGGGAGGAACGCCTGGATCGCCCATCTGTGTCTGCAGGCCACACCACTGCCTCCTCTTCCCCTGTTTTCGGTGCCGGCCAATCGCCTGTCGAAGGCGCAGGCCCGCATACCTCCCGCCCTGCACCTGTAGCATCTGAAGCACCATCAGCGACCACATCCACTTCCCTGTCCCAGCACAGCGTCCAAATGTCGTTACCCCAGGCATTTGAGCGCAAGAGAAAGTACCCAGCCACCCACCCACAGGCCATAGCACTAACCTCACACCTTTCAAAATTACTGGCCATCGAAATGCTGCCATTTAGGCTTGTGGACACTGAGTCCTTCCGCAGCCTGATGGCAGCAGCTGTCCCTCGGTACGCGGTCCCCAGCCGCCACTACTTTTCCCGGTGTGCCATCCCCGCATTACACCACCATGTGTCCCGTAACATCACCCGTGCCCTGACCAACGCAGTTACTGGGAAGGTCCACTTAACGACTGACACATGGACAAGTGCTTGTGGCCAGGGACGCTACATTTCCCTGACGGCACACTGGGTGAATGTCGTGAAGGCTGGGAGCGACTCGGACCCTGGGATGGCACGGGTGCTACCCACGCCGAGGATTGCGGGCCCTACCTCCATCAGGGTTTCCACCAGCACCTACGTTATTGGCTCCTCCTCCTCCGTTTCCACCTCCGAATTCTCTACACACACCGCCACTCCCCCATCAGCCAGTAGCTGGAAGCAGTGTAGCACTGCAGTGGGGAAGGCCGTGCTGAAGCTGATCTGCCTTGGGGACAAACAGCACACGGCCTCAGAGCTGTTGCAGGGGATTAGTCACCAGACCGAGCAGTGGCTCTCGCCACTCAACCTGCAAGCAGGCATGGTTGTGTGTGATAATGGGCGTAACTTGGTGGCGGCTTTGGAGCTCGGCAAGCTCACACACGTACCATGCCTAGCGCATGTATTTAATTTAGTGGTGCAGCGATTTCTAAAAACCTACCCCAATGTGCATGATCTCTTGACCAAGGTGCGCCGCGTGTGTGCACATTTCCGTAAGTCATCTACAGCTTCAGCCGGCCTGTTGAAGCTGCAGCAGCGCTTACAATTGCCAGCTCACCGGCTGCTGTGTGACTTGAGCACGCGCTGGAACTCCACCTTCCACATGTTGGCCCGGCTTTGTGAGCAGCAGAGGGCAGTAGTGGAGTACCAGCTGTTACACGGTCGTCGCCTCTCCGTTCAACTTCCTGTAATCAGAAGTGAGGAGTGGGAATGGATGTCAGACCTCTGCGAGGTTTTACGCAATTTTGAGGAATCGACACAGATGGTGAGCGGCGATAAAGCTATTATCAGTGTAACCATCCCACTTCTGTGTCTACTGAAACGCTCGCTGCTCACAATTAAAACCGACGCTTTGCATGTGGAAGAGGTGGAAATGGGGGAGGAAGAGCTTACACAAGGTGATAGCCAGAGCACCCTCACTTCGTCTTCTCAGCGACAATTGGAGGAGGAGGAGGAGGAGGAGGAGGAGGAAGACACGGTTGCCTCCGCTACAGAGGGTAGCCATGGAACTTTAGTTCCATCTCTTCAGCGTGGGTGGGCAGAAGAGGAGGAAGAGGATGAGGATATTGAGAGTCATCCTCCTGGTGAGGACAGCGAAATCTTGACTGTTGGTACTCTGGCACACATGGCTGACTTTATGTTAGGCTGCCTTTCCCGTGACCCACGCGTTGTACGCATTTTAGACAACACGGATTACTGGGTGTTCACCCTTCTGGACCCCCGCTACAAAGAGAATTTCTCATCTCTCATTCCTCCGGTGGAGAGGACAAGCAAAATGGTGCAATACCAGAAGGTTCTTGTCGAAAAATTGCTCCAAAATTTTCCATCTGACAACGCTGGCGGCAGAGTATGTGCTACCTTGGCCAACCGAGAAGGGGAGAAAAGGGGAGCACACAGCAGTTCCGAGAAAGGCAGGGCAACACTCTCCAAGGCGTGGGACACCTTCATGACACCCCGCCAGCACCCTCACCCTGATGCGCAGCCTAGTGTCACAAGGAGGGAAAAGTTTTGGAAGATGGTGAAGGAGTACGTAGCAGACCGTGTCAGCGTCCTCAATGATCCCTCTGTGCCTTACAACTACTGGGTGTCCAAGCTGGACACGTGGTATGAACTGGCACTCTACGCCTTGGAGGTGCTGGCCTGCCCTGCCGCCAGCGTTCTGTCTGAGCGGGTATTTAGTGCTGCTGGTGGCATCATAACAGATAAGCGTATCCGCCTTTCCACCGACAATGCTGATAGGTTGACACTTATAAAAATGAACAAGGCCTGGATTTCCCCTGACTTCTCCACTCCACTGGAGGAAAGCCCCGGGGGAACATAAACTCACTTTATATATGTTATTTACAATGATGTGAATACTCTGTATTCCCATTCACCCCTTCCACCCAAAAAACGGGTATATGGTTGACTCTTAATCTTCTCATCCTCCTCCTCCTCTTCCATATGCCCTGGGATATAATTTTTATATAGGGCCAGCTCACCAGCGGGCCCTGTGATATAATTTTTATATAGGGCCAGCTCACCAGCGGGCCCTGTGATATAATTTTTATATAGGGTCAGCTCACCAGCGGGCCCTGTTTGCCAATTTTAATATAGGTCAGCTCACCAGCGGGCCTTCTCATATAATGTTTTATTGGGTCAGCTCTCTAGCGGGCCCTCTCATATAATGTTTTATAGCGTCAGCTCACTAGCGGGCCTTCGCATATAATGTTTAGGATGGTCAGCTCCGCAGCAGACCCTCACCCATAATGTTTTAGATGGTCGGCTCAGCGCACGTTTCCCTCTTAATCATGGCCTCAGTTCAATAAAATCAAGGAAATTTTTGGGAGAATTTGCCTCTGTGCACGTTTCCCTCTTAATCATGGCCTCAGTTCTGAAAATCAAGGAAATTTTTGGGAGAATTTGCCTCTGCGCACGTTTCCCTCTTAATCATGGCCTCACTTCCGAAAATCAAGGAAATTTTTGGGATAATTTGCAGATGATATACAAGTAAATATACAGCAAATATTGTTTGGTAACAATTTTTCGCCTAAAGTCGTTTTTATTTTCCTTTTTGTGTGTTTTACGGTCAGTCTGTAAAAATGGCGTACTACGGGCGAAAGATCGTTCCCAGCAGCGATGTTGGAGTCCAAGATGCATCCAGACATCCTCCCTATGCTGTCCCTGACCCATTTCTGTGGTGTTTCCATCCTTTTCTGCCCTTTTCCTATGGACCAGGCACCCTCCCCTCATCAGAGCAGGGGGTGCCTGGTGTAATGCTCGAGTCCTCCCATTGACTTCAATGGGGCTCGGGTGTTCGGCCGAGCACTCGAGCCTCAGGGGGTGCTCGGTCAGAGCACCCGAACACCCGAGCATTGGGGTGCTCGCTCATCACTAATTACTATCCCTTTAAATCAACCTTCAGTGCATCTCTACAATCGGCATCAGACTGCAGCAACACAGCAGACTATGGATAGTGATAAAAATTGAACAATGTATTTATAACATATTAATAAACAAATGGCACCCCAATAAAACAAAGATAAAATACATGCAGTTAAACAAAATACAATCTAAAATTACCAACACACACACATTAAAGCACACACATACACTCACTCATACATGCACTAACACACACTGTGTAGATCGTTCCAGTGAAGTAATTCTTTTTATGTCTCTCGATCTCGGCTCCGCTGAAGAGCCTCCACCGGCTGCGGGACCAGATTCCCCTGCTGTCAGCTACAGCGCTGACATCAGGGAAAGAGGAGGGAGGGGTAAACTTTTGCTACGATTATTTCTCAAACCATAAAGGTGGGACTGGGATCATTTAGTTCAGTTTTTTTATAGCTACAAGATTCCGTTTTAATAAAATATGACAATACTATCCATTTCATTGTTGTAATAACCTTTCAAATGTGAAGCACGGGGCCAGATTTACATCCCAGGCTCCCCTAGGCAAGTCACTTTAGGTTCCACTCGCTCCTTCCATGGCCAAACCCTACTCCTCACATGACCCTGCCCTCAGTCCTATCCACTATTTCCCAGCATAGAAAATAACTTTTGCCTGTAACAAGCAAGAAAGAAGAAAGCTTTAACCACTTGGTTACCAACAAGATCTTTAATACATTGGTTCGCAATGTTTTGGAGAACTCTTTAGCATCCAAGGGGTTAAATATTAGCCTGCAAGGGGTAATAAAACTGGTTCAGGGACAATGAGATTGCACTGGTTACACCCACAATTCGGAATGTGGGTGTGGCTAGCAGAGCTGAGGCACCGCCCCTCAAAATTTGCTGCTCTAGTCAGTTGCCTACTGGCAACTGTAAAACAATAGACAACTTGACCATTCAAATTCTATGGTAAAATCTTTATTGATACGCGTTTTCACAAATCACAATTAGCAAAAACACATACCAATGCTAACAGCTCTGTTCTCTGCTAAGGCTATGAATAACAGATCTGAGGCAAAAAAAGGATTGCAATAAGTATAATAAAGCCTTGTGCATACAAAGATACCTCAGGCCACTAATAAATTCATAAATCTTTTTTTTAAAATATCATTTCCTGGCAGGCAATCACTTTTAATTAATAGGATCACCTACAGCAACACATGTCCTTCAAAAACTTACATTATTTTTTCTTTTTGAATTTCAAAGTTTCTCTGGTAAGAAATGAATAGCTGAGTAGCTCAACCTCAAAAGAATTTGCAGGCTTTCATAGCCGTTATAAACCACCATGGCGCCGTCTTTATAGGAAGAAAAGAATCTTAACGCAGCAGAGAAAGAAGTTTTTTTTTATAAATAGCTAAGAGCTAGTAATTCTTCCAAAGGTCAGAAAACTTTATTTAGCAAAAAAAAAAAATCTTTTCTTAACCCCTTGGAAGGGTAGTGAGGTCTCCAACGCATTGGGAAGCCAAGAGTTGGAGATCTTTCTGTCTTTCAAGGAGATTAGAATGTCATACCTCCCAAGTGTCCTTCTTTAGGAGGGACATTCCATGTTTTAGACCCAAATCCCTCTGTCCCTCTTTCCTACCCTGATATCCCTGTGTTTAGGACATCAGACTGTGTGGTGTGTGTATATAAGTGTATCACCCTGGTGTCCCTGTGTTTAGGAGATCAGACTGTGTGGTGTGTATAGAAGTGTATCACCCTGGTGTCCCTGTGTTTAGGAGATCAGACTGTGTGGTGTGTATAGAAATGTATCACCCTGGGGTCCCTGTGTTTAGGAGATCAGATTGTGTGGTATGTATAGAAGTGTATCACCCTGGTGTCCCTGTGTTTAGGAGATCAGACTGTGTGGTGTGAATAGAATTGTATCACCTTGGGGTCCCTGTGTTTAGGAGATCAGACTGTGTGGTGTGTATATAAGTATATCACCCTGGTGTCCCTGTGTTTAGGAGATCAGACTGTGTGGTGTGTATAGAAGTGTATCAACCTGGTGTCCCTGTGTTTAGGAGATCAGACTGTGTGGTGTGTATAGAAGTGTATCACTCTGGTGTCCCTGTGTTTAGGAGATCAGATTGTGTGGTGTGTATAGAAGTGTATCACATTGATCTACAGCACTAAAACTCACATTATTGTTTGTTTAAACATCCGTATATGTGTTTATAAATTAGTCTGTGTAAATAAAATACTTTAGTCTTGTTATAAGTCATTTATTAGATTATGGAAGGAGGTGTCAATAGGTCATGAAATAGCTTGAAAATTATCGCTAATGCCCCGCCCACTAGCCACGCCCCCAGCAACACCCCCTAAAACACAAGTGTCCCTCTTTGGCAATTTGAAATGTTGGAAGGTATGGAATGTTACAATTACGATAAGGTTATCTGTCTGAATGTCTTGAATAAAACATGTGATTACCTTTAAAGTGGAACTATCACCCTAAATAACCCCCCCAATAAATAGGCATATGGCAATATGCTTAGAAATAGTGCTATTATTGTGCACAAGTACTGCGTTATGAAGAAATTCTTCTTCTGAGACTGTCAGCCAGGCTTGTGCGCAGACATCTTGGCTTTGAGACATTCTGTCATACCTCCCAAGTGTCCCTCTTTAGGAGGGACAGTCCCTCTTTGTGACCCAAATCCCTCTGTCCCTCTTTCCTACCCTGGTGTCCCTCTTTTTATGAGATCAGTCTGTGTGGTGTGTATATAAGTGTATCACATTGCTCTACAGCAATAAAACTCACATTCTTGTTTGTTTAGACATCAGTATATGTGTATTTATTAGTGTTGAGCGAGCATGCTCGGCCGATGCTCGGATCGGCTCGAGCATCGCTCTGCTCGGCACATGGCGGTACTCGTACGAGTACCGCATGTGCTCGCCCGCCATGTTCGGGTCTCCTCCCCGCACGTTTTGCGGCTGCTGCACAGCCAATAAACGTGCAGGGAGGCTCTGACATCGGTGTAATGCCAGCAGCCATGTTGGCTGCTGGCATTACACTGATTGGCTGGCCAGAACCCGTGGTTGGGTGCTGTATAGCACCTGACCATCGAGTTCGGCTCAGTCTGAGCCAGGGAGAGCTGAGGATAGGAAGGGAAAGGCAGTGTAGGGAGGAAAAAAAAAAAATTGTGAAAAAAAAGAACCAAAAGTCCTTTTTAGGACTACTGTGTGTGGGGGCAGCAGGTTATTTTGTGTGGGGGGAAAAAAACAAAAAAAAAAAAAAAAAAATATTCTGTTTAGTGTGAAAAGTTGCAGATTAGAGCACATTCTGTTTAGTGTGCACAGTTGCAGATTAGAGCACATTCTGTTTAGTGTGCAAAGTTGCAGATTAGAGCACATTCTGTTTAGTGTGCAAAGTTGCAGATTAGAGCACATTCTGTTTAGTGTGCAAAGTTGCAGATTAGAGCACATTCTGTTAAGTCTTCAAACTAAAATATCAAAGTCACATATTCCATTCAGTGTGCATCGCCGCAGTTTAGCAGCACATTCTGTGTACTGTGCAGAGTTGCAGAATAGGAAGAAATACTGTTAAGTCTTCAAACTAAAATATCAAAGTCACATATTCCATTCAGTGTGCTTCGCCGCAGTTTAGCAGCACATTCTGTGTACTGTGCAGAGTTGCAGAATAGGAAGAAATACTGTTAAGTTTTCAAACTCAAATATTAAAGTCACATATTCCATTCAGTGTGCTTCGCCGCAGTTTAGCAGCACATTCTGTGTACTGTGCAGAGTTGCAGAATAGGAAGAAATACTGTTAAGTTTTCAAACTCAAATATTAAAGTCACATATTCCATTCAGTGTGCTTCGCCGCAGTTTAGCAGCACATTCTGTGTACTCTGCAGAGTTGCAGAATAGTAAGAAATAGTGTTAAGTTTTCAAACTCAAATATCAAAGTCACATATTCCATTCAGTGTGTATCACCGCCGTTTAGCAGCCTATTCTGTGTACTCTGCAGAGTTGCAGAATAGTAAGAAATAGTGTTAAGTTTTCAAACTCAAATATCAAAGTCACATATTCCATTCAGTGTGTATCACCGCCGTTTAGCAGCCTATTCTGTGTACTCTGAACAGTTGCAGAATAGTAAGAAATACTGTTAAGTTTTCAAACTCAAATATTAAAGTCACATATTCCATTCAGTGTGTTTCACCGCCGTTTAGCAGCCTATTCTGTGTACTCTGAACAGTTGCAGAATAGTAAGAAATACTGTTAAGTTTTCAAACTCAAATATTAAAGTCACATATTCCATTCAGTGTGTTTCACCGCCGTTTAGCAGCCTATTCTGTGTACTCTGCAGAGTTGCAGAATAGTAAGAAATACTGTTAAGTTTTCAAACTCAAATATCAAAGTCACATATTCCATTCAGTGTGTATCACCGCCGTTTAGCAGCCTATTCTGTGTACTCTGCACAGTTGCAGAATAGTAAGAAATACTGTTAAGATTTCAAACTCAAATATTAAAGTCACATATTCCATTCAGTGTGTTTCACCGCCGTTTAGCAGCCTATTCTGTGTACTCTGCACAGTTGCAGAATAATAAGAAATACTGTTAAGTTTTCAAACTCAAATATTAAAGTCACATATTCCATTCAGTGTGTATCACCGCCGTTTAGCAGCCTATTCTGTGTACTCTGCAGAGTTGCAGAATAGTAAGAAATAGTGTTAAGTTTTCAAACTCAAATATCAAAGTCACATATTCCATTCAGTGTGTATCACCGCCGTTTAGCAGCCTATTCTGTGTACTCTGAACAGTTGCAGAATAGTAAGAAATACTGTTAAGTTTTCAAACTCAAATATTAAAGTCACATATTCCATTCAGTGTGTTTCACCGCCGTTTAGCAGCCTATTCTGTGTACTCTGAACAGTTGCAGAATAGTAAGAAATACTGTTAAGTTTTCAAACTCAAATATCAAAGTCACATATTCCATTCAGTGTGTATCACCGCCGTTTAGCAGCCTATTCTGTGTACTCTGCAGAGTTGCAGAATAGTAAGAAATAGTGTTAAGTTTTCAAACTCAAATATCAAAGTCACATATTCCATTCAGTGTGTATCACCGCCGTTTAGCAGCCTATTCTGTGTACTCTGAACAGTTGCAGAATAGTAAGAAATACTGTTAAGTTTTCAAACTCAAATATTAAAGTCACATATTCCATTCAGTGTGTTTCACCGCCGTTTAGCAGCCTATTCTGTGTACTCTGAACAGTTGCAGAATAGTAAGAAATACTGTTAAGTTTTCAAACTCAAATATTAAAGTCACATATTCCATTCAGTGTGTTTCACCGCCGTTTAGCAGCCTATTCTGTGTACTCTGAACAGTTGCAGAATAGTAAGAAATACTGTTAAGTTTTCAAACTCAAATATTAAAGTCACATATTCCATTCAGTGTGTTTCACCGCCGTTTAGCAGCCTATTCTGTGTACTCTGCACAGTTGCAGAATAGTAAGAAATACTGTTAAGTTTTCAAACTCAAATATCAAAGTCACATATTCCATTCAGTGTGTATCACCGCCGTTTAGCAGCCTATTCTGTGTACTCTGAACAGTTGCAGAATAGTAAGAAATACTGTTAAGTTTTCAAACTCAAATATTAAAGTCACATATTCCATTCAGTGTGTTTCACCGCCGTTTAGCAGCCTATTCTGTGTACTCTGAACAGTTGCAGAATAGTAAGAAATACTGTTAAGTTTTCAAACTCAAATATCAAAGTCACATATTCCATTCAGTGTGTATCACCGCCGTTTAGCAGCCTATTCTGTGTACTCTGCAGAGTTGCAGAATAGTAAGAAATACTGTTAAGTTTTCAAACTCAAATATTAAAGTCACATATTCCATTCAGTGTGTTTCACCGCCGTTTAGCAGCCTATTCTGTGTACTCTGCACAGTTGCAGAATAGTAAGAAATACTGTTAAGTTTTCAAACTCAAATATTAAAGTCACATATTCTGTGTAAGATGAAGAAGGCGGGTAAAAAGGGACGGGGAAGTGGACGTGATCCTGAAAGTTCAGGGCGCGGGTCAGGACGCGGAGAAACTGTGCCTGGTGCCAGAGCACAAGAAAGAAAGACATCCACCATACCTAGCTTCATGTGTAATTTTACAGGGCGTCGCAGGACATCACTCTCGAGGTCCGACCACTGCGAACAGGTGGTCGGTTGGATGACAGCTGATACTGCTTCCAGTCGGTTAAGCACCACCCTGTCTTCCACCAAGTCCACTCTCAGTAGCCAAGAGTCTGGTCAAAATAATCCTCACTCTGATCATCCTTCCTCCCACCATACACGGTCTGGTCAAAGAAGTGATCCCACACTGGGATATAGTGAGGAGCTCGTCTCATCACCAATCCTTCATTTGACCCTCTCTCCAAGCACGCTTGCAGAGGAACATGACATCTTGTGCCCTGATTCACAACCTCTAGAGGCTACCCAATCACAAGAAGATGACAGATGTGAACCGCATTTAAGGTCAAAGGAAGTAGTGGATGATGATGATGATGATGAGACACAGTTGCCATTAAATCAACCACTATTTCCGTCTCAAGACCTTGTTGAGGAGAATGTTATACAGTTGTCAATGACTGAGTATGTGGTGGGATCAAGACTTGAGGAGGATGATCAGAGTGAGGAAGTGGAGGAGGACTTGGTGGACGATGAGGTGACTGACCCCACCTGGGAAGGTGTAGAGCCGAGCGATGTCAGCAGTCCTGAGGGTGAGCCATCTGCAGCACCGCAACAGGCTGGAAGAGGCAGTGGTGTGGCTACAGAAAGAAGGCGGACCGCACCAAACCGGCCCGCAAATGTTCCACGGAGCACCCCCTTGCGTAAATCTCCCTTGCCAAGGGGTAGGTGTTCCGCGGTATGGCGTTTTTTTAAGGAAAGTGCGGACGACAAAAGAATTGTAGTTTGCAACCTGTGCCACACCAGAATGAGCCGAGGCATGAACACTAGAAACCTCACCACCACCAGCATGATCCGACACATGGCATCCAAGCACCGTAGTAAGTGGGAGGAACGCCTGGATCGCCCATCTGTGTCTGCAGGCCACACCACTGCCTCCTCTTCCCCTGTTTTCGGTGCCGGCCAATCGCCTGTCGAAGGCGCAGGCCCGCATACCTCCCGCCCTGCACCTGTACCATCTGAAGCACCATCAGCGACCACATCCACTTCCCTGTCCCAGCACAGCGTCCAAATGTCGTTACCCCAGGCATTTGAGCACAAGAGAAAGTACCCAGCCACCCACCCACAGGCCATAGCACTAACCTCACACCTTTCAAAATTACTGGCCATCGAAATGCTGCCATTTAGGCTTGTGGACACTGAGTCCTTCCGCAGCCTGATGGCAGCAGCTGTCCCTCGGTACGCGGTCCCCAGCCGCCACTACTTTTCCCGGTGTGCCATCCCCGCATTACACCACCATGTGTCCCGTAACATCACCCGTGCCCTGACCAACGCAGTTACTGGGAAGGTCCACTTAACGACTGACACATGGACAAGTGCTTGTGGCCAGGGACGCTACATTTCCCTGACGGCACACTGGGTGAATGTCGTGGAGGCTGGGAGCGACTCGGACCCTGGGATGGCACGGGTGCTACCCACGCCGAGGATTGCGGGCCCTACCTCCATGAGGGTTTCCACCAGCACCTACGTTATTGGCTCCTCCTCCTCCGTTTCCACCTCCGAATTCTCTACACGCAGCGCCACTCCCCCATCAGCCAGTAGCTGGAAGCAGTGTAGCACTGCAGTGGGGAAGCGTCAACAGGCCGTGCTGAAGCTGATCTGCCTTGGGGACAAACAGCACACGGCCTCAGAGCTGTTGCAGGGGATTAGTCACCAGACCGAGCAGTGGCTCTCGCCACTCAACCTGCAACCAGGCATGGTTGTGTGTGATAATGGGCGTAACTTGGTGGCGGCTTTGGAGCTCGGCAAGCTCACACACGTACCATGCCTAGCGCATGTATTTAATTTAGTGGTGCAGCGATTTCTAAAAACCTACCCCAATGTGCATGATCTCTTGACCAAGGTGCGCCGCGTGTGTGCACATTTCCGTAAGTCATCAACAGCTTCAGCCGGCCTGTTGAAGCTGCAGCAGCGCTTACAATTGCCAGCTCACCGGCTGCTGTGT
Organism: Rhinophrynus dorsalis; assembly: GCA_037306005.1. Classification (NCBI taxonomy): domain Eukaryota; kingdom Metazoa; phylum Chordata; class Amphibia; order Anura; family Rhinophrynidae; genus Rhinophrynus; species Rhinophrynus dorsalis. The sequence goes on from CM074720.1 coordinate 52,439,492, forward strand.
GACGTGAGCACGCGCTGGAACTCCACCTTCCACATGTTGGCCCGGCTTTGTGAGCAGCAGAGGGCAGTAGTGGAGTACCAGCTGTTACACGGTCGTCGTCTCTCCGTTCAACTTCCTGTAATCAGAAGTGAGGAGTGGGAATGGATGTCAGACCTCTGCGAGGTTTTACGCAATTTTGAGGAATCGACACAGATGGTGAGCGGCGATAACGCTATTATCAGTGTAACCATCCCACTTCTGTGTCTATTGAAACGCTCGCTGCTCACAATTAAAACCGACGCTTTGCATGTGGAAGAGGTGGAAATGGGGGAGGAAGAGCTTACACAAGGTGATAGCCAGAGCACCCTCACTTCGTCTTCTCAGCGACAATTGGAGGAGGCGGAGGAGGAGGAGGAGGAGGAGGAGGAGGAGGAAGACACGGTTGCCTCCGCTACAGAGGGTAGCCATGGAACTTTAGTTCCATCTCTTCAGCGTGGGTGGGCAGAAGAGGAGGAAGAGGATGAGGAGATTGAGAGTCATCCTCCTGGTGAGGACAGCGAAATCTTGACTGTTGGTACTCTGGCACACATGGCTGACTTTATGTTAGGCTGCCTTTCCCGTGACCCACGCGTTATACGCATTTTAAACAACACGGATTACTGGGTGTTCACCCTTCTGGACCCCCGCTACAAAGAGAATTTCTCATCTCTCATTCCTCCGGTGGAGAGGACAAGCAAAATGGTGCAATACCAGAAGGTTCTTGTCGAAAAATTGCTCCAAAATTTTCCATCTGACAACGCTGGCGGCAGAGTACGTGCTACCTTGGCCAACCGAGAAGGGGAGAAAAGGGGAGCACACAGCAGTTCCGAGAAAGGCAGGGCAACACTCTCCAAGGCGTGGGACACCTTCATGACACCCCGCCAGCACCCTCACCCTGATGCGCAGCCTAGTGTCACAAGGAGGGAAAAGTTTTGGAAGATGGTGAAGGAGTACGTAGCAGACCGTGTCAGCGTCCTCAATGATCCCTCTGTGCCTTACAACTACTGGGTGTCCAAGCTGGACACGTGGTATGAACTGGCACTCTACGCCTTGGAGGTGCTGGCCTGCCCTGCCGCCAGCGTTCTGTCTGAGCGGGTATTTAGTGCTGCTGGTGGCATCATAACAGATAAGCGTATCCGCCTTTCCACCGACAATGCTGATAGGTTGACACTTATAAAAATGAACAAGGCCTGGATTTCCCCTGACTTCTCCACTCCACTGGAGGAAAGCCCCGGGGGAACATAAACTCACTTTATATATGTTATTTACAATGATGGGAATACTCTGTATTCCCATTCACCCCTTCCACCCAAAAAACGGGTATATGGTTGACTCTTAATCTTCTCATCCTCCTCCTCCTCTTCCATGTGCCCTGGGATATAATTTTTATATAGGGCCAGCTCACCAGCGGGCCCTGTGATATAATTTTTATATAGGGCCAGCTCACCAGCGGGCCCTGTGATATAATTTTTATATAGGGTCAGCTCACCAGCGGGCCCTGTTTGCCAATTTTTATATAGGTCAGCTCACCAGCGGGCCTTCTCATATAATGTTTTATTGGGTCAGCTCTCTAGCGGGCCCTCTCATATAATGTTTTATAGCGTCAGCTCACTAGCGGGCCTTCGCATATAATGTTTAGGATGGTCAGCTCTGCAGCAGACCCTCACCCATAATGTTTTAGATGGTCAGCTCAGCGCACGTTTCCCTCTTAATCATGGCCTCAGTTCAATAAAATCAAGGAAATTTTTGGGAGAATTTGCCTCTGCGCACGTTTCCCTCTTAATCATGGCCTCAGTTCTGAAAATCAAGGAAATTTTTGGGAGAATTTGCCTCTGTGCACGTTTCCCTCTTAATCATGGCCTCAGTTCTGAAAATCAAGGAAATTTTGGGGAGAATTTGCCTCTGCGCACGTTTCCCTCTTAATCATGGCCTCAGTTCTGAAAATCAAGGAAATTTTTGGGAGAATTTGCCTCTGCGCACGTTTCCCTCTTAATCATGGCCTCACTTCCGAAAATCAAGGAAATTTTTGGGATAATTTGCAGATGATATACAAGTAAATATACAGCAAATATTGTTTGGTAACAATTTTTCGCCTAAAGTCGTTTTTATTTTCCTTTTTGTGTGTTTTACGGTCAGTCTGTAAAAATGGCGTACTACGGGTGAAAGATCGTTCCCAGCAGCGATGTTGGAGTCCAAGATGCATCCAGACATCCTCCCTATGCTGTCCCTGAACCATTTCTGTAGTGTTTCCATCTTTTTCTGCCCTTTTCCTATGGACCAGGCACCCTCCCCTCATCAGAGCAGGGGGTGCCTGGTGTAATGCTCGAGTCCTCCCATTGACTTCAATGGGGCTCGGGTGCTCGGCCGAGCACTCGAGCCTCAGGGGGTGCTCGGTCAGAGCACCCGAACACCCGAGCATTGGGGTGCTCGCTCATCACTAGTATTTATACATTAGTCTGTGTAAATAAAACACTTTATTGATCTAAATCATGTATTAGGTTACACATGGAGGTATCAATAGGTCGTAAAATAGCATAACAATTCTCGGTAATGCTCCGACCACAGGCAACGCCCCCAGCAACACCCCCTAAAACACAATTGTCCCTCCTTGTCAATTTGAAATGTTGGGAGGTATGTTCTGTGTGCCTGCGCTGTCCTTCCCAGTCTCCTTCATGGTACCTTAAGATAATAGGAAGGGATTGACGGCACAGGTACACAGAGGCCTCTAAAGCAGGAAGCCTGCCTGTCTCAGAAGAAGAAGGATTTCTTCATAAGGCGGTACTTGTGTGCGATAATAGCACTGTTTCTAAGCTTATCGCTATGTGGATAATTATCGGGGGGGGACTTTAGTAGGGAGATAGTTCCGCTTTAATCAATAATAGATGTATTGGTTCATCTTGTTGTTGCCAGGGCCAGATTTTCCAATAGGCAGACTAGGCACCTGCCTAGAGCTCCAAGTTTTGAGGGGCGCCTCAGCTGTGCTGGCCACACCCACATTCTGAATTGTTGGTGTGCAGTAGCTTATACACCCATTTACAGGCTATTATTTAACCCCTTGGATGCTAGTGAGATCTCCATCGTATTTCAGAGCAATGCGTTGAAGATCTCTCTAGCAACCAAGGAGTTAAGGCTTTTATGTCCTTGCTTGTTGTAGGCCAGAGGTATATTCTGTGCCAGGAAACAGTTGTTGAGGCTGGTGGTGTGGTCATGTGAGGAGTGGGGTGTGGCCATGGGTGGAGCTAAGAGTGCCCAGAGTGCCTTGCCTAGGGGAGTCTGGAATGTAAATCTGGCCCTGGTTGTTGCATCTGGTCTACATGTTGTACAGTTAGTACTGAAAATCTTACAATGATCTGCTTTTTTTAACCAAGATTTTTGCTTTACCTGCTGAAAACTGAGTCTTCAAATCTCAAAATGCTGGTTTATTAATAAATGGAAAATAATGGCACATCATTTGTTCCCGTAGGCTAACAATGATCTTTTTAAGCACTTCTAACACAGAATGAATAATCTTGAAATGCAGGGCATATTCCAGAACATTAAAAGATTCATGCTTAGGACTTTTAACACCTTCAATGCCAGAGAGGCGAACGTTTAAAACCCCTTTTAGTGCCAGAGAGATATCCAATACTTTTTCCGAGATGCACTAAAAGTAGAAGAAGTAGGCTCATAATGGCGATGTCCTGTCAGATCAGTGTCAAAGGCACATCGACAATATGCACTAACCATTTGACTGCAGGGTTGCACAATGCATTGCAAAGTAATGCATTACAGTCCCCCCTTGCATTCAAAGGGTTAAATTGTCTTCAACATCTGCCCACATTTGTCTTTGACAGGTTTACGAATTTTCACTTATCACATCGACAATGGCTTTTTCTCATATGGAAATGCAGCATAGTGAGTCATTTCCATATAGAAATACAGGTTAAAGGGATAGTAATACTTCATTTTAACTTTATTTTATTTTATAGGCATTAAAAAAACATGAAGAATGATATAAGTCTTATCTCTGAAACCTTTATGGTTTAAGAGATATTCACAAACAAAGTATCACCCCCTGTTCAACCAGATCAGAAGGGAGGTGCCCAGGTAGACTGCAGAGAGGGACAATCTTCAATTAAGATAAGAGAAAAAGCTGAAAAACTTGTCAAGGGGGGAAGGGCTTTCATTGTTTTCATACAAAGAAAATTGTCCCCTTCTGTTATCTGTCCTGTCATACAACCAGACTCACATCTGAGAAGAGATTGTTTACACTAGGTAAAAGGGGCGGGGAGGGGAACTTTGCTTGTGAATATCTCATAAGACATATCATTCTTCATGTTTTTTTAATGCCTACAAAATAAAATAAAGTTAAAACGAAGTATTACTATCCCTTTAATGAGCTATTATTGTATTTATGTAGGTGTGTTTATATGTTAAAGGGATGGTAATGTTTCAAAATAAAAGCAGCTCCAATTAATCTTTATACTATTTGGGCCATGGAGAGTGTTATTTCAATACTGTCAGAGTTGTAGAACAAGAGTAATTGAATGATAAAGTATTCCCCTCCTGCCCCTTTTACGGATGTAACACTGCTCAACTCAGAGCAGCAAGACTGTCTGGATGGATCACAGAGAGGGACAATCTTCAGTGAGCATAAGGGAAAAAAAATGTCAAGGGGGGCAGGATTTTCATTTCTCACAGGAAGAAGATTGTGAAGAGACCAGATTCCACATCTGAGGGGGAGGTGGCTTACACGAGGTAAAAGGGGAGGGGGATACTTTATCATTCAAATACTCTTGAACTACAACTCTGACAGTATTGAAATAACACTGTCCATGGCCCAAATACTATGAAGATGAATTGAAGCTGCTGTTCTTATGAAACATTACTATCCCTTTTATGTATCTGTTCACCATATGTACTACGTTCCGATAGCTGCCTCTGCTGTCGGAGCTCAAAGTCTCAAATTCGCCTACCTGGGGCTGGCAAAGCTGGGATCTCCCTGTAGTTTCCTGTGCAGTAACAGACTTCAATCAATCATAAGCAGCGAGGGTTGTGAACTGCGGGCAATGTGTAAGGGATGCTTTCCTCACATATCGCCAGCAGTAGACAACCCTGAAATCTGAGGTAATTCTCTCTGCTTCTCCACTTGGTCAGTAGGGGAGTGGAGAGGATCCATTCAGCACCACGAACAGCAACATTCCCTAACCCTTTGTGTGCCATCGGGATGTGCATTGCACAACACTGTGGCACTCTAAGGGTTAGAAAAGTACATCATTTTTCGTAGTCATATTTGTAGTGTTCTCCCATTATTAAACAAAATGGAATTTAACCCATTGGCTGGTAGAGATGTCATACCTGCAATTGCATTATAAGTTTTGTTATAGGAAATATTGGGGTAAATTTATCATGATTTTAGGCACATTTAGAGCTAAGCTCACCTTAAGCCAGGTGCATAAGTGTTTTGCAAGAATTTATAGACAACTAGCGTAAAAGCCCGTGTACATGGGCCAAGGTCCGGCCGATGTTAACCCTTTGAGTACCAGAGGGGTACGCAATGCATTGCAACTGTTCCCAAAGAAAAATAAAATTACAACCTATAAGCAGGGATGAGAGAAAAGACCCATATTTTTCAATGGGATTTTTGACAGAAAATTGTTAATTTGCTGCTTTTTTTCTGTGAAAATTCCATTGCCTAGAAAAAAACCCTAAAATTTCTGACTTTTCACTAACCTGAAGAAATTTCCAGTGAGACCTTTATTGATTCCCATGTCAGGGTAACACCATTACTGTGGAGCAAGGTTGATGTAAGTTAAATATGTGGTCCAGTGGCTACCAGTGCAGTTGGACAAGGCTGGGGGTCAGTATGTGTGGTTTTCTGTATACTGTGGGACAAGGCTTGGGGGAGGATCAGTATGTGTGGTATTTTGTATACCATGGGACAAGGCTGGGGGGTCAGTATGTGTGGTTCTATGGCTACCGTGGGATAAGGCTTTCAGGTCAGTATGTGTGGTTCTATGGCTACTGTGGGACAAGGCTAGGGAGCAGAATGTGTGGTTCTATGGCCAATGTGGTACAAGGCTGGCAGTCAATATGTGTGGTTCTATGGATACCGTGGTACAAGGCTAAAATGTTAACATAGTAACATAGTTGATGAGCCTGAAAAAAGGCATGTGTCCATCAAGTCCAGCCCACGTCAAAAACACCCCTGTTGATCCAGAGGACGGCAAAAAAAAGCCCTCTGAAGCCATTTCCAATGTAGCCCCAAGTGGGTAAAAAACAAAAATGTCCTTCCTGACTCCAAATGGCAGTCAGATAGTTCCCTGGATCAACACCCTATCTGTACTGAAGCCAGCTGTCATAACTTTCAATATTGTTCTGCGCTAGCAAGGCATCCATTGTTTTTTTGAAAGCAGTTGCATTATCTGCAAGTACAACATCCCGAGGCAAGAATTCCATAGCTTTACCACCTTGCTAGGGATCAGATGTGTGGTTCTATGGCTAATGTGGGACAAGGCTAGGGGTCAGTATATCTGGTTCTATGGCTAATGTGGGACAAGGCTGGCAATCAGTATGTGTGGGTCTATGGCTATCATGGGACAAGGCTAGGGGTCAGTATGTCTGGTTCTATGGCTAATGTGGGACAAGGCTAGGGGTCAGTATGTCTGGTTCTATGGCTAATGTGGGACAAGGCTAGGGGTCAGTATGTGTGGTTCTATGGCTAATGTGGGATAAGGCTAGGGATCAGATGTGTGGTTCTATGGATAACGTGGGACAAGGCTAGGGGTCAGTATATCTGGTTCTATGGCTAACGTGGGACAAGGCTGGCAATCAGTATGTGTGGGTCTATGGCTAACGTGGGACAAGGCTAGGGGTCAGTATGTCTGGTTCTATGGCTAATGTGGGACAAGGCTAGGGGTCAGTATGTCTGGTTCTATGGCTAATGTGGGACAAGGCTAGGGGTCAGTATGTGTGGTTCTATGGCTAATGTGGGACAAGGCTAGGGGTCAGTATGTGTGGTTCTATGGCTAATGTGGGACAAGGCTAGGGGTCAGTATGTCTGGTTCTATGGCTAACGTGGGACAAGGCTAGGGGTCAGTATGTGTGGTTCTATGGCTAATGTGGGACAAGGCTAGGGGTCAGTATGTGTGGTTCTATGGCTAATGTGGGACAAGGCTAGGGGTCAGTATGTGTGGTTCTATGGCTAATGTGGGACAAGGCTAGGGGTCAGTATGTCTGGTTCTATGGTTAATGTGGGACAAGGCTAGGGGTCAGTATGTGTGGTTCTATGGCTAACGTGGGACAAGGCTAGGGGTCAGTATGTGTGGTTCTATGGCTAATGTGGGACAAGGCTAGGGGTCAGTATGTGTGGTTCTATGGCTAATGTGGGACAAGGCTAGGGGTCAGTATGTGTGGTTCTATGGCTAACGTGGGACAAGGCTAGGGGTCAGTATGTCTGGTTCTATGGCTAATGTGGGACAAGGCTAGGGGTCAGTATGTGTGGTTCTATGGCTAACGTGGGACAAGGCTAGGGGTCAGTATGTCTGGTTCTATGGCTAACGTGGGACAAGGCTAGGGGTCAGTATGTGTGGTTCTATGGCTAATGTGGGACAAGGCTAGGGGTCAGTATGTGTGGTTCTATGGCTAACGTGGGATAAGGCTAGGGGTCAGTATGTCTGGTTCTATGGCTAACGTGGGACAAGGCTAGGGGTCAGTATGTGTGGTTCTATGGCTAATGTGGGACAAGGCTAGGGGTCAGTATGTGTGGTTCTATGGCTAATGTGGGACAAGGCTAGGGGTCAGTATGTGTGGTTCTATGGCTAATGTGGGACAAGGCTAGGGGTGAGTATGTGTGGTTCTATGGCTAACGTGGGACAAGGCTAGGGGTCAGTATGTCTGGTTCTATGGCTAATGTGGGACAAGGCTAGGGGTCAGTATGTGTGGTTCTATGGCTAACGTGGGACAAGGCTAGGGGTCAGTATGTGTGGTTCTATGGCTAATGTGGGACAAGGCTAGGGGTCAGTATGTGTGGTTCTATGGCTAATGTGGGATTAGGCTAGGGTTCGGTATGTGTGGTTCTATGGCTAACGTGGGACAAGGCTGGGAAGAAAAAAAAAAGTGGAAAACTATACTTTTCACAGGAATCCCGCAGAAGTTGAAAAGAGCCATTTTTCCTCACTTTTCATTTTTATATGAAAGTTTTCACCCATCACGTCATATAAGGAATTTGGAGCTAAAAACAGCAATATATTTAGTAAATTAAATATTATTAAAAAAACATGTTCGTTGTTGCCACATTACAGAGCAGACCTCTGAACTTTATTGTAAAGTTTCACCAGCAGCAGCATCACAGAGTTAAAGATTCATCACAGAGTGAGAAACTGTTCATTTTAAATGTTATACATCTTGTTTCATGTGAAATGTGTAACACTTATTCATCTTCATAAATCTTTTTGTGCCAAGTGTGAAAATAACTGCTTGGAACAAGAGGGAGAAACAGATGCAATTTACTGCACACAACCTGTGTGAATTTTACAAGGGAACTAAGCCTATGAGAATAAATTATTTTAAATTGTTGAAAAGAAGAACTTATTTTGGTAGTGTTCCTTCATCCAGCAGTCACACCTCTCTATTTGTACATGGTTTTGAATTTTGTCTGATGTTGGCTGTATTTATTAACCTTCACTCCTTATTACTGTAGGCTTTGAAAGTTTCAAGAAAATTATAAAGAAAACTCCACCCATGGCTGTACCGTGCTACTGACAAATTGTGAACTTAAAGGGATAGTAATACTTCGTTTTATCTTTATTTTATTTTGTAGGCATTAAAAAAAAACATGAAGAATGATGTAAGTCTTATCTCTCAAACCTTTATGGTTTAAGAGATATTCACAAGCAAAGTATCCCCCCCCCCCGTTCAGCCAGATCAGAAGGGAGGTGCCCAGGTAGACTTATATCATTCTTCATGTTTTTAATGCCTACAAAATAAAATAAAGATAAAACGAAGTATTACTATCCCTTTAAAGTGACAAGACATAGTGTAATATATTAAGAGCCACATATTCCTATAGGCATAGTTTCTTTGTAAGTGGCAGCTGTCACGTGGATAGTGACAAACTTGTAGGTCTGATTCTCTGAGAGCAGGATTGCAGAGGAAGCTGGCCTGCATATCTATTCCCTATGAATTAGCAGGAGAACAGAGTGGGGATCCAAAAACGATCCATGAGGCTCTCCTGCAGATGAAACAACAGGGATTGAAAGGGATAGTAATGTTTCACAAAAACAGCAGTTAATCTTCATAGTATTTGAGTCATAGAGAGTGCTATTTCAATGCTGTCAGAGTTGTGGTTCAAGAGAAATTGAATGATAAAGTTTCCCCTCCCGCCCCTTTTACCTAGTGTAAGCCATCTCTTCTCAGATGTGAAATCTGGTTGCTAGGCCAGACAGATAACAGCAGGGGACAATCTTCTTCCTATGAGAACAATGAAAGCTCTGTCCTCCTTGACACGTTTTTCAGGTTTTTCCCTTATCTTAATTGAAGATTTCCCTTTCTGCAATCTAACTGGACACTTCCTTCTGCTCTGGCTGAGCAGTGTTACATCAGTCAATTACTCTTGAACTACAACTCTGACAGAATTGAACTAAAACTCTCCATGGTCCAAATACTATGGTGATTAATTAGAGCTGCTTTTATTATGAAACATTACTATCCCTTGAAGTGTGAGATTTTAAAGATCACAGTTAGTGTTGAGCGAGCATGCTCGGCCGATGCTCGGATCGAGCATCGCTCTGCTCGGCACATGGCGGTACTCGTACGAGTACCGCATGTGCTCGCCCGCCATGTTCGGGTCTCCTCCCCGCACGTTTTGCGGCTGCTGCGCAGCCAATAAACGTGCAGGGAGGCTCTGACATCGGTGTAATGCCAGCAGCCATGTTGGCTGCTGGCATTACACTGATTGGCTGGCCAGAACCCGTGGTCGGGTGCTGTATAGCACCTGACCATCGAGTTCGGCTCAGTCTGAGCCAGGGAGAGCTGAGGATAGGAAGGGAAAGGCAGTGTAGGGAGGAAAAAAACAAAAATTGTGAAAAAAAAGAACCAAAAGTCCTTTTTAGGACTACTGTGTGTGGGGGCAGCAGGTTATTTTGTGTGGGGGGAAAAAAACAAAAAAAAAAAAATATTCTGTTTAGTGTGAAAAGTTGCAGATTAGAGCACATTCTGTTTAGTGTGCACAGTTGCAGATTAGAGCACATTCTGTTTAGTGTGCAAAGTTGCAGATTAGAGCACATTCTGTTTAGTGTGCAAAGTTGCAGATTAGAGCACATTCTGTTTAGTGTGCAAAGTTGCAGATTAGAGCACATTCTGTTAAGTCTTCAAACTAAAATATCAAAGTCACATATTCCATTCAGTGTGCGTCGCCGCAGTTTAGCAGCACATTCTGTGTACTGTGCAGAGTTGCAGAATAGGAAGAAATACTGTTAAGTCTTCAAACTAAAATATCAAAGTCACATATTCCATTCAGTGTGCTTCGCCGCAGTTTAGCAGCACATTCTGTGTACTGTGCAGAGTTGCAGAATAGGAAGAAATACTGTTAAGTCTTCAAACTAAAATATCAAAGTCACATATTCCATTCAGTGTGCTTCGCCGCAGTTTAGCAGCACATTCTGTGTACTGTGCAGAGTTGCAGAATAGGAAGAAATACTGTTAAGTCTTCAAACTAAAATATCAAAGTCACATATTCCATTCAGTGTGCTTCGCCGCAGTTTAGCAGCACATTCTGTGTAGTGTGCAGAGTTGCAGAATAGGAAGAAATACTGTTAAGTTTTCAAACTCAAATATTAAAGTCACATATTCCATTCAGTGTGTTTCACCGCCGTTTAGCAGCCTGTTCTGTGTACTCTGCAGAGTTGCAGAATAGTAAGAAATAGTGTTAAGTTTTCAAACTCAAATATCAAAGTCACATATTCCATTCAGTGTGTAACACCGCCGTTTAGCAGCCTATTCTGTGTACTCTGCACAGTTGCAGAATAGTAAGAAATAGTGTTAAGTTTTCAAACTCAAATATTAAAGTCACATATTCCATTCAGTGTGTTTCACCGCCGTTTAGCAGCCTATTCTGTGTACTCTGCACAGTTGCAGAATAGTAAGAAATACTGTTAAGTTTTCAAACTCAAATATTAAAGTCACATATTCCATTCAGTGTGTTTCACCGCCGTTTAGCAGCCTATTCTGTGTACTCTGCACAGTTGCAGAATAGTAAGAAATAGTGTTAAGTTTTCAAACTCAAATATTAAAGTCACATATTCCATTCAGTGTGTTTCACCGCCGTTTAGCAGCCTATTCTGTGTACTCTGCACAGTTGCAGAATAGTAAGAAATACTGTTAAGTTTTCAAACTCAAATATTAAAGTCACATATTCCATTCAGTGTGTTTCACCGCCGTTTAGCAGCCTATTCTGTGTACTCTGCAGAGTTGCAGAATAGTAAGAAATAGTGTTAAGTTTTCAAACTCAAATATCAAAGTCACATATTCCATTCAGTGTGTATCACCGCCGTTTAGCAGCCTATTCTGTGTACTCTGCAGAGTTGCAGAATAGTAAGAAATACTGTTAAGTTTTCAAACTCAAATATTAAAGTCACATATTCCATTCAGTGTGTTTCACCGCCGTTTAGCAGCCTATTCTGTGTACTCTGCAGAGTTGCAGAATAGTAAGAAATAGTGTTAAGTTTTCAAACTCAAATATCAAAGTCACATATTCCATTCAGTGTGTTTCACCGCCGTTTAGCAGCCTATTCTGTGTACTCTGCACAGTTGCAGAATAGTAAGAAATACTGTTAAGTTTTCAAACTCAAATATTAAAGTCACATATTCCATTCAGTGTGTATCACCGCCGTTTAGCAGCCTATTCTGTGTACTCTGCAGAGTTGCAGAATAGTAAGAAATAGTGTTAAGTTTTCAAACTCAAATATCAAAGTCACATATTCCATTCAGTGTGTATCACCGCCGTTTAGCAGCCTATTCTGTGTACTCTGCACAGTTGCAGAATAGTAAGAAATAGTGTTAAGTTTTCAAACTCAAATATTAAAGTCACATATTCCATTCAGTGTGTTTCACCGCCGTTTAGCAGCCTATTCTGTGTACTCTGCAGAGTTGCAGAATAGTAAGAAATAGTGTTAAGTTTTCAAACTCAAATATCAAAGTCACATATTCCATTCAGTGTGTATCACCGCCGTTTAGCAGCCTATTCTGTGTACTCTGCACAGTTGCAGAATAGTAAGAAATAGTGTTAAGTTTTCAAACTCAAATATTAAAGTCACATATTCCATTCAGTGTGTTTCACCGCCGTTTAGCAGCCTATTCTGTGTACTCTGCACAGTTGCAGAATAGTAAGAAATACTGTTAAGTTTTCAAACTCAAATATTAAAGTCACATATTCCATTCAGTGTGTTTCACCGCCGTTTAGCAGCCTATTCTGTGTACTCTGCACAGTTGCAGAATAGTAAGAAATAGTGTTAAGTTTTCAAACTCAAATATTAAAGTCACATATTCCATTCAGTGTGTTTCACCGCCGTTTAGCAGCCTATTCTGTGTACTCTGCACAGTTGCAGAATAGTAAGAAATACTGTTAAGTTTTCAAACTCAAATATTAAAGTCACATATTCCATTCAGTGTGTTTCACCGCCGTTTAGCAGCCTATTCTGTGTACTCTGCAGAGTTGCAGAATAGTAAGAAATAGTGTTAAGTTTTCAAACTCAAATATCAAAGTCACATATTCCATTCAGTGTGTTTCACCGCCGTTTAGCAGCCTATTCTGTGTACTCTGCACAGTTGCAGAATAGTAAGAAATACTGTTAAGTTTTCAAACTCAAATATTAAAGTCACATATTCCATTCAGTGTGTATCACCGCCGTTTAGCAGCCTATTCTGTGTACTCTGCAGAGTTGCAGAATAGTAAGAAATAGTGTTAAGTTTTCAAACTCAAATATCAAAGTCACATATTCCATTCAGTGTGTATCACCGCCGTTTAGCAGCCTATTCTGTGTACTCTGCAGAGTTGCAGAATAGTAAGAAATACTGTTAAGTTTTCAAACTCAAATATTAAAGTCACATATTCTGTGTAAGATGAAGAAGGCGGGTAAAAAGGGACGGGGAAGTGGACGTGATCCTGAAAGTTCAGGGCGCGGGTCAGGACGCGGAGAAACTGTGCCTGGTGCCAGAGCACAAGAAAGAAAGACATCCACCATACCTAGCTTCATGTGTAATTTTACAGGGCGTCGCAGGACATCACTCTCGAGGTCCGACCACTGCGAACAGGTGGTCGGTTGGATGTCAGCTGATACTGCTTCCAGTCGGTTAAGCACCACCCTGTCTTCCACCAAGTCCACTCTCAGTAGCCAAGAGTCTGGTCAACATAATCCTCACTCTGATCATCCTTCCTCCCACCATACACGGTCTGGTCAAAGAAGTGATCCCACACTGGGATATAGTGAGGAGCTCGTCTCATCACCAATCCTTCATTTGACCCTCTCTCCAAGCACGCTTGCAGAGGAACATGACATCTTGTGCCCTGATTCACAACCTCTAGAGGGTACCCAATCACAAGAAGATGACAGATGTGAACGGCATTTAAGGTCAAAGGAAGTAGTGGATGATGATGATGATGATGAGACACAGTTGCCATTAAATCAACCACTATTTCCGTCTCAAGACCTTGTTGAGGAGAATGTTATACAGTTGTCAATGACTGAGTATGTGGTGGGATCAAGACTTGAGGAGGATGATCAGAGTGAGGAAGTGGAGGAGGACTTGGTGGACGATGAGGTGACTGACCCCACCTGGGAAGGTGTAGAGCCGAGCGATGTCAGCAGTCCTGAGGGTGAGCCATCTGCAGCACCGCAACAGGCTGGAAGAGGCAGTGGTGTGGCTACAGAAAGAAGGCGGACCGCACCAAACCGGCCCGCAAATGTTCCACGGAGCACCCCCTTGCGTAAATCTACCTTGCCAAAGGGTAGGTGTTCCGCGGTATGGCGTTTTTTTAAGGAAAGTGCGGACGACAAAAGAATTGTAGTTTGCAACCTGTGCCACACCAGAATGAGCCGAGGCATGAACACTAGAAACCTCACCACCACCAGCATGATCCGACACATGGCATCCAAGCACCGTAGTAAGTGGGAGGAACGCCTGGATCGCCCATCTGTGTCTGCAGGCCACACCACTGCCTCCTCTTCCCCTGTTTTCGGTGCCGGCCAATCGTCTGTCGAAGGCGCAGGCCCGCATACCTCCCGCCCTGCACCTGTACCATCTGAAGCACCATCAGCGACCACATCCACTTCCCTGTCCCAGCACAGCGTCCAAATGTCGTTACCCCAGGCATTTGAGCGCAAGAGAAAGTACCCAGCCACCCACCCACAGGCCATAGCACTAACCTCACACCTTTCCAAATTACTGGCCATCGAAATGCTGCCATTTAGGCTTGTGGACACTGAGTCCTTCCGCAGCCTGATGGCAGCAGCTGTCCCTCGGTACGCGGTCCCCAGCCGCCACTACTTTTCCCGGTGTGCCATCCCCGCATTACACCACCATGTGTCCCGTAACATCACCCGTGCCCTGACCAACGCAGTTACTGGGAAGGTCCACTTAACGACTGACACATGGACAAGTGCTTGTGGCCAGGGACGCTACATTTCCCTGACGGCACACTGGGTGAATGTCGTGGAGGCTGGGAGCGACTCGGACCCTGGGATGGCACGGGTGCTACCCACGCCGAGGATTGCGGGCCCTACCTCCATCAGGGTTTCCACCAGCACCTACGTTATTGGCTCCTCCTCCTCCGTTTCCACCTCCGAATTCTCTACACGCAGCGCCACTCCCCCATCAGCCAGTAGCTGGAAGCAGTGTAGCACTGCAGTGGGGAAGCGTCAACAGGCCGTGCTGAAGCTGATCTGCCTTGGGGACAAACAGCACACGGCCTCAGAGCTGTTGCAGGGGATTAGTCACCAGACCGAGCAGTGGCTCTCGCCACTCATCCTGCAACCAGGCATGGTTGTGTGTGATAATGGGCGTAACTTGGTGGCGGCTTTGGAGCTCGGCAAGCTCACACATGTACCATGCCTAGTACCATGCCTAGCTCCCCTCATCAGAGCAGGGGGTGCCTGGTGTAATGCTCGAGTCCTCCCATTGACTTCAATGGGGCTCGGGTGCTCGGCCGAGCACTCGAGCCTCAGGGGGTGCTCGGTCAGAGCACCCGAACACCCGAGCATTGGGGTGCTCGCTCATCACTAATCACAGTTCATGTTAGTGGCGTAACTAGCCATTGGAGGCTCCAATGCAAGTATCCTTTTGGGTTCCCTAATACAAAATATTTTCACAGATTCATGTCTAGAATCTTTTGGTCCCTGGAGCAGATGGGGTCTCTTTGGGCCCCAGCACATATGTACTAAGTGCAACCCCCGTATTTACACCCCTGGTTCGAGTCATGCAGAGCCTTGCCTACATTCCACATAAACTGATAGAGATGGTCTTTCTAATGTGACCCTAGGAGTCTATTGATGTGTTCCACAATCAGGGTAGCCTGTGGCTGTGAACCTCAGTCCCTGGTTCTGTCAAACCCCCTTGTCAGCCAAGGCAGACAGTTTCTACATCCCCCCAAATGATGTCATTTTAATGTTGCACAAGGAAGTTTCTGGGCCTCATGTCAACAAAACAGGAGCAATTCTGGAGCAAACCAGCTGTATAATAGTGGTAAAATAAAACTTATAATTGATTTAAATTGAGCTTTTAACAGTTGAAAGCTAGAGGGCTCCAACGCATACAACTAACATTCAAGTGGTTAAGCCTCCACTGAATTCAATTGGAGTTTTAGGACCTTACGTGCCTCACCTGTGGTGCATTTGGTTTCTCACTGAATTACACCAGTTTTCTTTTGTACATGATTCCTCCTGTCTTTTTTGCTATAGGAGCAGACTTAGGGCTCATTCTATTTCCCATGGTAAAACAGCCAGTACAGGGGAAAAAACACAGAGTGGCAAACTCATCTATTTAGTGCAGCTTTTCTATAGCTGGCGAGGTACATGGAACAAGTAGCATTGGTGGCCAAAACTCAGGTTGTGACCAAATGCTCAATGCTAATTTTTGTTCCCACAACTCACTCTAAATAGCACGAATTGTAGGAACTTCAAAGGAAAAAACCATCACATACTGATCCCTCCAGCCTTGTACCACTGTACTAGTAGCCACAGAAATACACATACTGATCCCCAGCATCATCCTACAGTAGCCACAGTACCATACATACCGACCCTTCAATCTTTTCTCATGGTAGTCATAAAACCACACATACCTAGTATGGTTCCACTGCATTGGTAACCTTAGAACCAAACATACTTGCCCCCTAGTTTTGTCCTACTGGTAGCAATAGAACCATAATACTTACCCCCAGCCTTGTCCCAGTGCACAGGCAGTCACAGAACCACACATATTGAGTCTGACCATGGCAGCAGGAATTCCCAGACATAGGCAGAAACCAGAAAAGTGCTAAAAGGAAATTTCTTGGAATTAGCAAAGAGCTGAAAATTGGTGGTGGTTGGGGGTTTCTTGCAAACTTCCGCTGGGGAAAAAATAGACTCTGCTCAGATCCCTATTTACATCCTCATTTCATCTCAGACAGCAGTGAATGGGTTTGGGGTCATGTGAAGAATTGGGGTATTACTATTAGTTGTTAGAGAAGTCTGTCTGGCCTTGAGAAGAGTGGGGCAAGCATGCAATGCTTAGAGAAGGCTGATATTTAAATTTGTCCCTGGCCAGCTGAGGAATTGTAAAGGACCTTTATTATGAAAAAAGAAATATTACTGGACTTTTCCTATAACAAACAAAGGTACTCCCATTCTAAGAGATGCTTTGTTCCAAAGTTATTTCAGCACAAAATTTTTTTTAGATTAACCTGTTAGCAACAGCAACCCTTGACATCCAGTCGATTTCACTTACATTCTGTGGATGAGCCTCATGCTACAGTTCTCCATATAGAAGGTGATGGTAACAGTTCAGCCACTTTGATTGTGATCAGTTTTAAATGAATCATCTCCCAGCAGTGCGGGACCCCTTGCTTTACTCAGCAGGAAAAGCACTATAACATATGTTTTTGTTTCATACTAAACATTTACTGATGCTTTATCGGGCAGGGGTTTAAGTATATTGCAATGTTTCTTCTTGTAAAGCTATAGGTGCTAGGTGCAGGGCCAGATTGACATCCCAGGCACCTCTAAGCAAAGCACTCTAGGTATCCTTAGCTCTGAACATGGACACAATCCCAGTCCTCACATGGTCATGCCCCCTATCCACTGTTTCCTGCCACAGAAACCTTTGGCCAATAACAGTAAAGGATAAAATGCTTTAACCCATTGGCTGCAACACAGATCTCCAAAGCATTATACTTTATATAGCCTTGGAGTTCTCTATAGCATCAAAATGGTTAAATAATGGCCTGTAAAGGGGTATAAAACTGCTGCAGGAACTTTCTCTGGTCACACCCACAATGTAGAATGTAGGTGTGGCTAGCACAGCTGAGGCGACGCTCACAATTTGAAGCCATAGACAGTTGCCTACTCTGCCAATTGGGAAATCCAGCCCTTCTCAGACACAAGGTGGGGTCATGCACTGAGTGTGATATAGAGTTGATAAAGAGGAGATGACTTATCTGGTGATATCACGTCTCCAATTCCTATATTATTCTATAGAGCCAATGCACTAAGATTTATCCCACCTCTGGAGATCTTAGTGCATAGGCTCTGTAGAATAACATAGGAACTGGAGAAGTGATTTCACTGGAGAAGTTATCTCCACTTTATTACCTCTTTATCACACTCTAGTGCATAACCCCCCAAGAGTTCTAATGGCTTTATGTGGGCTCTGGTCTGAAGCGCTTTGCACCATTAAAGTGTTTATTCATTACAGTGCTCATTCATAGACATCTCAGAGACTAAGCCATTCAGCTTCTGAATCTCATGATCACATGACACAGTGCATTATGGTGGTTTGTTTCAATCCAGTTTGTTGAATCCTGGGTCAATGTATGTGTGTATTAGTGTGTGTATGAGTAAGTGAGTGAGTGTTTGAGTGTGTGTTAGCGTGTGTGCCTATATGAGTGTGTGTGTGTGTGTGTGTGTGTGTGGGAGTGTGAGTTAGTGTATGTGTGTGTATTTGTGCATGTGTATTAGTGTGTATTCTAAAGCAGTGATTCTCAACCCGTGTCCTCAGTGGAAAATAACAGGCAGGATTTGAGAATTTCCTTTTAAGAGTACAGGTGAGTTAATCAATATGAATGAGCCTTTGATCAACACACTTGTGTTCTAGCAGGGAAATTCCTAAGTCCTGGCTTGTTAGTGGCCACTGAGGGCATGGGCTGAGAACCTCTGTTCTATAGAGCCAATGCACTAAGATCTCCAAAGTTAGAGAAATCTTAGTGCATAGGCTCCATAGAATAACATAAGACTCGGAGAAGTGATATCACTGGAGAAGTCATCTCCACTTTATCACCTCTTTATCACGTCTTAGCGCATCTCCACCACTGTCTTTTGAATAACACATAAACATGTTAATCCAACATCCTATGAGCATCATTTTAGCTTGCAAAAAAAAAAAAATAATCTTAACCTAAAAATATATTACTTCAAAACTATGTGCCAAATGTGGTTATTTGGTTTCCAAACTTAGTTACAATAAAAGGCACGCATTATAGTAAGTGCAGCCTAAGTCTGATAATGGGTACACATCTGGTGCATATCTGTAACACAAAGCCCCTAGTATTAATTATATTGATGCATAAAGCTGCAATGTGACTTGGACATTATTTATAGTGATCTTTGCTAAGTAAATCATTTTCAAAATGGCTTTCTAAATGTAACATTCCCCTTTTAAGAAGCCCGGCAGAATTAAAGGGGCTTTACAATGGGGCATGAAACATATTGCAATACCAGCCAGAAGCTTGCTTGATTAATGCACACGATTATCAGAGATGCAAATCACTTTCACTTATTAAGTCTTGTTTAATATCCTAATGAAGGCTTCATGAGCAGATCTGGTAATTCCACAGAAAGTGACTGTGAACTAATGCCCTTTCAGCATGTTCAGAATGAGCCTCACTATGAAGAAATCCTCATTTAGTACAATAACAATTCACATCAAATGTGTCTTCCTCTTTCTCAGTTTCCACCTCACAGTGGGGAGTCAATTAACCTATACAGTTCCAGAAGTGATCTCCCATCAATTCCAGCTGCGGCGGCCAATGGACCATGCATAAATGAAGATTACCTAGAGCTTATTCTTTTAAACAAGCATTAGACACACATGGTAAATCCGTAATGAATAGTGCAGCTTACGCTACGGAGAGTGTACCTTATTATTCTTAAAATTAGCATTCACTTTTTGGGGACAGTGATTTTGATAATTATGAAGCTTAAAGGAGAAGTAAAGCTTTATTGTGAATATAAAAATAGTATAATGTACAGCTTTTCCTGCTGAGTAAAATCAGAGTATTCCCACTGCTGGGAGATGCTCTGTTTCAAAGTTATTACATCAGAATGTTTTTGTTTTTTTAACAGTAACTTTGCCATTGGGGGGAGACACACTAAGGGGTGATAAAGAGAGTGGAGATGATTTCTCCAGTGATATCACTTCTCCAGTTCGTTTGTTATTCTATAGAGCCTATGCACTATGATCTCCAAAGTTGGATACATATAAAGCATAGGCTCCATAGAATAACATAGGAATTGGAGAAGTGATATCACTGGAGAAGTCATCTCCACTTTATCACCTCTTTATCAGCCTTTATTGCACCTCCCCCTGATCTTCAGACAGTTCAACTAAAGTTCCGCTGCTGTCTATTGCATACTGTGAAAAAGTTTAACCACTGGTTGCATAGAATATGATAATATAATCTTCATCAGCTTGTGACAGTTTGACCTGTTATTCATTTTGAATATATCAACAGGAAAAGGCCAACAACATACATATGTATTCATGATAAAACCTGAGTAATAATTTATTGTGTTTAGCAGAAGCACATACTGCATTATCTATCCATTTTTGGCAGTATTTGCAGTTGCCTATACGTGAGGTGCATCATTTTATGACTGTATTTAGTTTTCACTTCCATGTAATAAACAGTAGACTGTATCAATCTGGTTGAGATTAGCCAGAAAGAGCCCCAGCCTTGATGCTAGAGGGCCTTGTAGAAATTTGTCTCTGTCTAGTTATAGACTACATCAGAGTATAAATGCAAAAAACAGTAAATCGATGTAACAGAATGCTTATAAAGGACAGAATCCTGAGTCTTTCTATTAATCAAATACATTCTTTGAGTGCCAGAGGAGTGTACAACACATTCCAGAGCAATATGTTGCCTAAACCTCTGGCACTCAGAGGGTAAGAGACATTTATTTCAAGGGTATTATTCTCCTTTGAACTATCCAATATAATAATTTGCTAGGATGTTTGTCAGAAGCAGTCATGCGCAGTAGAGACTGCCCGACCGTACAGAATGCTGGGAGTTCTGTGCTGGGAGCATTCTGTGCGGAATGCTGGGAGTTCTGTGATGGGAGCATTCTGTGTGGAATGCTGGGAGTTCTGTGCTGGGAGCATTCTGTGCGGAATGCTGGGAGTTCTGTGCTGGGAGCATTCTGTGCGGAATGCTGGGAGTTCTGTCCTGGGAGCATTCTGTGCTTTCGGGCAGTCTCTACAGTGCATGACTGCGTCAGTGGAAGGACGCAGAGCAGGACCAGCCTCTTAATCCTTTGAGTGCCAGAGGGGTACACAATGCATTGCAAAGCAATGTGTTGCGTACCCCTCTGGCACTCAAAGGTTTAACATCACCCGGACCTTGGCCCATGTACACAAGCTTTTACACTAGTGCAGAAATAATGTAGCAGCTCTCTGGATACTCAGCACTCCATGTCCAAGACCATAAATGATCTGAAAGAATATAGAGAGAAAGATCTAAGAGTAATACGTTTAACCCCTTAAGGACTGGCCACGTGCATGAGGGCGGCACTTAAGGACCACGGACCTTTTCTTTTCTCTGTTCCATTTCTGGGCTCCCTGAACAGCGTGCAGCCGGGCGGGGAGCCCGGAATTCCATTACGTACACGTACATCCTTGGTCCTTTAGGGACCTACAACCCCTGACGTACATGTACATCATGGGTTGTTAAGGGGTTAATAATATGCAAATAAAATCAAAAGACAAATGCACACTCACTAGACCAATAATGGTTAGACAGCATCTCGGGGTCCCACGGCCCCCTTTTTGCCCAGACCTATTTGGTCTTTTTCTTTGATGATTCTCCTTTAAATGGATAGTAATAAAAAAGAAATCTTTCACTGAAACGGTCTTCTGCGTGTGCTTGGTTTGTGCTTGGTTTGTGCTTGGTTTGCAATCACACACAGAAGACCGTTTTAGTGAAAGATTTATTTTTTATTAATGCAATCGCGGCTCTTCCTCCTGGTTTTCCTTTTACTTACTGAGTGAAGATTGTCCCTCGCTGCATCTGTCCGGTCCCGTGACCAGATTCCAGATCTTATGGGAGGAAGCCAGAAGGGGTGGCAGAGGGATCCTCTCAGATTGAATAGCACTTGAACTACATAACTGTAAGTATTCAAATATAGCGCTATTCAGGAGGAGGTCCAAAATAGCTTTTTTTCTTCAATGCTATTGGTCACATCAACCAAGCAAGTTCTTCACTGGCCACTTGTCTGAACAAGCTAGGGATCTTCTAGCTGTGTAGACAGCTTTCTCCACCAATCTTCTCCATGCTACATGTTACACCCTTCTCTCTCTTGCTTCTTCCCTTGGCTACCTCATCACTCTCTGGGCTACAGGATTCCAGATCTTCAATTCCTATTTCTGCCCCCCACTCTCCCCATGCTCCCATCTACCACCCGCATTCTCCCCTCCTTTCTCTGTTAATTAGAGTTGCAAGGATATTGGACCCACAAGACAGATTGGGAATTTTAAAGAATACGACCACTAGACCCGGGGCTATACCTGGGGTAAGTATCTTGCATGTATGGAGACTGGTAGTGGGGGGTATGCTGGTCTGACCCACTGTAGGGGTTGTTTTACAGTGCTAAAATAAAAAATGCACTCCCATGAATGCAATATCAAAAAATAAGATATTTATCTACTAAACTGTAGGACCCCACAAAAATTAGAGAGAGCATTGCAGCTAAAAGGAGCAGTATTTTTTAATGAAGACCTGTATGTTATAGAGCTTTTCCTATTGAGTAAAACAAGGTCACTCCCACCACTGTCAATTGTTTTATTCAAACTTTATAGCAGTTCAAATAATCAGGAAGTGAATTCCCTGTGTATTTACTTCCTGATTGTTTTAATTGACAGGAAGTGACAGATAGTTTTTATCACATTCTATGGAGAACTGTATGTCACTGACTTTCTTCTCCATTAGTATGTAACAGAATAACTATTTGGAATTTGACCACTAGAGGGGACTGCTAAAGTAAACAGTAATTACTGGAAATATGCATCTATCAGCAGTGGGAGTACACTTATTTTACTCAAGAGACACAGAACGCTCACAAAATGGTGACATGCAAATAAACATATATCTATTTGGTAGAAGCATTTCAAATGGGCGTACCACTGAAATGATTGAGATGGACTGGAATTTTCTCCGGTCCTCTGAAACCATCAGCAAAAGGAAGTATGGAGATTTCACTCATCTCTGCTCTGCTCTTGATATATAAACAATTTGCTATTGGTCCTGGAATGTAAAACGCAATAATGGTTCTGTTTGCTGCTTGTTCCTGTATTGATCTACTGTTGCTGAATCAGCCCTGCTCCTGAACACGGTATTGTTGCTGCTTGTTCCTGTATTTATCTGCAGTCAATTAACTGATCCTGTTCTGTCCTCACTGCCTCATTGTGCTTGTTGCAGATTTGCCTGTGACTGCTAAACCAGACCTCTTCCAATACTCTGTGCTGTTCCATGCTGGTTCCAGCCTGTCTATTTGCTTTGGTGTGCTGCAGTCTTAGACTTCTCAGCTGCTGTTGTATGCATGGGTATTGTGGACCTCTGTACCTTTAAGTGTTTAAAGGGATAGTAATACTTTATTATTACTATTCCCCATATTGTAGATATTTGAAAAATAATTTAATAGACCCCAGGTTCATCTTTCAGACCTTTATGGTTTGAGAGATAACCGAACGCAAAGTTCCCCCCTCCCTCCCCCTTCCCTGAAGTCAGCGTTGTACTGACTGCAGGGGAAGTGTGTCGTACGACAGTCAGGCGGCTCTGCAGCAGAGCCGAGATCGTGTTAGTGAAAAAGAATTATTTCACTGAAACGGTCTTCTACATGTGCTTGGTTTGCAAGCACACGTAGAAGACCTTTTCAGTGAAATAATTATTTTTCACTAACACGATCTCGGCTCTGCTGCAGAGCCGCCTGATGAAAGTCAGACTGGATATCAATGCAGTCAGTACAACGCTGATTTCAGGGAAGGGGGAGGGAGGGAGGGGTGAACTTTACGTTTGGTTATCTCTCAAACCATAAAGGTTTGAGAGATGAACCTGGGGGCTATTTAAATCTTTTTCAAATATCTACAATATAGGGAATAGTAATATTAAAGTATTACTATCCCTTTAAGGAGCTGAGTACTGTTCATTTGTCTCTTTGGCCATTTTCTCTATACTGTCTCCACTGTTCTGTGCCTGTACTACAGCCTGTCTCCAGCGATACCACCTTATGTCCAGTCTCTGTATTGCAGCCTGACTCCTGCTAATCGTACTAGTGTTCAGTTCCTGTATCTTGAGTCAGTGTCCAATATTGTGCCTAGTCCTGTTTGTCGCTGCCTGGCAATTGGCTCTAGAACTCCACTTATGACCATTTCCATAGTCCCAGCCCAATCATTGTAGTCCAGCTCAAATGGTCTGTGCTATCCAACCTTGCGATTGGCTTAGGCCACAGCAAACCTGCAAAGTGGTCTGTCTGTGTTATCCAATACTGCACTCTAGCATCTTGTGGCTTACAGTGGCATTTCTAATTAGAGTCCCAGAAAGTCATAGCCAAGCAGAGTGAAAAAGACCTGCCGACTGGGCACTTCCTTGGTGATCATTGCCCTTTACCAGTTAGTTTGCTCATCTTTACATAGGACTTATAAATGCATATTAAAAGGCATAGACATCTGCATTAAATGTGAACCTCATCTTAATTGCTACATTATATTGCTTCTAAAACATATTTCTTATGCAAATGCTTAAAAATTATATCAATATTACCATGACATAATTAAATGATGAAAACAGAAAAAGAGAGGGGGCGCCCAATAGTGCCTATTATCTTCACAAATCACCCAGTATTGTAAGAAATATAAAATATACTCACAAAGGTAATTGCCAGTTTTTGGCTTATACCAAACACCAGCTTCCAGGCATGTGGGGGAAATTAATCTGCCCCCACTCAGATTTCTTTGGTACCTGGTCCTCCAATAAATAGGTCTCCAACCGGTAGTTTGAAAGGAATGGCTGCTAATATTCTTGAAGTTGTCTCAAATGTAGTTTATTATATAAAATCAAATCAAATTTAACATACCACTTGAAAAATGATGTAACGTTTCACAGTATCCAAGACCGCTTCTTCGGACCAACTGGTAGTACAAAATGGCAAACAAACAAACAAAGCAGCCATCTTTCCCCATTTAAAATTCCCTCCTTCCTTTCTCATTGGATGACCTCAAAGGTCACAGGTCAAAGATCACAGACAATTACCATATACATAATACTATAATATCATAATGTCTATCAAAAAATTCTTTTACATATCCATCACAATTCTTAGACAGATCTTATACATATACACATATATCCAATATAACATTTAAACATTTCTATACAGATTCTATGTATATATATCTAACTCATTTTAGTACATATCAGAATCCTATACCATAAATTAAATATCACATTCTATTAAAACTTACATATCACATTTAAAATATTACTTTAAAAATTTGAATATTGAATAACAATTTCTCTTTATGATTTTACCTTTATATACTCACGATCACTCTCATCTTATTTATTCTCTTCCAGTTCATGATCGAGTGGTATATATATATATATATATATATATATATATATATATATATATATATATTTATTTTTATTTTTTTTTCTTCTCTTAACTAAATTTAACTTTCCATAGACCTTATTTATATTAGTGTTTCCTTCAAAAGGCATTCCACATAAGAAAAAGAGATTAAATATATTATATTAACCCTTATAATGCTAGTAATGGGCAAACTAAATAATCAAACCGAAAATGTCCCCTCTATTCTTCCAACTGTGAACTCTGCGGTTCAACAGTGGAACACATGGGCATATAGCTGAATAACCAATATATTCTCACATTATGTTAAATAAGTATAACTCAATGTAAGTACAACTCAATGTGAGTGCCGTGGCTCCATACCTCTCCCCTTAAGTTAAATAATTATAACTCAATGTAAGTACTGTGGCTCCACACTTCTCACCTTAAGTTAAATAAGTATAACTCAATGTAAGTACTGTGGCTCCACACTTCTCACCTTAAGTTAAATAATTATAACTCAATGTAAGTACTGTGGCTCCACACTTCTCACCTTAAGTTAAATAATTATAACTCAATGTAAGTACTGTGGCTCCACACTTCTCACCTTAAGTTAAATAAGTATAACTCAATGTAAGTACTGTAGCTCCATACAAAAGTAATATGCCCCCAAACTTAAACTCTAACATAGTGACAAATCATGTGGTTCAAAAAAAAAAAAAACGAGACACATGAATCACAACTGACAAACAGCGGGTCCAAACCGAAAACGGAAGTGACCTAAACGTTCCAGGAAATATGAGCAACATGACCCATGCGCGCTAGAATCTCATGCGTCGCAATAATGAAACGCATGAAATGATGTTGATTTCACCCTTTGAGTGCCCTAGGGGTACGCACTGAATTTCAAAGTGATGCGTTGCGTACCCCTCTGGCAATCTAACGGTTAATATGAACTCTATCAATTATTGGGCAAAGCAATGGTGCCATATGGGCCCCGTACAATTACAATTGATTTAAATGGGTATTTTAACTCATTGAATGCTATAAAGGTCTCCAAAGCAATGCTTCACTAAGTTTTGGTGACCTCTCTAGCAATGAAGGGGCTCCATTTAACTCCTTAGTGACCGGCCGCGCACGCAGGCGACCGGCACTTAACACCCGCCGAACTTTTTTTTTCACTCCTTAAAACGATTTTCGGGATGTACATGTACGTTCTCTGTCCACCTGGGACATCCGCTCGGGACGTACATGTACGTCCACGAGCGGTAAGGGGTTAAATTAATGGGAATTTTTATATTACCCCTGTGATGCAGTTGGTTTGCTCCAGAATTACTCTACTTCTTCTTATTAAATCAGCCTCTCAGTCTTTTCTCTGTGTTATTTTTACAAATAATTTCTGAAGAAGAAAGGAATATAGAAAGAATATGGTAACATGTTGTGTCTTGCAGTCTCGGTAATTGGGATCAGAGCCCTATTTCTAGATGACAGAAATATCTCTGTATCCTGCCAAGCACAGTGTCCCTGTTCTATTGAACATGTAGGGTATGATGGTCAAAGAAAATGTAGGGTACAATGGTCAAAGAAAACAGCCCAGAAGGCATCTAGCTATTAGATTGTGAAGACGACAATTATGCTTCATAGCATCTTTGTTAACTAACACATTCATAAGATATATATATATCTATATACAGAGATACTCAGTTTGAGCTATAGCCAGACTTTCTCACTTAATGTAGTTTGTAGGGGGTTGCATGCATGTTAATTAAGGAAAAAAGGGATATATCTTACACTTAGAGGCTAGTAAATGAGTTGATCAAAAGTATTGCATGTCATTGTTATAAAACAATCCTTGCCCTTTG
The DNA here is from genome assembly GCA_037306005.1 of Rhinophrynus dorsalis. Lineage (NCBI taxonomy): Eukaryota > Metazoa > Chordata > Amphibia > Anura > Rhinophrynidae > Rhinophrynus > Rhinophrynus dorsalis. The sequence goes on from CM074720.1 coordinate 52,466,442, forward strand.
TGTTTTCAATGCTTGACTTGGCTAAAAAGGGCACATTCTTAAAAAGGAAACATGAGGCTAGAGTCGTGTGGAGTAGGCTCATTTAAAAAATCTCTAGGAAATGAATGGCCAGTTCTTCAAGCCCCTTCCAAGCACTTACTGTTCAACAGGTTCACCAATTAAAGAAAAAGCTTTGATGGTCTCTAATAAAATAGACAGAGGAAACCATGCTTTCTTCCACACGTAAGGATTCAAAGCAGCCGTGAGCACAAAGTCACTGCTCATTGCTAAACATTCCCAACGGTGGAACTGACCCACTGTTTAACTTTAAAGGGTCCCTTTTTCTGTAAGTTTAAAAACATTATCTCTTCATCTTATTTTTACGTTTGTTTCAGAAATCTTTCAGATAAAAGCAATAAGGCACTCGGCAGCAGCACTATTTAAGAATATCATCACATCTTAAAGCACCTCTCAGCTTTAAGAACTTGACCTTATGGAGGTGTGACACTATTTGTAAAGCACTGCGTGGCCTCATGATTGATAATGGGCCCCATTGTGTAATGTCATAAAAATACTAAAGCACAACAGGGCATTGAAGTCACACAATTACATTTCTCAGATGTGATGGGAAGCAAGAAATCAATGTTCAATTTGAGGGCAATAATATGCTCCCCAGAGTTCATTGTTGCTTTTATACAATTGTATTTTTAATCTATCTTTCACCTTCTATCCTGAAAGCTTTTTCAAGCTGAAATTCAATCATTGAATTACTTGATTGGGGAAATTGTTTATGATGTTATTGTACTCTAATGGGTTTTCAGTTCTTTTTGTCATTATTTCAAATAAATTAGGATGGACACTGGATATAGGATTTCCTAATGGATAAGGGAAAACCACTGGAAGAACTGTCCGATTGCATCAAAACTTTTTCAATTGCTTTTTTTTGATACCCAATCTTTTAAAATGTGTAAATAACATACTTATCATTTTACACATTAATCTTAAATTCTTCCTGATAAACAAGGCACGCAAACCTCCGACAACAATTCAATGAAGAAAAGATGAATCCTCCTTCGACCTCTGTACAGTAAATATTGAGGGTGATGAACTATGAGGAACTGGTGCAATTTTGGAGGTAACCAACTGCACCATAGGGAGCTAATACAATGTCCCAATGGGACTTTTAACCCTGTGAGGGCAATTGTGTATTATTTCTTAACAAGCTTAGAAATCAGATCTGGAAAACTGTCCATACTACACATCTGTGGGATAGATTTATTTAGAACTCGAAAAAAAATATATTTTTAGTGGCTTAGAGTACATAATGATTAAATTAATATTGACCATATTCCTTTTCTGATTATACTGTCCCTTTAAATTGCTTAAGGCATAATCCTGTCATATGGAGGAACTATAGGACAATCAGACAATTGATGTATTGGAAGCAACTAGGTATTAGCAAAATGGCTGCAATTTATTTTGTAGATTGATCCCAAAGATCTTCAAAAATTCTGGATTAGTCTGAATCAGTTCAGTACTAATCGTGGAGTAATAGAAGGAATAGGGACAGTATGAGGGAGGGAATGGGATGCACAGGAAAAGGAAAGAAGGGGGTGGTATCAGAGAGCCAAAAAGAGTACAAGGCAAGGGGTGGGACAAAGGTAGTGGGAAATAGAATGGTACCAAATAGATGGAATGGTCATGGGAGGGCAGAGAATGGGCCAGATGAGATGGAAGGGAGAGGAGCCTGCTGGAGGAAATGGAAGGTAGGGGAGTGGACTTGAGAAAAAAGAGGGAGGGAAGCATGCTGGTGATTATGGGAGAGAGGAGAGCAGGCCAGAGGAGATGGAAGGAAGGGGAACACTAAGGAGGAAGTGGAAGGAAGGGGAGCTCAACAGAGGAAGCGGGATGGAGGGAAGCAGGTTGGAGAAGATAAAAGTGAAGGGAAGATGTTAGCTGAGATGGGAGGGAGGAGACGGAACCAGAGAAAATGGAAGGGAGGACAAAGTCCAAGAGAAGATGGAAGGGAGGGGAGTAGGCTGGAGGAGATGGAATTGAGGGGATCAGAATAGATGAGATAGAAGGGAGGGCAGCAGGCTGGAGGACATGGAACGGAAAGGTGTGTTTTCATGCATGCAAAACACTCAGTCATCTTTAGTATTAGAAGGGTTAGTGATAGCCTCAGGATACAGGTGTCAGAGAAGTCCAGGTTCTGCTCTGGTTGAGTTACTCAAATTAGTTAATTTTTAATAGATGTTTACTTTGACTATCCTAATTAATTTTCATTAGGATTAGTTTATAAGAAATTCTGGCTTATTTGGCAGGCCCGTATGCCTCTCTGCATCAGAAGAAATCTACACCACGTGCTTACTGAAGAAGGCCCCAAGGACTCCCCAAGGTTGATGTCCTAAGAAGAACTGGAACAATTCTTAGACAATCCACCTGTACCATAGGGGGCAAATTAAAGTGTCCTAAACTCCTGTTGATTTATATTGGATTTTTCTGGCCATGAATACTTAAAGGGATAGTAATACTTCGTTTTAACTTTATTTTATTTTGTAGGCATTAAAAAAACATGAAGAACGATATAAGTCTTATCTCTCAAACCTTTATGGTTTAAGAGATATTCACAAGCAAAGTTTCCCCCTCCCTCCCCTTTTTCCTAGTGTAAGCCATCTCTTCTCAGATGTGAATCTGGTTGGAAGACCAGACAGATAACAGCAGGGGATAATCTTCCTTGTATTAAAACAATGAAAGCCCTGCCCCCCTTGACAAGCTTTTCAGCTTTTTCCTTATCTTAATTGAAGATTGTCCCTCTCTGCAGTCTACCTGGGCACCTCCCTTCTGATCTGGCTGAACAGGGGTGGGGGATACTTTGCTTGTGAATATCTCTTAAACCATAAAGGTTTGAGAGATAAGACTTATTTCGCTCTTCATGTTTTTTTAATGCCTACAAAATAGGTATTACTATCCCTTTAACAATGCTTTGTGAGAGACAGCTCTAATATTTAAGGTTGTAAAATCACCTTTGAATCAATTGGAACTTTTATGTAGCCCCTAAAGTACAACTGTTTTGCTCCAACATTTTTCCAGTTCTTCTTAGTTTTTAACCTGCAATCTAGTCTACTGCAGAATCAATTAGAGCCTCCCAATCATGAAATTAAACTACTAGTAATGATAAAACAAAGGATTGCCATCAGCTGTCAGTTTATAGTGTATAAAATTGCTTCCCATAATCCTCCTGTCTTGTGTCTGTTACATCATCTATTTCATCTTTTAACTTTGTGCTGTATATGCAAGAGAATAATAGCATGCACTCTTTTCATACGAATTCTATATCACATAGAGAGAGCATCCAATTAAAGGGAGCAATAGTATCTTTAAAGAACAGATAGATTTTATGAAAAGAATGATTTGAAATCTTTTTAACTTACTCCTAACAATTTCTCTGTTCTTTCTTCTCATGTATTTGACTCCCTGGGGATTACTTGCTTTAAAACTAATCCATCAGTAAATCTTGTTTTACATAAGCAATCTCGGGTTAAGGGAGATAAGGAATCACACTTTTTCATCAAAAGTCATTGTTGAATGTTCTTAAACACAGCTCCTATGTTAAGTCAAATTAGAGGGGAAGAACCAGTGAAGACCAAAGTGAACTAACATAATGGAGTATTTATTAGATTATGCAGAAAAGATATAGAAATATTTAGTATTTAATGATATTGATGGTTTAAGGTTTGGATGCTAGAGGTGTCTGGAAATCGCTCAGGCATCCTAGGTGTAAATATTTCTGCAATTGCTATATGTATTATTATTATTATTATTATTAAAGGGATAGTAATGTTTCTAAATAAACGTAGCCCTTTTTGGGCAATGTAGAGTGGTATTCCTTCTCTGTGATGTGTAGTTCCAGTGTAATTGAATTATAAAGTGCCCCTCTCCCGCCCCTTTTAACTATTGTAAGCCGCCTCCCCTCAGATATGGAATCTGGTCACTTGACCGGAAAACTTGCAGCAAGGGACAATCTTCTTCCTGTGAGCAAAAGGAAAACCCTGCCCCCTTGAAGGAGGAGGGCAGGTTTTTCCTTATGCTAACAGAAGATTGTGCCTTGCTGCAATCCATCTGAATGGTCTTGCTGTGCAGCTTTACATAGGTAAAAAGGGAGGGAAAGGGACCACTTTATGATTCAATTACTCTGGAACTACACATTGTAGAGAATGATAATAGCACTCTACATGGCACAAAAACTGTATAACATTATCAGAGCTGCATTACTATCCCTTTAATTAGGGCTATATGCACAAATAAAGAGGATCAATTCTGGAGTATGCCAACCGCACCATAGGTGACAAATGAATATTCACCAGATTCCCAGGTTCCCCTCTGGCACTTAAATGGTTAAATGTGTCTTACTTTAACTCCTTGAATGCTAGAGTGATAAAGAATCATTTTGAAGTCCTCTCCAGCAAACAATATGTTAACCCTTTGAGTGCCAGAAGGGTACACAACACATTGTTTTGCAATGTGTTGCTTACCCCTCTGGCACTCATAGGGTTAAACACATTCTTTTAAATCAGTGAGACTGTTGCTTCATTCAAAAATTGCTAATCTTTTTTTTTAGTTCGTACAGGATTATGTGGTCTTTAACCCCTTCAGGACCAATGCCGTGCCAGGATGGTCCTGGCACGTCATTGAATTTAGGGGTCCCCGTGTGGATGCCCACCTCCCAGGGATCGCTGAATGAAATGCAAAAAAAAATGCCCCATGGTCTTTAACCGACATACACGAGGCAGGCGGCTAGTCGTTAAGGGGTTAACAAGCTTTCTTTTCCAGACATATCTAATACTCAACGCATTTTGCAACACAGCTGTCCCTATTTAACACAGACAAATTGCTCTTTTATTTATGTGCCTGGTTGTGACATTCACTGAGCTTCAATAGCTGTCTCTGTTGTCGGAGTTCATAGTCCCAACATCTCCTATCTGAGGTTGGTCATTTTGGGATCTCCTTGTAGCTCTCTATGGATCCAGAGGATGGTTTGCTGTTTCCATTCTGGAGAGAAGAGACAGCATTTGCCCTCCTTTAATCCTTTCAGGTCCATTGGGATGTGCTTTGTATATCCCTGTGGCAGTGAAAGGGGCAGGACCACACCTATGACAGAGCTAACAACAAAATCCAAACTCATTTTTATGGGAATCTTCCCACTTAAGACTGTACATTTAACTTTAGTTCACGTGGCTAAAAAAGTCAAAAGTCATGCTGGCAACAGTAATGCTATCTGCAGCATCATTAGGGTCCATTTAAAGTGGAACTTTCGCCTTAAAGTGATAAAAATGTTTCACAAAAACAGCAGTTCCACTTAATCTTCATAGTGTTTGGACCATGGAGAGTGTTAAATCAATAATGTCAGAGTTGTGGTTCAAGAGTAATTGAAGGATAAAGTTCCCCCCTCCCACCTCTTTTACCTAGCATAAGCCATCTCTTCTCAGATGTGGAATCTGGTTGTAACACCAGGCAGATAACAACAGGGGACAATCTTCTTCCTATGGGAACAATGAAAACCCTGCCCCCCCATGGCAAGCTTTTCAGGTTTTTCCCTTATCTTAATTGAAGATTGTCCCTTTCTGCAGTCTACCTGGGCACCTCCCTTCTGATCTGGCTGAGCAGTGTTACATCAGTAAAAGGGGTGGGAGGGGGATACTTTGTCATTGAATTACTCTTGAACTACAACTCTGACAGAACTGAAATAACACTCTCCATGGCCCAAATACTATGATAATTAATTAGAGCTGCTTTTATTATGAAACATTACTATCACTTTAATTCAGGTTTGCATATTTGAACTATATTTCATGTTAATCAAAAGGTGAGCAGATGTACAATTCAGGAGATATTCACGGTTCTTTTATATGCTAATGTATGCTAATTGCAGCACTGTTCACATAAGTGACATTGTTTTGCTGATTTTGTTAGCTTCTGAAGGATGAGGGAGGCAATTTCAGGACATATAATTATTCACCCTGTGCATGCAAGTGTACTCCCACTGTGGAAGTTGTTTCATTCAAAAGTTCTAACTGTTCAAACTGTGACAAAGTGATAAAGCAGTTACAATCACATTCTATGGAGAACTGTATTTGGATACTCATCTCTCACAAAGAGTGAAATGAAATAGCAGAACAGCAGATGAATTGTAGGTGGTTTGTGGTCATTGGAGGGCACTGTTAAAGGGATAGTAATACTTCATTTAATCTTTATTTTATTTTGTAGGCATGAAAAAAACGTGAAGAACGATATAATTCTTATCTCTCAAACCTTTATGGTTTAAGAGATATTCACAAGCAAAATGTCCCCCTCCCGCCCCTTTTACCTAGTGTAAGCAATCTGTTCTCAGATGAAGAATGCAGTCCATACACCAGACAGATAACAGCAGGGGACAATCTTCTTCCTATGAGAACAATGAAAGCCCTGCCCCCCTTGACAAGTTTCTCAGTTTTTTCCCTTATCTTAATTGAAGATTGTCCCTCTCTGCAGTCTACCTGGGCACCTCCCTTCTGCTCTGGCTGAACGGGGGGGGGGGGGTACTTTGTTTGTGAATATCTCTTAAACCATAAAGGTTTGAGAGATAAGACTTATATCGTTCTTCGTGTTTTTTTAATGCCTACAAAATAAAATAACGATTTAAAACAAGTATTACTATCCCTTTAATGTAAGAAACATTAATACATCAGGAACTATGTATTTCCCAACATGTTTTTTATTTAAAAAAAAGTTTACTCAGCCTTTAAATTGATGCATTTAAAGGATCGGTAAACTTTTTTTTTTAATGAAAAACATATATTGCAGGGCTGAGTAAAACAAGGAAGTTCCCACTGTTGAGAGATGTCTTTCTAGGTTTATTACAGTTATAACTTGCTTTACATTAACAGTGACCCCCTTATGCTCAGATATTAATTATTTCCTTTGTAACATTCTATTTGAGAGGACAGTCACTGACAAACAGCTCTCCAGAGAATGTCATAGAAAATGCTGACTTACTTCCTGTCAGTCTGAGCCATCAGGAAGTAAATATGTTTTTACTCACTGACACTTTGAACAGTTATAACCTTGGAAGAAATCAACCAACAGAGTTGGGAATACCCTTGTCTTACGGAGAAGAGAAAGCAGTTATCACATATACATTTTCATAGGAAATATCCACTGCTCCATTAACCCTTCAAGTTCCATAGGGCTGTACAATGCATTGCTTCATTGTGTAGCCCTCTGGTACTCAAAGGTTTAATGAGACTAGAAACGTTGTAATGACAGATCCTCTATAAGCGCTTGGGGCTTCATGATATCCATGCTTGAGCACAGCTAAATCACTCAGTGACTCAGCGGGCTATATGCACAAAGAAAGAGGAGGAACAATACTGAGTCATCTCGCTGCAGAACAGAGGACAAATAAAACATTACATTTATTTAAATAGGATTTTTAGTCTCTTGAATGCTAAAGCAGTATTCAGTGCATTTCATTGGGTTAAAGGAATAGTAAAGTTTCATAATAAAAACAGCTCTAATTAATCATCATAGTATTTGGACTTTGGAGAGTGTTATTTCAATTCTGTCAGAGTTGTAGTACAAGAGTAATTCAATGACAAAGTATCCCCCTCCTGTCCTTTTTATTGATGTAACACTGTTCAGCCAGATCAGAAGGGAGGTGCCCAGGTAGACTGCAGAGAGGGACAATCTTCAATTAAGATAAGGGAAAAACCTGAAAAGCTTGTCAAGGGGGGCAGGGCCTTCATTGTGCTCATAGGAAGAAGATTGTCCCCTGGTGTTATCTGTCTGGTCTATGGACTGGAGTCCACATCTGAGAAGAGATGGCTTACACTAGGTAAAAGGGGTGGGAGGGGGAAACTTTGCTTGTGAATATCTCTCAAACCATAAAGGTTTGAGAGATAAGAATTACATCATTCTTCATGTTTTTTAATGCCTACAAAATAAAATAAAGTTAAAATGAAGTATTACTATCCCTTTAAGAATTCCATTTAAATCAGGGCTGTCCAAGTTCAGTCCTCAAGGACCACCAACAGGCCAGGATGTAAGGATTTCCCTGATTAAGAACAGGTGAGTCAATCAGTGGCTCATTCATTTTGACTGTCTCACCTGTGCTTAAGGGGATAGTAATACATCAATATAATCCTGTATAATATTATGCTAAAAGTGTGTTTGTCAGAAGCCACCATGCTCAGTAGAGACGCCTGCGCTCGCTACCGTCATGCGCAGTAGAGTCTGCCCGAACACACCGTGGCTGATAACGGAGCGAGGCGCTCTGAATTCAGACTGTAGTCCTCTCTGCTCACCTTTCTTGGACCAAGAGTCCCAGGAAGGTGCGCAGAGAGGACTACGGTCTGAATTCGGAGCGTCCAGCTCCGTTATCAGCCACAGAGCGTTCAGCCAGTCAGTACTGTGCATGACTGCAGCACCGCCTTTGTTGGCCCATGTACACGGGCTTTAAAACTAGTTACATTTCGTAATGTACCTAGTATAAAAATGAATTAATTGCGCCGTGTCGGATCTCTCAAACGTTTATGGTTTGAGAGATATCAGCTTCCAACGTTCCCCCTTCCCTCCCCCCTTGCATTGGTGTCATCTTTGTATCTTACAGACGGAGATCCTGGTCCGCAGACCACCCTGCTGCTCTTCAGCAGAGATTAAATCACTCTAGTTAGAAAGAAATACTGGTTTGCAAGCACACGTTGTAGATGATTCAAATGAAGTATTCCTTTCTAACTAGTGCCATAAAGATCGGAAATGGTGCAATTAATTAATTTTTTTACTAGATACACTATTAAATGTAATTCTATTGATGTATTACTATTCCTTTAATCAGGGAAATCCTTACATTCTGTACTGTTGGTGGCCCTTGAGGACGAAACTTGGACAGCCCTGATTTACATCATAGCAATTTGGAGAAGTTTTATTTGTCTTCTATAATGCAGTTTGTTTGTCCCAAAATGTATCCACTTAGTGCATATGGCCTACACAAGATTTTCCTGTGATGAAACAGAGATGCCTTGAAAACCTGCGCTGTTAGATGTTCTTGAGGACTGGAATTGCTCACCCCGAGATTACAGTATGTTTCATGATTGACTGATTCCACTTTGCTTTATGCATTTGCCATTCTGTTCTGTTACATTTATTTCTCTCTTGGAAATTATATGATAAATTCTCTTTCAATGCTGAAGATAAGATGCTGTTATACACAGTAATCCGTATTTGTGAGTCAGTGAACCACAATTGTCAATTTCCTTAATTCTCTTCATATCTGTATGACAACGATACCTTAATAGATTCATGCACAAGACGTTCCTTCATTTCTCATCAAAATGATAGCGGTAATCACTTCTGAAATACTTCACTTGATGAGAAACTACGATCACTTTTTAAATTTTGTTTTACCCCTTGAGGACTAGAGTGTACAACAATCAGAACTTCCTGACATACTACTAAATGTTGCTTGATAGAGAGCTACTGGTGAAAACAGATACAACGCTAGAGCTGAAAAAAATACATTTGCAATCATTGAAGAGTTGCCACCAATGTATCTGTGTTTGTACTGTTGCCTGCTGTACTTTGCAGTTAGTGTGCGTTCTGTGTATAAAATTAGTCAGAGGAGTTAACTGAAGTGGAGAAATTCACTATCACAAGCAGCATCTGCAGTAATACTAGTAGTGTGACTCAGAGGCCAGCACCGGTAAATAGGGCTGCCTACCCCACCACATTCCAGGGCCGTGGATTATGTTTCTGAAAAGGGGACATTTGTGTGTACCCCAGATGACTGTGTGCAGCAGAGTTACAGCAGCTTGCCTTTGAGGCTGCTGTGCCTTTGGGTGCGACACTAGGTGTACCACCTACTCCCATATCCCACTCACCACTAGCAAGAGAGAAGAAGGAACCTGGTGGTGCTAATGAAGGTGGTGATAATGAAGACATGAAAGCTTTCCTAACTCAGGCCAAACAGGAGTGGGAGAGGGAGAGGTATGTTGTGAATGGATATCACTAGCAGTCTCATTATGTTGTTCAATGGTTTAATAGTTACTGCTGCTAAATCTTCAGACATCATGCATCACATATCAAAGCAGGAGGTGTGTCCACTCTGCTTGGTACTAGTAGTAGTGGTGGTAGGAGTGGGATCCTCACAGACAAAGATGATAGAAGTGGAAACAGCAGTTATATGGTTCAGGTGGTGGTGACGTTTGCACTGCTAGTGCAGAGGCAACAGCACCACAAGCCACCATCACTTCAGGTGCATCCAGGGAGGAGGTCAACCACCATCCTTCTCTTCCTCCCCCTTGAATCCATGGGTGTGGGAATACTTTTATTTTGGGGCAGATATTGTGTAATTGTCCAAAATGTCAATGTGCACATTCCATGACAAAGTTGTGAAGAGGGGAGGGAGGGGCCATGCATGGTACATCTTCCTTCATAATAAATCATGTAACATACCTTCCCTAATGTTCATGTTAAAAATGTGGAACTATTCCACAAGAAAAAAAAATCAGATGTTTTCACTGTGCCCTGCATCCCAATGACAACAATGTGCCCCAAAATTCCACTCTAACATGCATATACAGGCAACCATCCACCAACCTATAATGCTGACTATCATATCATAATCTGTCTTGGTATTGTCTTATACTAGGTTCTGGGCTGGGCTAGTAACATCCCAGTTGTCCCCCAGTATCTCAGGGCCCTGACATTGCCAGTGAAACCAGTAGAAAGTGTTTCAGTAGATATAATATGGCAATATGTCTCCACACATTACATGTAGTGTGGTGCTGCCAGTGACCACACATAGCAATGTGGTGGAGACTAATAGAATGCAAGCTATAAGAGAACATAATCAGATTGTAAAATATGCATGGCTCATTGCAGATAGAGTTAATTATTTTTATTGAGTGGTAGTGAGTCATGATCCATGGGAAATGTCTGTCGCTAACCAATGCCACCAACAATCAATTTTATGGTGGAAAATGATTTCCTGCTTTTTTCTTGCAAATCCCCTCCCATAGAAAGTATATAACATTTCCGCCTTTTCGCCAAAGCAAACAAATTTCCAGCAAGAGCTTTGTCATATTTCTATGTTTTCTGTGACTGCAAGACTTCCCTCCGCAATATTATTTTTTCTGAGTGCTGAAGTACATATGAAATTAAAAGCTGTGAGTCCTACAGCAACAGATGCCTTGAAAAGGTTGTTAGCAGGAAGAGTGCCTTTGTCTTTTGCCTAAAACACTAAATTCCTGCTTAAGTCACACTGGCACAACCATCCTTGAAAAATAATTGCGACTTGGGATATTCCAGCAGGGTGATACACATGACATCAGTTCTTTAAAGCCACTATTTTCAACAAAAGAAAAGGGCAGCATGTCAGAAGCCAACATTTTAGCAAGTTTAATATTCCACAGGTATACGTTTGCATTACTTTTGTGTAGGTTTCTACTTCTTTCTTAGAACTTAGTAAGTGTAGGATGACAGTACATACTGGAAGAACTATGTAACTTTACTGCTTTAACAACATAACTTGTGGAGGTGGTGGGGGTGGTGGCGATGTGTGTTGGCACTCTATGACTCTTGTTCTCTACAAACAAATTCCTCTGTAGCAGGAGCAGAAAATCTTGACACATCAATAGCATTTCTATTATGTACTCCAGCGCCTCAGTAACATTTAGGGGTACTTCTGCTGCTGCTCATTGTGACACCGCTGACCTGTTGATGGTGTGTCTCCCAGTCAGACCTGTGGTTATGCTTCAAATGGGATCTCTTTGAGGAGGTGCCTAGGTGTGAGAATTATTTCCCCCTGCTCACATGCTTCTTACACAAACAACAGATAGCAACCTGCTTAGCTTTTGGATCGTAAGTGAAGTATCTCCATACTGTGCATACTGTGTGGGGTTCCTGAGAGGCTGCTATTAGCAGGGCTAGATGTTGCTGCAGTTGTACTACTACTAGGTGTCCAGGTGCTGCACTTCCAACAGCAGCAGATGTACTCATCATAGCTAAGGTTATAGATGTTTATAACCTATGTTGTTACTAGTTACTCAACACTAGATGTGTGTGTCTGAGTGGGACTTTGAATTGCCAGTGATGATGACTGACAGGAGGACTGTGTATTTTTTGGCATCTTTGCTTCTTCAGGGTCAGACTTTCCAAGACTTTCTCAAACAGTTTATAGACAGACATAGTGCTCATTTTCAGTGGTGGAAGATTGAGTCATTTGTCTCATCTAACTTTCTGGCCATGTCATCATCTCTAACTTTCAACTGCGTCTGGATCTGAAGAAGAGGAGGAGGCTGGCTGGAGGGATATCTTCTAGATCTACATCATCACCATTAGCAACAGCAATTAGGCCATTACTCAGCTTTGCCCAGTACTTCTTCTGCACTACTTTTATATTCTTCTAGGTATTGAGAGGTCTCAAACATCTTTTTAATCTAGGATGAAGAATGCTCCAAAAACTTTCCAGAGGACTGCTGACTTGCTGCATTAATGATTGCAGTACTATGCCTGCACATATCTGGAAAGAGCACTCTGCCCTTATTGCCGAAGTGTTGGACCATATCCAGGAGGCCAGACTGACTATAAGACTGGTCAAGTTCCAAAGGAATGGCATAGGTCTACTAACAGGGGGATAAACTGGCCTCCATAAACCAGGAGCAATAGAATTGATTGTTCTGGTCAGACTTAAAGCTCAGAATGTGGGTAGGGCCAGCACCGCTGAGGAGTACAACAGAATGCTATTCTATAGGCAGTTGTCCAATCAAAATCCAACTCTGCTAAAGATCAGCAAACCAACTGCACCTTAAAGCCATAAAAATTCCCTAACTTCACATTGATTTAAATGGGTCTTTTAATCCTTTGTATAATTTTGAGGTCTCCAACATATTGCCTATCAATGTATTGGAGATTTCTATGTTATTCAAAGGATTTAAAGCTCTGTTTAAAACTATGGAAAAGACACAGTATGTGAGTTATAGCTATACACGTAAAATGGGACAAGGCTGGAGGTCGGTAGGTGTGGGTCTATGGCTACCACTGGACAAGGCTGGGAGGTTAGTATATTTGATTCCATGGCTATCATTTGACAAGGCTTGAGGGGGTGTTAGTATGTATGCTTCTATAGCTACCAGTGTAGTGGAATAAGGCAGCGGGGCCAGTATGTGTGGTTCTATTGCTACCATCAGACAGGGCTGGGGGTTCAGTATGTGTGGTTCTATGGCTACCATGGGACAAGGTGGGGGTAGTATGTGTGCTTCAATGGCTACCAGTGCAGTGGAACAAGGCAGGGTTTCAGTATGTGTTTTTCTATGGCTACCATGGGCCAATGCTAGGGGTCAACTCATATGATTCAGTGTCTACCATGTGACAATGCTGGGGGCCACGTTGAAAAAGGCAGTAAAACTGAACATTTCACGGAATGAATTTGTACAGAAGATGAAAAGTGCTGTTTTTCTCACTTTTCTTTTTTAGTGTTTTTCGACCATCTTTAATCACAATGAAAATCAATAAGTTTACATTATTTGAGCCATTCTGGATCCAGGTCTACAGCTTCTCCACATTATTCAACAAGAGTCGACAGGTCTAAATAGAAAATGGGAGACTGGATGTTGGATTTGTGGCAAGTTAGGCAGTCAGAAAACCAGTGGTTGTCAATAGCAGATATTCATCAAACAATTCGGGTCAGATAGGCACCTGGCAATAGTGATGGTCAGGCTACAGGTTGGATCAAGGTAAATAGCTGGCAATAGAAGATAGTCTTATAACAGGATAGGACAGATCAGGCAGCCAGCAAATGTGATCTCCTAAATGTTTACAGGACTGTCTCATTTTTTGGTGCTAAAGTTAATTTAAAGACTGTAGGTAAGAAAACAGACAATTCTCCCATTTGAAGATTAAAAATTGTCAGTATTCCCCCATCTGATATGCAAACAGCAGCCAACTCACTATACATTTACAATCAGCGAAATATGCTCCCTCACGATCCCTTCTGTTAAAAATTAAATATGTGAGATATTTATTGGTTTATTATCAAGCCCTTGTATGATGGAGAAGTCTCTTACTTCTCTAGCAGACATGGCGTTAAACTATGACAATCGACAATGTCAAAGTCGACGAAGTCAACAACCATTTTTCTGCAATCTGCAGTGCTTTAAGTATGTCAGCCTCCTCATCAGGATATTATGGACTTGTTTAAAAAAAAAAAGGACAAAATTACCTTTTATGTGTGATGTAGCACATGGGGAATCGATCTCTGCACATACCACCCTGATGAAAACCAGCTCAATAGAAATCCTTCTCCCGGTGTCTATTATTATTGCTATGATTATCTCGGGTCTAGTAGAAACAATCTTCATAATTCTCTCTATTTAGTGATCAAGCAAGAATTGCCTTGTGCTCAGTTTTGCTGCCTTTGTGCATGATCTCTGGCTAGTGAGAGAAGGGCAGGGTGTTGTTTTTTTTTGTTATATATATATGTATACTTTATGACATCTTGTCCGAGTGTATCAAACATTAAAATCCACTGAGTTAAAAAGTGCTGTTTAAGACACAACATGAGAATCTCACACTGTTATGCATGGCGAGATTCTCACGTCACTCTTTTTATCATGGTGACAAGGTTAATGTGGTATGTAGTCGCAATCTATTTTCTATGCAATGTTTTAAAAGTGAACCATGATACACTATATCAGCACAGTGGACATAAATAGGCCCAGTGGGTATGTCTGAGGCCCAGTGGGTATGTCTGAGGGATAACAGTTGTGTGCAAATTATGAGCCCAGTGGGTATGTCTGAGGGATAATAGTTGTGTGCAGATTCTGAGCGACAGGGACTGTCTGGGCTGAACCTCTGCAGATGAGCACAAGTAAGTTCAAGACTGGACAGACAGGAATTCTCTGGACTGGAAGGTTGCAGGTGAGCACAGGTAATAACAGAACAGTCCACATAGCATCTAGGCATCTGAATGAGACAACCAGAGTGTGAGCACAAACAGAAAACCTTTCATTATACATCCATCTGAGTGCCAGTGGGACAGCTCTTTGCCACTCAATGGGATAAACAAAGATTGACTCCTCATGTATATTGACTCCTCATGTATACGTTTCAGGTTTTATTAATTAACCAGTAGGTGGTCAAACGTTAAAGACCGGACACTTCTTTTATTATCAAACCTTTTGCACCATCCCTAGTATATAAACACACAATCAACATAAACAGACTTCCTTGGGCAGTCTGTATGATCTGTCAGATGGTACACTCCCTCGCCTGTTCATTGGGGCACCCTGTGTGTGTGTGTGTGTTGGGGGGGGGGCTGAACCACACTTTGCTTGGCCATTAATTAACTTATTAAATATAAAAGTTAGGATGTAATAATATGATTCCTCTCCATAACATGCTCTGGCTACTTATGCCACAAATTCTCTTTTGGAATCTCCTTGATTGAAGGAGAGTGCAGTGTGGGGGGTTGTATGCACATTTCATGGTGTTCCTTTGTTTGCCACCCTGTTTAATGCCATTTATGACGTGTCTCAGATTAAATGGTGTAACGTATTACATTTCCCTGTGGATGCTGGATGAGTAGCATTTGAGACTTACTGGCATTAAATCTTTGAGTGACAGAGAGATATCCATTGCATTGCTTTCGCAATGTGTTGGATACCTCTCGGGCACTCGGAGGTGGAGATGCACTGAGATGTAATAGGAAGGTGATAAAGTGGAGATGACTTCTCCAGTGATATCACTTCTCCAGTTCCTATGTTATTCTATGAAGCCAATGCACTAAGATGTATCCAACTCTGGTGATCTTAGTGCATAGCCTCCATAGAATAACATTGAAGTGATATCACTGGAGAACTCATCTCCTCTTTATCATCATATTATCACATCTTAGTGCATAACCCCCAAAGGGTTTTCAACGTCTTATTGTGAGTATGACAGCATGCACTAAAGTATTCAAATGCTCTAGTGCAGTGCTGTCCAAGGTCAGTCCTCAAGGGCCAACAACAGGCCAAGATTTAGGGATTTCTCTGATAAAGCACAGGTGAGTTAAGCAGTGGATCATTCATTGTGACTGACTCGCCTGTAAGCAGGGAAATCATTAAGTCCTGTACTGTTGGTGGCCCTTGAGGACTGACCTTGGACTGTGCTGGTCTAGTGCATACCCTGTAGCCCAGGTGCAGGAGTAGTAGGCTACCACTAGCGAGTCTGGGCTGGCAAGCTCATTCATTTCCTCCAGAATCTACAGAGAATACCCACGAGCTGTAGGGTTGTTGCAATAAATCCACATGTAGCGGGATTGTAGTGTATCAACACCTAATGATTTTTGAAAACAAATATCCATTGTGAAGCAATGATCATTATTTACAGGCTCTATTGAAGCGGTTGTTCAGTTCATGTTGTTCCTTTCACCAGTAGCCTTTTAAATATTTATGTTTTAGTTTTATCTCAGTAGAGCTGAGGGTGTATTTGTGTGCAGGCTGTTAATACGGTTCTAAGACAAACATACTTCCAGCTGGTTGCCTCCTGTTTCCCATCTGCTTCCTTTCTGAATCTTCGCGCTGTGATTGTTACTTAATATTGTAACTTGGTTCTCTGTATCTTGCTTTGCATTACTGTAGGAAAGCTGGTATTTTCTGTTGAAATGAATTTTATCTAATTTAGCAAATCAATTTGAGTGAAATAATTTTGGGTTTTTCCGTTTGCACTTCCAGTCTGTCACTGTACTTTCTTTTGAGGGAATTAGAAATTAAAGGAAATTAAAAAAATAATAATAATAAATAAAGGTTAACCCTTTGAATCCCAGAGAGGTATCGAACACTTTCCAATGTAATATGTTGGCTACCTTTTTGACACTCAGAGAGTTAAAGGAAAGCTAATATCCCCAAAGTAATAAACACTTACATTCCTTATAAAGGGACTGTCACCTGTTCACAGTCTCGCCTCATTAGGAGCATCCATCTTTAACCATTTGAGTGCCATAGAGGTACCCAACGCATTGTGTTGCAATGCATTGGGTACACCTCTGGTATTCAGATGGTTAAAGGATTTAAATCAGACGTGTCAAACATGCAGCCCTGGGGCCACAAGTGGCCCCTATCTAATAAACTGTGACTCCACATGAGATTTCTCATTTTAACTACTGGTTCCATTTACATTTTAGATCAGCTTGGTTTGCTATCATCATCTAAAGAAAGAACAGGCAACATTTAGCTCTCCAGCTCTTGGCTGGTTGGGAATGATGTGATTTTTTGTCTCCATCTGCATGGGAGCCAAAGGTTTCATACCCTAGTCCTAGGCTCATGTCCTAAGCATGGGGTATAGTCTCAAGAAAAACAGTACACCTTAAAATGGATTTGAACAAGGCCGCAGCTTTATTATATAAAATATACAATAAGTTAAATTTCAAATATACATATATAATTCTTCAACAAATTTTTTTCCTACTTTGAGCCCTTGCCAATGTCCATCTCCTATAGGCTAACCAGCCTATCCTACTTTGGAGCCGAAACTCCAAACTCCTCAAATTGCCACCTTAACCGCACCTCATTAGCTGGTCAATAAAGCTCAATGAGGCCGGCGTCTAACCCGCGACAAAGTCCGGGTGTTCTTAGACCTAGGCCGCTGACCTACCATCTACCATAACCTCCACCATCTTACTACCACTCTATACATTGGCAAGGGCCCAAACCGCCAACAAAGCTGCGACAAAATACAATGAACAAGTATTATAATTAATAAAATCACATTTATAATAACATTCTTATAAAAAACAGGGAGGGAGGGAGGGAACTGCTCCTTCTCCAGTTTTAGTTTAACTGCCACACCAACAGGAAGTGATAACCGCTCTTATCACTCCTCTGTTTGCCTTGACTACCAAAGCCACACCCACTTTTTTCTTTAACCAAACCCCAGCCCGGACATGTCTCCCCTCCTAAAGTCCGTGGAGTTCTTGTCCTAAGCATGGGGTATAGTCTCAAGAAAAACAGTACACCTTAAAATGGATTTGAACAAGGCCTCAGCTTTATTATATAAAATATACAATAAGTTCAATTTCAAATATACATATATAATTCTTCAACAAATTTTTTTCCAACCTTGAGCCCTTGCCAATGTCCATCTCCTATAGGCTAACCAGCCTATCCTACTATGGAGCCGAAACTCCAAACTCCTCAAATTGCCACCTTAACCGCACCTCATTAGCTGGTCAATAAAGCTCAATGAGGCCGGCGTCTAACCCGCGACAAAGTCCCGGTGTTCTTAGACCTAGGTCGCTGACCTTCCATCTACCATAACCTCCACCATCTTACTACCACTCTATACATTGGCAAGGGCCCAAGCCACCACAAGGGACTAACAAGTACCCCTACAAGTTAGTCCCACCCCCCCTTAAAGCCACGGCCTCCTCCAAAGCTTCAGCCAAGTCCAAATTAAAAAAGTCTAACCCCATATCATTGGGGTGAATCCCATCGCTCCGGATCAAATTGAGAGAAGGCTCCTCAAATACCCTATGTCTAATAGCTAGACCACCGATCTCAACTATAAACTTCAATATCCTCCTATTCAATTTGATCCGGCTCTTATCCAGGGCCCAGCAATTCCTCGCACCCATCCAGCACCTTCTAGGGAGAATTTCCGACCACACCAATCGAATCCCCGGAAAGTGCTGAAGACGTTTTTGGAAGTCCTCTTTCGTGGCCTGCCTCAACTCCAGACCTGGGATGTAACCCAGATCTTTACCCCCCAGGTGTACCAATAAAACATGAGGAACTACCCCCCCAGCCTGTACCAGCCTAAGAACTTCCGGTACCAACTGTGGCCAACACATTCCCCTATATCCATGCCAGGCAACCTGGCCTGCAGATAAGGGAACATTCATCTGCCGACCACTCTCTCGAACCGCGGCCCTCCGGCTGGCCCAAAATACAAATGAATGACCGATGATCCACAATTCCAGAGGAGCCGCAACTGAAGAGAAAAAACAAAAAACAACATAAATAACACCCCACCCCTTAATTCTAAAGCCCTAAAACTCTATGTGGCATAACATAAGACAAAAACCGAATCCCAACACCCAATACGCCTAATTGTCTCAGAACCCAACCCTAAGCGAGCAGCTTCCATAGCCGCTCCAATTCGAAAAGAATGACCACCAATGTCACCAACTGGAACTCGAAGAACTGGAAGGCAACGTTTGAACACTGCCAAAAACTGAAATCTTGACAAAACTACCCCGTCGCTATGAACCAACAATGAATTACCCAAACCCGGTCTAATTTCTAAGTACCGCCGAACACAAGAAACCGGACATCCAAGGAACCCGGAATAGCAAACAGTGAAACCCATGACCCCACCCCTAAAGAATCCATTTTTGAACGACGAATCAGAAATTCCAAAGAATCAAATCCTAAACGTACATCTTCAAACAGTATGCCCCCAGCCGATTTTTTGACGAACTGACTAATTCCCCTATACGTAACGCCCTGAAAAAATGCTAACGAAAAAGCTGCCCTAAAAAGAATAACTTCAAAATCGTCCATACACACCTCTTCTAACACCTCCATTAGTCTTTCAAGTAATTGAAATGATACCGGGCGCCTAGAATCTAATGAAGACTTACCCCGACACAATCCCCGAAGAGCTCGTCTTACTACAAAATCTTTTGAAAAATCCCTCCAGCCCCGTAATTTAAAACCAAAGGACAATCCCGACACTTTAGACGATATCGACGCAGGTGAAATCCCCCGAGAAAACCATTCCCAAATTAACCACAACACCCCATCCCTCTTTTCAAAATCATCTCTTAAAGTACCAGGCATTCTTTCAAAAATTAGCCAATCACTCCAAACTGCTGAATACCGCGCCCATGTGGCCGGCGACACAGAATTCGTCACCCAGTCTGCCACTGCACTCTGCCAAGGTCCCACAGGAAAGATGGGCAAGGCGTACCCGTGGCCTTCGCCCCCGGACACGCCTTCCGAAACGCTGTTTCCTGAAAACGAGACAACGCATCAGCAGTCACATTCATTATACCAGGCACGTGTTGAGCCCTAAAAGTAAGATTCAATCTCAAGCACAACAACACAATATGACGGAGTAATGACAATTCGGGGGGAGAAGAAGCAGTGAGAGTATTTACCGCCTGCACCACTCCCATGTTATCAGAATGAAAAAGAACTTTGCTGTCTCTCTGTCACCCCACAGCGTCACAGCCACAACCAAAGGAAATAGCTCCAAAAACAATATATTCTTGGTAAGACCTACCTGAACCCACGCTAAAGGCCACTTCTCTGCACACCAATCAGAACCAAATAAAGCCCCAAAACCAACCGACCTAGATACATTGGTATACAGCTCAAAATCCTCATTAGTTTTCCCCAATTTTTGCCAATATGATCTCCCATTATAATCAGCCAAAAACCTTTCCCATACTACCAGATCCTCCCGCATGTCAGATGTTATACGAATATGATGATGAGGACAAACAATTCCCACAGTAGCTTGAGCTAACCGCCTATTAAAAACCCTACCCATGGGCATGATCCTACATGCAAAATCCAACTTTCCCAATAAGGATTGAAGTGCTCTCAAAGTAACCTTCTTGGCCATTCTACAAGCCACCACTTCAGCTTGTAAACCTTCCAATTTATATCGAGGAAGTCTGCACTCCATGGCCACTGAATCAATCTCCAAACCCAAAAAATGCAAACAAGTTGTAGGACATTCCGTCTTTTCCGCCGACAATGGTACACCAAACTCTAAACATACCTGCTGCAAAGTAACAAGCAAATGTCTACAAATATGCATACCTGAGGGTCCAACACATAAGAAATCATCAAGATAATGTAAGATAGAAGAGAAACCTGACTCCCTACGTACTACCCACTCCAAAAATGTGCTAAAGCATTCAAAAAGTGCACAAGAAATTAAACATCCCATGGGAAGACATAGGTCGACATAATAATCATCTCCAGTCTTACAACCCAAAAGATGATGACTTTCAGGATGAACTGGAAGAAGGCGGAACGCTGATTCAATATCAGCTTTTGCAAACAACGCCCCCTGACCAGCTTTTACGGCCAGTTCCACGCTTTGTCAAATGATGTGCAGGAGACACTACACAAAGACGGATCATTCACAGAGGATCCAAAAGGAAATGAAAGGTGATGTATAAGATGAAATTTCCCAGGTTCTGACTTTGGTACAATACCCAAAGGCGATACCCTGAATCCAGGGAGTGGAGGTCCCGAAATAGGACCCGCCATCCGCCCTAACGATAACTCAACACTCACCTTATCCTGAAGAATCCCCGGATAACAACTAGCCAAACGTAAATTAGCCGCCTCGGCTACACCAAAACCTTCCTGTTCAGGAATCTTGAACCCAAACTCAAAACCCTCTTCCAGAATTTGTGCAGCTATTCTATCCTTGTAAACCCTTAGCCATGGACGCATCCTGTCTACGGACACCGGAGTCTCCCCCTTTATTCCCAACAGCCCCCCCTTTTTCACCCAACTTTTGTTTTTTAAAACACCTGACAAGAGGATGGGAACCTGAACATCCAGAACACTCATGCTTGAACTTGCAAGATCCCCCCCATTTACATTGACCCTCATTAAACTGCCAACAGAAACCTTTCTGTTTCCCTAGTGCTGCCCTTCCTGAGGGGAGCCCCAACCCCCCAGCGCCGGCCTGAAAGGACTGGAACCCCACTGGGGAACCAGCTGGGCGGGTCATAATTGACAACCAAAGCCCAATGTCCAGTTGATCCCAAGACATTGACGGGCGCACAGCCAACCTCTGCCTAAACTGCTCATCGTAATGCCACCATGCCAGACCGCCGTAAGTCCTGCAGGCATTCCAAATCATGTCCTGATAACAGAACAAGGATGAGCATTTCACTGAAAAGCGTTCACCAATCACACTAGCCAGTATGGAGAATGCTCAAATCCAGTTGCCATAAACCTTTGGAATCTTTCTGTACTGACGACGTTCCTTCTCTTCTTTCTTCTCGGCATCTTTTTCCTCCTTATCGGGAGGAGCTTCATCAAGTGGAAATAATGAATAAATTTCAACAAACTCATTCTTCCAAATTTTTTTCTTTCACTTCATTTTTCAAATGAATACCCAAAGGATCCGACCAGCACGTATAAGCCACTCCAAAAGCCACTGTAGGCACACCACAAACTTGTGACGCTCCCAACGCCACTCCCCCAAAATTGGAGCTCATCACTTGTGAATCACCCGAGCCTAAATCCGATCCTGATCCCGCAGAGGCCAAACCAGACCCCCCAGGAGTACTCATTATCATAGGATTTGTCAAAACCCCATTACCTAATCCTTGTCCAGCAAGGGGCTGTAAATCACTACCTGACAAATGAACCCCGGCCAAGTTGGCGATAGCCCACTGCTGCACATTCCCTGTCAATAAAACATTGGACGTCACTAACCCCTGTTGTTGAACCCCTCCCCCGATAACTAATCCTGGCAACGACCCAACCCTTACCAAAGTGTATTTGTCAAAACCCCTGCACCAGGAACTAAAACTGTCCCAGCTCCGGGATCCGACAATACGCCAGTTGAAGAAGGTAACCTAACTGAATCACTCAATGCTCTATCCTGCCAAGCCCCTAAAGCTTGCCGTAAAGACCCAGCTGCATCCTCTCCACCCAATTCCACTGACCCCAAAATATTAGAAAGTCCCATACCTGCCCTCGACAAAGGCGCCATCGGTACAGACTGTCCAGCTGAATTACCACCAGCACCGGCCTCCACATCCGCGTGCTCCTGCCTCACAGGTCCTGACACCTCAGCAACCGTATCCTCCTGTAAGAAAGGAAGAAATGAATCCATAAACGACAGTCTAACCAAATGGACTTACACAAGGGCCCAAACTCAGGCCCTAACCACCAAATATATAATGGCTCTCCTGTTAGCCAATACCTTTAGGCAAACCAGATACCTTTTAATCCACCAGTATGCCATTACCAAAAACCAAATATTAAACTGAAAAAAACCCTTTTTTTTTGTGTGTGAAACCATTCTAGTTACTCTGGTACCTTAATTTAACCTTAGTAACCACAAATCCCATGACATACTGGTCACCAGTTACCTCAGACTCACTGAGGAACACCAGCCACAATTACTGTGGCACCAAAACCAGGCCCAAGTCCGCCCTTTCCAACCAGGGACCGGACCCCATACCATAAAAAACAAAAACATGAAAAGAAAAGAGGAGGAGGATAAAAGAAAGGTAAATTAAAGTTAAAGGCCTAATGAAACTAAAATTAAAAACCATAACTTGACTTTAAAAATTTTTTGGGGAAGGTGATGGGGGGGGGGAGTGGTGAAAAGAGGAACATACCAAACCTGTTAAAGAAATATATAAAAATACACAGTGCGTATGGTCACCTGTGTAAGCTTTTGACTGGAATCTTCCGTTCTGTCTCTCCTGCCACCTGCAGACTCCCACCTCTGTCGAACAGGACGTTCCTGACGAGTCTCCTCAGTAAATGATGTTTCCCGCTGTAC
This sequence comes from Rhinophrynus dorsalis, assembly GCA_037306005.1. Taxonomy (NCBI): domain Eukaryota; kingdom Metazoa; phylum Chordata; class Amphibia; order Anura; family Rhinophrynidae; genus Rhinophrynus; species Rhinophrynus dorsalis. The sequence goes on from CM074720.1 coordinate 52,489,986, forward strand.
AGCCAAACTGCTGCGAAGAGAGCTCCACCCGATCCTCCGGTCAACAGTTATCCCCCTCACAGATGCACTCCTCGCTCCCCTTGGTCTTGGGCTTATACTCCTCTGCCGCAACGGAGAGCGAGAAGGACTCAATCTAGTAGGCGGACGAGCTCGGGTGCTGCGCACAGGCCGACCCACCTCGCCACTCATTCCTGCTTCCTCCTTCCTCTGAGAAAGTTGCTCTCTCAGCCATGTTCCGTCACCAGACTCCAAAAGTTCTCGCACCTCATCCAATAAATGATCCGACATGACAAAATTCGCTATCCCTCAGAAAAAACTCCTCGAACTGCTCCTTCTCCAGTTTTAGTTTAACTGCCACACCAACAGGAAGTGATAACCGCTCTTATCACTCCTCCGTTTGCCTTGACTACCAAACCACACCCACTTTTTTCTTTAACCAAACCCCAGCCCGGACATGTCTCCCCTCCTAAAGTCCGTGGAGTTCTTTATCAGCACAGCTGCAGCAAAATAGCAAACTGTTTACATTCATCTCTCTTTACAGACTGCCACAGTAACAGAATAATGCCTATACTGGCCATCACTGTTGCGGTCCTGCTTAGAGGCTATTGTTGAGAATGTGACCCTCTTTAGAATCATTAAGTATGTGGCCCCCAGATATATTTGGGTTTGATACTCTTCACGGGCAGTGTTAAATGGTAATATCTGGCGGTCAAACGGGCCAGTACTGTCTAATTGCATAATATGACAAAAAAAATAAAACTAAATATCTAAAAAATATTGGTTTAAATATAAATAACTAATAAAAATACAGGTAATTTTGACTCCTGTTATAAGGTACTAGTTAGACTTTAATCTGAATAGAAATTAGGAATCAGTTATGTGTGGACTGGTTCTCCAAAATTAGACCAAGATTCCATTACAGTCAGAAATAAATGCTGAATAGTTATTTTCTGATTCAGCAGATATTTCCATCTGGTCATTTCTGTAATCACGTTCTGACCGGGGGCAAGATTGGATTTCCAAATTGTGTTCTTTTACCCAAAACACTCCTTTGGAATTATTTTGGAGTGATGAAAAACTCTCTCATAGGCTTTCATTGGGCTGTATAGGTAGGAGATATTGGAGGAATAATATTGACCCCCTTTACCCTGTGTTCTGTCTAATCCTCCATGTGCCTTGGGTTTTTTGTTTGTTAGCTTTCAATGTTTAATGCATTCATATATTGTGTGTAAAAACCCCATATCAGTGTATTTTGTGTGAATGTACCCAATTTACTCATTTAGTTTGTTAAAGAAAGGAGAAAAATTACGGAAAAAGGTGTTGGGGGTCCCAGGACCGCCCTTTATTTTTGTTAGCACTCTCCACCCTGATCTGTATGGGGTGGAGAAACGGGAAACAGTTACCCCCACATATTTATTAATGTCCGTTTTGGCCTCAGATTAATGAACTGTTTCATGTTTAAAAAGTTTATCCTTGGGGACTTGGGTAAGCGCAGGGACCCTCTCTACATGCACACAAGTTCCTCTGTACCCCTCAGATGCTTGTATGCACATGGGAACATTGGGGGTGGCTGTGTTGGTCTTTCTCTCTGTAGACCACAACAGCAGGCCTGGGAAGGCCTATCTGGCCTGACAAACAAGCCTTGCAGTAGGAATTCTGTTTGAATGTAATAGCAGAATGGCCATTTGCAAAGCTATTTTCCAATGCTTTTGTATGTATGGTGATTTGGAAAATCAGCATACATACCAGCTGGCATGTAATAGAAGAAGTAAGTAAAAGGATTGAAAAAAATCCTTTTCTATACGTCTGCAGACAGTTTTCATTCTGTTTAATGGAAACTCAGTCTTAATCTTTAGTTAATATTGGATATTATGTCCATGGAAACAGACATCATTGTTTTGGTAAGACTCCAGAGGGAGATGCCTTAAGGATTGATAATGGTACAGTTTATTGATATGGTGGTGAACTGTACACAAATCCATCCCATGGTATACACGATGGTGTCTTCAACAGCTCTTTCCTGTGATTACACTTCAATACACCTACATCAACCATGCTTTTTCCAGGTTTACAATGTTGTATTGCATCCTTCTTCAATGGCTCATTTGCAGAACTGAAAGGTAGCTTAATGAGCCATAATAATTATTATTCTTGAAGGTATGTTTTTATTTTAATTTGGCTAATCACCATAAGTTCCGATAGCTGACTATGCTGTTGGATTTCACAGAAACAAATTTGATGGGAATTTGGGATCTTCCCATAGCTTTCTATGTAGCCACAGAGGATGGTTTGCCATGTCAGAGACAGCAGCAGCCCTCCCTAAACACTTTGAGTGCCATTAGAGGTGCAATGCATTGTTCTGCACATCCCTGTGTCATTCAAAGGATTATCACAGCAGCTTAACAGCTGTTTCAAGTAAACACAGAACCGGTATATCAGCTGTTATATAAATAAACAGCAGAGTGCCCACCATTCAGCTCATTCACGTAAACACAAGACTCAGCCACCCTCTGCAAGGCAAACTGAGCTGATCAGGATGTTAGAGGAGGGCAGCTTCTGTTTTTGGGGCAGATGATGGTGGACACAGTGTCTGTGTCTGGTCTAGTAGGTACTGCACCTTATACGGATGGTGAAGCTGGGTGAGTTGCACCACTGACTTCATCTGTTTCTGGGGAACTTTTGCACCAGTTACTTCACATAGTCCAGGGTCCTGGCTGGTGTTTCACTCCCCTGGGCTGCCACTTACCCTGCTCCTTCTCGCTGCTGAACAGATGGGGCCTGCTTCTGTGGGGCTGGTGCTTAGTGGGGAACTAGTGAGCCTTGACTCTTTGCTGGCCATGGTAGTACCAGTCGGTGTTGGTATCTCCGTTGGTGGTACAGCAGGGCTGATTGCTGAAACTAATGTGGGTATCTTTAGGTGTAGACTCTTTCAAGGAGACCAAGTTGTGCATCCATGTGCACCCTAAAGCATCCTTCTCTTTACCCTCCTCCTGGTTGCTAGACTTCAACTCCTCAGTCAGGAACCTGCTGCTGCTGCTGATCCTGATGAGATGTTGAAGTTGTGAAAGAAGAAAGAGGACACATAAGTTGTCGTGTACTTGAGTCCAAATTATTTTGTTTCATCTCAAGCACAGATGTGTAGACCACAGTTACTGAACTGCTGATCAACTCACCTGTTCTCAAGCAGCTGAGAGATCCTCCTGGTCTGTTAGAAGACTCTGAAGGCTAAGACAGAGAACCACTGTGACCGGGAACAAATCCGAAAATTAATATCACCTTAAAAGTTTTCCTTAATCCCTTCAAAGAAAAGGGGTTGTGGTGCTACACATTGGTGTACAAATGTTGCAAGAGATATATGTATAATAAGGAAAGTTCCTGGGGTACTCACCAGCGGGAAAACCGGGGTGCCTCCTGAAAGCAGCGCTCCGCCACTGCTATTCCAATCCAATGGCAAACATACAAACAATCTCCGGGGCACTCAGCGGTCTGCTGGAAAAATGATTCAAATCACGCTGACCGGGCCAGTGTAGATAAAAAACAGACTTTATTATGTCAAAAATAAAACAACCATCATTCAGGCGTTCCAGATGACAAAGGGAAACAGGGCTCACATGTAACGATGAACTATGATAAACCAGAACTCGTCTGACATGTTTCGCGCATACCTGCGCTTAATCTACACTGGCACGGTCAGCATGATTTGAATCATTTTTCCAGCGGACCGGTGAGTGCCCCTGAGATCTTTTGTATGTTTTCCTTAATCCCTTGATTGCTCAAGAGGTCTGCAACACAGAGTGAATCAATACATGGGAGATCATTCTTGCGGGTTGAAAACAATAGTAAAGACGATAGAATTTGTTTTGGAAATTGGAGTTTGACCCCTATGGTGCAGTTGTTTTGCCTGAAATAGAGTTAGGAAACCAGAGGCCCACAAGCATATCATCTCCAGCCAACTGGTGGCCATCTGAGGATGCTACAATGACAGTCCACAACAACTGGCCTCAGGTTGTCCAACAGTGGTCTAACACAAGGGAGTTCTATTACGAAACTAAAGACCTTGTGGTGCCAAAAGGGTGTACAAATCATTGCTTTGGCAATCCATTGTACATTTCTATGGCAGTCAAAGCGTTAGGGGAAAGGTTTGAATTAACATTTGGGACTTCATATTTCAGATACTAAGACAGGGGCACACATTTCATGCTTTAAGGACCAAATGGGTATGCAGCAAATTGCTTGGACACTTTTGACAATTAAGATTATGCTTTTTTTTACCACCAGCCTGCAGGTCATGGGCATACACCATGTCAATCTTTAGAACAATCCTGTCACGATTTTGAGCACCATGTTCAGGACCACCTTAGTATCTCCTCCAGTGAGTTGTAGGTCATGATTACTGGTGTTTCTCCACTCATGGCACACTTAAATCTTTCCTCCTGGGATGGCTTTCTGCACTGCCTTACAATTGAGATAAAGATGCCTGAGTATGTCAGTGGTGTGGTTGTGGTCTTTGATGGTTTTCATATACTCTTGTATCTGCCCCCACACTGCTATGCACTGGAGTGCTGTGGTTTTAGGTCAATGTTGAAGAGAACACTCATTCTCTTTATGGCTGAATTTGGGGTCCTGTGCTACTTTGCTTCCTATGATGCTAGGATAGAGGACCACTGGTCTTGTGGCTGACAGAGAGATAGCTCTGCAGCTAACTCCCTTATCACTGTGGTAGCAACCTTATTCTTCCCTGCAACAACAGGCTGCTGGCTGGATGGTCCCTGTGTCCCTGAAGTAGAAGGTGTGCCTACTTCTTAGGGTCCACATGACACCCCTCCATTTCCTGATGCTGCTTCCCTCCCTCTCCCTCTTGCGGCATTCCAGAGACTTCACTATCCTCTTGGCTAGAGAAGATCTCCCTAAGTGTACCTGCCCCTCCCAGAACCAGCAGACATCATCCCGCACACACACACAAGCACAAGCTCACTCTTTTACTTACACTTGCATACTCACCCCCTTGTCCTATCCAAAAATAAACTTTCCTATCTCTCCAAAGAAAATATAAATGCTGAAAATAAAACAAATAGAAAATAATAATACTGACTACTATAATTATTTTCAGGCAAAATAGTGCTAGTACCAAAAGGTTTAGAAAGGTACATGTTGATTTATGAACATTCCTGAAGTTATACGCCGATTTGCTTATTAGTTTCATAATTTAAATTAGAGTTTCCAAATAACTATATTTTGAAAATAAGGAGCTTGTAGTGTAATTTGGAGACAGACATATGGGTCTCTTTACAATGTCAATAGAAAATAGCCCTGAATACCAGATGGAGGCAGAGAAAGGGGACTGGTAGGAAAAAATGAGTGGTGGGCAAGGGACAGACCTATGGGAGCAGGCCTGAGGAAATACAGGGGTGGGGAGTGGGTCAGAGGAGATGCAAGTGAGAAGGCCTGAAATTGCAAGCAAGGGCAACAGACCTGAGGAGATTACGGAAGGGGAGAGGGCCTGCAGGGATGCAAGGTATGGGGAGCTGAGGATATTAAGGGAGGGGGGCAAGCTGAGGAGATGCAAGGAAGAGGAGTGAGACAAGGAGATGAAAGAAAAGAAAGCAGACCTGGGATGATGGAAGGGAGATGAGCAGACATGCAGAGATGGAAGGGATAAGATCAGACCTGCAGAACTGGAAAGGGTAGAGCAGAACTGGAAAGAGGGAGGGAAGAGGTCAATAGAGTGTAGGCCATGGGAGAAGAGGCAGATTATGCTTTTTGCTTGGGGAAAATGGGAAGAGTATAAGTCTCCTATGTTGATCAGATGACTTTGCTGGTCCCGAACATGTTGTGAATGACGTCTAAAGGTTAGGGAGAAATTTTCTTAATGTATCTTAGAACCAAAACATGTTTGTTACAAGCATATTTCAGGTCTTGATATATAGTCCGTTCAGATAGTTTCAGGTCTTATTATACAGCCATGTTTTGAATGAAAAGAGGACTTTCTGATGCATTTTCTGCATTTCTACTTGGCACTTCAGGAGAAAATAGCAGGACTGCAGGAGGGATCAGCGGATAAAGATAAAGGGCACATTTCAGGTGCAAGTGCTTAACTAGAAGCCACGGGGCCCTGGTGCAAGAATTGCCATGGGCCCCCCGATCACATTGGCCACCTCCACATTGCCCCCCATCTCCACAATGCCCCTCAATCTCCACATCGCCCCTTTCACATTGCCCTCATCTCCACATTGCCCTTTCCACAATGCCCCTCAATCTCCACATTGCCCCTTCCACAATGCCCCTCAATCTCCACATCACCCCTTCCACAATGCCCCTCAATCTCCACATTGCCCCTTCCACAATGCCCCCATCTCCACATTACCCCTTCCACATTGCCCCATCTCCACATAGCCCCTTCCACAATGCCCCTCAATCTCCACAATGCCCCTTTCACATTGCCCCTAAATCTCCTACCTCCCTGGTGGTCCAGTGGCAGAGGACAGGTCTGTGCCTCTTTCTGCACAGACCTCTTCTCTTGCACGATCCTTTTCAGTAATGCAGAGCGCTGGGGGATGATGTAATCTCCCAGTGCTCTGCATTACGAGAGTGCCGGTCTGCCAGAGGGAATACGGATCTCCCTCTGGCAGACCGACACTCTCGTAATGCAGAGCCCCAGTGCTCTGCAGCACTTAATTGCGGGCGTCAGACGAGGGGGTCGCAGGTGGAGGCTGGGCCCCTGGAGTGACGGGCCCGGTCACAGGTGCGACCCCTGCGAGTAGTTACTCCACTGGTTGCAGGGGTTGTTTCTGCCTCCCAGAAAAAGAGGTTCTACTTGGCATATGGTACCAGTGGAAGTACAGAGCCCATAAATACCATAGGGCAGCTCTTTGCCCTTCTGCAGGAGTAGGTAGCCTTTAGCTCTCTAGGGGCTGGATTCTATTACAGGTGCTAATTTTATCTCTGCTTTTATCTCTAGTTTTCTCCATAGATTTCAATAGGAAAATGTTTGATAAAACGGGTGTTAACATTCAGCACCTAAAAAAGAATCCAGCCCTAGATGTTGGAAACTATAACCCAAAAAGACAGAGACTGTAGTCCACAACAGCTGGCATGCCAGAGGTTGCCTACCCCTGCCACATTGGTACTTATAAGAGCCAAGGTAGCTTGTGGCTATTTCAGTTGATCCTCACATCTAATTTCATATTTTAACACTTTAGATGACTTCTCTAGCACCTAAGGGGTTAAGAACAACACTTAGATTGTCATGCAAACTAAAAAGAAAAAACAAATAGAGAACACCATTAACCCCTTAAGTACCAGCGGTCCAGGGAAGTTACCTTCCCTTAAGGACCGCTTTGATCTTTGCCGATGAGCCGGTACACGTGACCTGTTGCGTGTACCGGTACACCGCGTTGAGGCCTAAAAGAGATCGCTCCGGTCTTGGAGCGATCAATTTTAGGCCCCATTTTTACTTCAAGTGCTCCCGGTAGAGCGATGTAAGTAAAAAGTACGTGACGTGCTATGACCGTCACCGGCCCTTAAGGGTATAAGGACCGTGAAGGTCATAGCACGTCACGTAGTCCTTAAGGGGTTAAATAATAATAATATAAACAAACACCTTTGCTATACATGGCAAGGCAAATGCCTCAAATGTGATTTTATTGCAGTGCTTATGCCTCTGCATTTCTCCCATTTAATCTTAAATATGTAAATCCCCCATTATCTGGAATTACTTAGTGAAAGGCTGATGTGTGAGTGTGTAAGATTATAATATTCCATCACCACCTCTGATCCTCTTTACCTCTTATTCTTTTCCTCATATATAAAAAAAAAACAGCGCGCGCACTATAAGAATATATTATTTTAAGAGACTTCGACTTAAAAATTGATTTTCTTGATGAGGAAAGAAAAGTCTTCTGCTAACCTAAGCGGTCACTCTATAATCCTGTCACTCTACATCAGAAAGCTTTTTCTCTTTAGCAGAACAGGAGAATATTTCTGAGAAGGAATTAATTTTTCAGATGCTGTAAAAGGATGACTTAAGGACTTAGCTATGCCCTAGCCAGAATACATCTCCTGTGATTAGAACAAGCTTGAAATAGTTTTTAGGGTTAGTGAGTTTTTGATGAAGTTTGGGATTTGTTCTTGGGGATGAAATTGATCTTATAATTTTATGGAGGTACTTAAGCTGTAATCTCTTGCTTTTCCGTTTAATAATAGCAATTGATTCAGGCAGCCAATAATTTGTAAGTATGGATTTGATTAAAGAGGATATTAGAAATAATCAAATCATTTTACTACAGACAATTAGAATTAAACCAATACAATATAGTTCAGTATACATTGTAAAAATAAAAATAATTCATGCTCAAATTTTGCCAGTCAGGAATTGTGAGACATGAATTGCATGATCACACGCACAAACAAAGACATTACATCTGGGGTATGGTGAATGATAATCAGGGTATGTTACCCAGGAATAAGAACGTTTTTTTTTTAATTTGTTTAAAGGGATAGTAATGTTTCATAATAAAAGCAGCTCCAATTAATCATCATAGTATTTGGACTTTGGAGAGTGTTATTTCAATACTGTCAGTGTTGTAGTTCAAGAGTAATTCAATGACAAAGTATCCCCCTCCCGCCCCTTTTACTGATGTAACACTGCTCAGCCAGATCAGAAGGGAGGTGCCCAGGTATATTACAGAGAGGGACAATCTTCAATTAAGATAAGGGAAAAACCTGAAAAACCTGTCAAGGGGGGCAGGGCTTTCATTGTTCTCATAGGAAGAAGATTGTCCCCTTATGTTATCTGTCTGGTCTATGGACTGCATTCCACATCTGAGAAGAGATGGCTTACACTAGGTAAAAGGGGCAGGAGGGGAAACTTTACTTGTGAATATCTCTCAAACCATAAAGGTTTGAGAGATAAGACATATCGTTCTTCATGTTTTTTAATGCCTACAAAATAAAATAAAAAAAGATAAAACAAAGTATTACTATCCCTTTAACAGAATGATTTCCCTACAGGTCCTTCAAATAGCATTCAGGTATATCTACTCACTGTTTAGTGACTTTTGACTTTGCTTTAATCTGTAGTTGGACAATGACACTACATTATCTTAGGAACGTTTAGATGTTTCTAAATAGCCATGGGTGGGGCTCTTTCTATTTATGTCCAATCTCCCTAAGATTGATAAGGTCTATTTTTATTTTGAAAAGTATATAATAAGTACAAACATTGAGTAGGACCAGCAGATTCCAACAACTACAATGCAAACATATTTAAATATATATATTTGCTGTGTGAAGGATAGCTTGTTAAGTCCTTCTTCTAAACAAGTCAAGAGTTACTTATCCTATAGGTATATCAGCTTTTAAAAAGTCAATTAACTTGAAAAAAGAAAAATATATCTTTGCATGTCTATAAATATACTCAGCCTTCAAATACTCCAAGGATTGTAAGGAACAGCACACAATATGAAGCTGCAGAACAAAAATAATTGATTGCATCCATGTCGACCGTCTTTGGTCCAGAATGGACCTTCCTCATAATAAAGAAAATACATATAGCCACCGGCACTTACCCCAGCCCCCAGTTGTGAAAAATGTTGTGTCACATCCAAGCATCCTGTAAATAAAATATATCTTTGATCCGTGTACTCATTACAGAGGTCTGGCTAACATCCTAAACTGCTTTGGTTTTTACAGTATGACACGCATATTACTCCCAGCTTAGATGGACATTCATGCTAAATACCCAAATATATCTGGAAGTCCTTGGGTCAACCCAATGAGACAAATCTCATTTTTATTGTACTGGAAAACCAATGATCGGCATCAGTTCCTTTTAAGGATAATTGTGGTAATTATAAAAAAAACAATGATTCAAGTGTAACATGATATATTGTAAGAGAAAATAATCCACTCATGGTGCACATACTATTTCCTACACTGAAGAACACTTAAAGCGATAGACTCCATCTTTCAGTGTATATGCCTTTGAATCATGGTGCTAGGTGCTTAATCCTGTGGTCATCTCTACAGGGAGGGTCCATAGAATACACCATAGAATTCAGAGAATTGTAGGAATCAATGCTTCACTCACTGAGTAGTATTCTTTTTCCTAAATCAAAGACACAATGGATTCACTCATCAGAAAACTCCATCCGTGTTTCTGGGTTTGCACAATGTCCTACTGAAATGTCACCCTCTATTTGGGGACCATTAAAATGCCACATTCAAAAATGTTACCTGCATGAAAAGTGTGAAATTCTGATGTCCACATAGCGGTGGCAACTGCCACACACTTTTATTACAATTGGAAACCAGTTTGATCTACACATGCCACCTAATGGACTTAACCAAGAACTTCAACTATCTCTTTTATGTGAATATTTACTGTATTTTTGTTCTTATAGGTGGTCTTGACTGAATTCCAGCTGCTACACCCATGCCTTGGTTGTATGAGTGTACATGGTACCACACTTAGTTTATTGTATCCATGGACGGCAGATAAAAACCATTTGGCCCATCTAGTCTGCCCATTTTCTTACTGTAAAAACCTCAAACCTTATTTGGTCCTTGGTCTTTTTTTTTTGTTAAGGATAGCCTTATGCCTATACCATGCATGCTTAAATTCTTGCATTGTATTAACTTCTGCCACTTATGCTGATAGTCTATTCCACTTATCTACTGCCCTCTCAGCGAAGTAAAGCATTCTTACATTACATCTAAACCTGTGTTCCTCTAGTTTTAGACTATGGCCTCTTGTCCTGTCATTTTGACTCCTTTGAAATATACTTCCATCCTACACTCTGTTGAATCCCTTCATGTATTTTAATGTTTTAATCATATCCTCTCTCTCTCTTCTCTCCTCCAAGCTATATACATGTTCAGATCCTTTATCTATCCTGATATTTCTTTTCCTGTAAACCAGTCACCATTTAGTAGCAGTTTATATGGAGAAAGATGACCCTTGCAGGCACGGTTTTTGCAAGTTGAGAAGTTCAGTGTTTATTGATCTGACGTTTCAGCCAAAATTTGTGGCCTTTATCTTGATAAAGGCCACGAATTTTGCCCGAAACGTTGGATCAATAAACACATAACTTCTCAGCTTGCAAAAACCGTGCCTGAGAGTGTCATCTGTCTCCATATAAACTGTATATAATTTAATTCTTTTGGATGTACACCCAGGTCTAAGGACAGTTACAGAGAGCGCAGCTCAACTTTATCTATCTATCTATCTATCTATCTATCTATCTATCTATCTATCTATCTATCTATATATATCCAAAGTATGGTGGGTTGAAAGCACTCTCTCCAAAGACTAAACTTTTTTGCCCAGGTGCACAATCCCCTATAGACAAATGCAGAAGGAATCGAAGAGGGCAGCACCCGTGGGACTTTTACTTAGGTGATTATATTTATTTGAATCATTGCAAACAATTAGGTCAATGTTTCGGCTCCAAAAAAGAGAAAGGCTCCAAAAAAGAGAAAGGCTCTTTTTTGGAGCCGAAACGTTGACCTAATTGTTTGCAATGATTCAAACAAATATAATCACCTAAGTAAAAGTCCCACGGGTGCTGCCCTCTTCGATTCCTTATATATATATATATATATATATATATGTGTATATATATATATATATATATATATATATATATATATATATATATATATATGTCTATCTATCTATCTATCTATCTATCTATCTATCTATCTATCTATCTATCTATCTAATCTACTCTATCTCTGTATATATGTATATATGTATGTATTCATACGTACATACATACATTTACATTAATTTCTATTAATATCCTGAGTGTACAAGCTGCTCAGGTGGTGGCAGCTAAATACCCAAAGCTTTATAGTGATATCAATGCTCAAAACCCACATAAAAAACTGGCACCATTCCTTATCCTGTATAAGTATTAATTCTGATTTCTCTGATTAACGTTGCATTAGTTGATGAATCAAACTGCTCACAATATTCTCACTAATGCAGAATGGTTTCTTCTGCAACTGATTATTTTGCTTAATTGTTTAGTAGGTCACGGTGGCCGATGTACCAAGGGGAATTGGAGCATTTTTGGAGCAAACCAACTTCACCTTAGGGACCAAATAAAAACAACCCCCAAATTCTCATTGTTTAAAATGTGTCATATGACCCCTTGAATTCTAATGATGACTCCAAAATTGTACTTAAAGTAGGCCTATCACTTTAAAAACTGTTTTGTGAATGAATTAAAAATAAAAAGTTTTTATTTATTTTTTCCAAGATAGAAAATATTCTTAAATTTTTTGCTGTGCCCTCAATGGGATCTTCCTTTTGGAAGGGGTTTGCATGATTATTCCTTCCTAAGGATTTATTCTACCCCTCTGTTGGAAACGGGTCTCTTTAAAAGGTTGCGTTTTAAATATCGTGCAACATGAGAATCTCGCCCTGCATATAAGAGCGAGATTCTCATGTCGCCTCCTTAAATGCAGCAGCATTGGGTATTGGGAATTAGACTCGGCAAGATATTTGGCTGTCTAGTATGGTTAGCTTTAAGTGTGGTTCAAACAAGTGTACCTTTAGCAATTATAGACATAGTTGCTATTTATTATTTGATTGCCATAATCTGTGGGCGTTTCTTTGTTGGAATGGATCTCCTAGCTTGGAATGTTATTTATTGAGGGATGGAAATCTGAATGTCTTGTGAAGTCATCAGGACACTACAAAGACTTCTACAGTGAAAACATCTTGTATCAGAATCTTTAAGAGACAGAGCTTAGAAAGGGCACGCAAAGGTATTATTATTATTCTTTATTTATATAGCGCCAACTAATTCCTCAGCGCTGTACAATTGGGAATAGACATACAGAGGTATTAAATAGTACAATCAGATGTGGAGAACAGAAGGATCAGATGGCCCTGCTCGTGAGAGCTTACAGTCTAGAGGAAGGCAGGTATGACACAGAAGGTGTCACTGTGAATGAGTAAGTGACACAGCCACATCATGAGCAATGTCTTACATTATATCAGGCCCGGGTGAATAAAAACTGTCCCACACAAATTAAAACACAAATGTTTGATCAGCCTGACCATGCACAACACTATTAACCCTTTGACTACCAGGATGTTTGTGCCATTAACCTTATAACACTGCCAGAATGGGTAATATAATTCCAATATTTAGCAAAAGGGCTTCAAATGTAATGGAATGAGGATCTGATGAAAACTAATATCAATAAGAAACCTTAAGGCTTAATCCTTAGGGTGCTGGATTGGGGACGTCTCTAGCATCCACTGCTTGAATGAGAACTTGTTTCCAATCACTTGATTAACTGCACTTACACTCCAGGAAGAATTTGCACCCCTCTGGTGCCTGTGGTGTCACCATCTTTGTAGGAAACTTCCATGATGTCAGCAGGTAAAGTGCAGCGACCTAGCTGACCTGACCCGAAGGGGTGTAAGTTGAAGAAAAATGGTGTCATTCTGGGTCAAACCAGCTGCAATCTAGGGAAGGACTAAAATTGCCCTTAATGTAAATGGAGGATTGTAACCCCTTGAATTGAAAGGAGGTGTCCAAAGCATTGATTTGCAGTATCAGGGGTTCAAAGCCCCATCTAAGTTAAGGGGAATTTTTATATATTCGTTATGGTACAGCTGTTTTTTTTCTTATGAACATATGATACAAAGAGCATCAGTTGAACAAGCAGTTCCAGGTATATGTGTATACAGTACATTGCCATCTAAGTATGTCTATTTTTCTGTGGACATAATTAATCAAGACATGGAGGCTGTGGGAAGACTTGTGCACCATATCCATATCTGCCTCCCTCCAGCTCCTTGGAAACACACTTCTATCTTCATTTCTTCCTGGGAGTGTTTTCTACTCTTGCAGATTTTCTCATTTATTGCTGCACTGAAAGCGAACTAGCTTGCGCTGCTGACAAATACCACGTTTCCTAAGCAGCACTGGTGGTCCAGTGCTGGGAATATGCCCCCCTGCTGGGAAACTGCACTTGTTTGACTTCCTAGCAGTTGGATATTTATTCCCTCATCTGTAATAAGTAGCCGGAATTTCTGATAGAAAATTAGAGGCCGATAAATGTATTTGTTTTATTCTGTCTGGGGCCAGGGGATTGTGGCAAGGTCACAAGGTCAAAGTGATGCGTTGCGTACCCCTCTGGCAATCAAAGGGTTAAATAACAAAGAAAAAACCAACACTTTAGGCACGTCAACCAACATATCACACATGCAAATATATAAAGTCCAAAGCTTTATGTAATAGTGTCTTGTATAATACCTTCCTTTTTAAATATTTGAAGACTTTGTTTTCAGTTATCCTCACCCAAAAGGAGGAGAAAGTTTCTTAATAATTTAGTTGATTTAAACAATACGGACAGTGTAAATATTCACTTATGTTTTAGACTCTCTATACATGTTTCCTAGTCCTTTCTGTTTGAATGGTCAAGTTTAGTTCCTGTCCACATCAATATCTCTTCACTGCCTTAATTCTCCCTCCGGAAAAAAGCACAAAAGTGCTGGGTTAATGAGGATGTCAGGTTTCACAGATAATAATGAATGCATCTACTTGCATATCAGCAAACTAGGTATTAATTGCGTCCTCTGATATTTTCCAGTACAGACTCACTCAGAGATAGATCTGCAATATGAAAAAAGTTTAAATGGTAACATAGTTGATGAGGCTGAAAAAAGATGTGTCCATCAATTCCAGCCCATGCCAAATCACCCGTGTTGATACAGAGGAAGTAGAAAAAAAACAACAACATTGAAGCCCTTTCTAATTAAGCTCCAAGTGGGTAAGGAAATTCCTTCCTGGCTTCAAATGGCAGTCAAATATTTCCCTGGATCAATATCTTATCTGCTTTAAAGCCAACTGTCATAATTCTCAATATTGTTCTGTTCTAGATAGGCATCCATTACTTTTTTTAATCGGTTACAGTATCTGCAAGCACAGTATTCCGAGGCAAAGAATTCTATAACTTTTCTGCCCTTACTGTAAGAAATCCCTGTCTTTGTTTTAGTTGAAAGCACCTTTCCTCTAGTCTTAATGACCTCTCATTCTTAGCTCAACTCTTTGATTAAATCATTATTTGGACAGTTCTTTGTATTGACTTCGAATATATTTGCAAATGGTAATCATATAACCCCTTAGACTTATCTTATGTAAACAAGCCCAGTTTGGCTAGTCTGTCTTTATAACTCAGATCCTGCATTCCCATTATCAGTTTTGTTGCACATCTCTGCACTTTTTCCAGTTCAATAATGTCTTTTTTAAGAACTGGTGCCCAAAACTGTACTCCATATTCTAGATGAGGTCTTACCAAGAATTTATATAGAAATAGAATTATATTTGCATCTCATGCATCTATACATCTTTTTTTATGCAGGAGAGTACCCTATTTGCTCTTGCAGCAGCTAAGTGATTCTGCATGCTGCTGTGAAGTCTATCGTCCATCAGTATTCCTAAATCTTTCGCTAATGAGAACTCCCCAAATAGTCTCCCATTTAGTGTATATGTAGCATGTTTGTTTCTACAGCCCAAATGCATAACCTTACATTTATCTACATTAAATATCATCTGTGACTTTTCTGTTCATTCACTCAGTTTATCTAAATCCTTCTGCAGACAAAAAACATCAGCTATGTATGTATTTCCTTATATAGCTTAGTGTCACCAACAAAGACTGAGACATTACTTTCATTTCCCACTTCTAGATCATTAATAAACAAATTGAAAAGGACTGAACCCTGTGGTATCCCACTTACAACTTATTTTGTATATATTATATAAAAAATAAAGTGCAGGCTCCCCAATACCACTTGTACTTACCCTTAGGTAAACAGGAATTCCCTTTATTGGATCAGAATCCATCAGTGATTTTAATATAAATACTAAATAATTACTAGTTTTAAAGCCCGTGTACACGGGCCAACACTGGTGGTGCTGCAGTCATGCGTAGTACTGACTGCCAGCACTGTGGGTGATACGGAGCGGGGCGCTCCGTATCAGACGCAGTGTGGGCAGTCTGTTCTGCGCATGACTGCAGTGTGCACAGCTGCCTCTACTGCACATGACGGCTTCTGACAAACATCGTTAGCGAATTATAATATAGGATGTATTCAGGCACTTGTTTAAACTAATTTATTAAAATATATATATATCCACTGGGTTTCTCTTCTCAATATTTAATTACATGATTTATTTAAAATATATGCAAAAAAAATAAATAAATAAATAAAAAAAAATAATGTAATCAGCTTAAGGTCCACTTGGTATACTGCTAATTTGGTAGGGGACATTTACATAATTATTTTAGAAAATAATGCAGTATTTAAACCTCTTGAAGTTAGTCTTTTTAATTTATATATCCACTGTATCTGTCTTCTCGATACTTAATACTTAAATACAACAATTATTTAAAATATATGTGAAAAATTATAAAAATAAATTACAAAATAATTTAATTGGGTTAAGGGCCACTTGTTGTATAGTTAAATATATAGTGGGAAATGGCGGTGAAAACTCAATATACCACAGAGCGTTTGACCAAAATTGCTGAATGGCAATATATGTACTAGACCAGGGCTTATAATTTTAAGTCCTTTGCTACTAGCCAGACATGAAAAGTTACTCGCCACTGCAAACCAAAAGATACCCACCAGGGCTGAATTTCTACTCGCCAGGGCTAAATTTTCACTCGCGTTTGGCTAGTGGCGAGTGGAAATTTTGAGCCCTGTACTAGACACCAAAATGTATCCCAAACCAGAACATCTATATGTCTTAGTCCCTCCTAATGTATTTCATGTAATTGTTACACTTCCTCAGGGCTATCATTTGTCTGTCACATGGAAGATATCTTGTTTAGACAATACAAAGCTGTTACATTTAATCTAATTGTCTTACAATCAAACAACAAGCTAATTGGCTCTGTTCTGTGATGACCATGTAATGTGCATACACCTTTTAACAGTACACAATAAATAAACAATAATGTATACAGGCTCAAACAAAAAAATATTATATGATCTCATTTTTTTAATGTATATATCCACTGTGTCTCTCTTCTTGATACTTTGGTTAAGATATCATTAACCATCCAGTTTTCTTGGATTTTATCTATTCCCACAAATGATAAAGTTGACAGATCCTTAATATGGCATTTCTTAATATGCTCTTATACACAGTGGGTATGGGTAAACTATGGTACCTTGTTAGCCATAGGAAACAGCAGAAGAATAGTAGAGTAAAAGTGATACCTTTATTGGCTGAGTGGCTCTGTGATGCAAACTTTCAAGACACTAGTTCTCTTCTTCAGATATAATAAAAATGAAGGCTGAATACACAAAACACAACAGATTAAGCACCCATGCAAATTATTTTAACATTTAAATTCCACTGTCTTTGAATATTCATATCAGCATAGTCCATAATTCATCTCCTAAACTCTAGCCAAGTCTCTTTGTAGATGTATTACCTTTTTGATGTCCCATTGAATTTTAGTCTTTAACCAGAGATCTCTAACTGTATAGAATGCATTAGTTAACCCTCCAAGCACCATAGGGGTGCACAACTCATCACTTGCAATGAGCGGTGCAGCCCCCCTGGCACCCGAAGGGATCAGAATATGTTTATTGTGTGGCATAATGTGACATATATTCCTTGTCATGGTTCAAGCCACAGCTCAGTGTTACACCTGGCTATCAGTTTATACTCCCAGATCTTTCTGTCTCTCTGTGTGCTAAAATTTCCCATCAGTACAGTCACTTTGAGATCTTTAATGCTGTGTGCTTTGCAAAAAAGTTAACCCACTGGGGTGTCTCTACAAAGGTTCACACTGAACCTATGTGAATTCATCCTTTTTCTCAGGGTTTGTCCTGTATCACCTACATATAGTCCTGTTTGGGGACATTTCCCACAGACGATGAGGTAAATGGCATTAGATGAGCCACTGGAGAATGTGCCCTTGATGTTGTGGTTTAGATGGGAATGTAGTATGAACATCTTTTCTGTGGTTATGCACAGGTTCCACACATCTTTTGTAGTCAAGGAAAGTACCATTTTCTGTTGCATTCTTAAGTGAGCTTTTCACACCAGTTGTTTTAGGTTGGGGGGAGCAGAGGTCTTGGGAATATTCCATCTGCCATCAGTGTGTAGTATTGTTTGGAGCTGTTTTGAGATTTTGCGCAGTTCTTCAGTCTGCGGGTTGTAGGTGACTACTAATGGTACTCTGTTCTCTGTTTATGGTAGTTTATATTCCAGGAGATTTCTCCTGGGTACACTGGTGGCTGAATTGGATGTCCATGATCTTGACATTATATCCATGACTGATAAACATACCTGGGAACTCTCAGGGTTTGACCCTGAGACTCAGGGTTTTGACCCAAATCTCAGGGTCTCAGGGTGAAGGGCCACATTCTCAGGGTGAGAGAGGTCTGTGTCACCTACTATATGAATTTCCCCAATTAAATGTCTCCTTAGCCTCTAAACTGGTGCCATTAGTACCAGAAAGACAGTGGGAGATGTCCTGCTTGTCTTGTTTGTGTTCAGGCAGTGAGTTATCCAAACTGTAGTATGTTAAAGGTCCCTCGCACACGGACCGGAGCACCTCTGTGTTAGAGCAAGCAGGCACATATCGCATAAAATCTACATTATGGGAAGCTTTAAGGGTTAATATTTCAAAGATCTCAGGGTCAGCTCATCTTGATAGTTCCCAGGTATGGTGATAAAATATCTCGAGTTTTTTAAGATGTTGATCTTAGAAGTCTCAGAGCATTTGTGGTTATACCTTAGGGCCTGGCTGTAAACAATAGAGTTTGTTGTGTGTCTGGGATGGAAACTGTAATTTCTGAGATAATTAGGCCTGTCTGTTGATTTGCGGTACAGAGATATCTGGATAGAGTTGCTACTGATACTTTTTTGGGAACAAAAAGCTGCAATGAGCATTAGGCCACAACACAAGTTTTTGAGACAAATGCTCGTTGTAGTGGATGTTGGTCAAGCAATTGAGTTTACAATAGTACAATGTTATGTGCGCTGGTGGAACTCATTCTTAGAGCTACTCAGCCAATAATGGTCTCAGTTTTACTTTATTTGTCTCAAACTGTGGGTAGTGATACTTTTTCTTTGTTTTCTCATATGTTCCTTCACCCTCATGTAAACACATCTTATGGAACATCCAATGTGTTGTTTACCACACGGACACAAGATATACCACAATTTTACTTTTGCAAGTTATAAATGTGTCTATACTAAAACTTTCCTGTGTTTTATTAGATGGTATTGTGAGATACAATGCCCACATTTATAAAAATAACCTTTTAATCTTTGATAAAAAAATTATGTTTCAGATTAATTTTAATTACTAAAAGTATGCACTAATTTCTGCTTAATAGAACCCACTGAGTGCCGATACAAAATAACAACAGGAACAGATAAACACTTAATAAATAAGCAATTGGCCGCCTCCATGGACTTGAAATCAGCGGCTGACCGAAGACCTTTTTTCTCGAACTAAGGAGGGAAAATTTGCTGGGGGCTATTAGTATTTTCCTGATATATCAAAGTAAGTTGGGGTATAGTATTAGGAGATGTCAGCTCTCCATATATTTTTCTTTGTGTATCCCCATTAGTGATTAAGAGATGTTTTTCTGCTGAAGCTTAGACATGGAAAGCCACAAAAAGTGTGGAACCTGAGTAGCCAACCTTGGTTCTCAGGAGCTACCAACAGGGCATTTTTCAGGAGATTCCTGAATGAGCAAAGACTAAGCCACCAATTAGTGCACCTGTACCCCAGCTGGGACTTTCTGAACACATGCACTGCTGGTAGCTATTGAGGACCAGTGTTGGCTCCTCCTGCTGTGGAATATACTTGTGGGCTAGGGTTAATGTACACTATGGATCAGTTCTGTTCACACTGATGCCCTAAAAACCATCTTTAGCCCTTTCAGTACAAGAGAGGTATCCAACCTCTCTGGCACTCAAAGGGTTAATTAATTATGGACAGCCTGTCCATGGAAGCAGACATGATTCTTTTTGGCAGAACTCCAGGACCTCAAGCTCCTCCCAGTAATGTATTCTTCACTAAAACACTTCATAAGTAGGAGTTTGGGGTCCTGGAGTCCTGCAACAAAAAATCACGCCCACCTCTGTTGATATCTGGTACTAACACAATATTAGTTTTAGTGAACTAGTCCAGACAGATTTGATTCATAGAGGCAGTCCAGATTTCCCAACAGGCAGAGTAGGCAACTGCCTAGAGCTTCGCATTTTGATCGGCACCTTATAGCCACACCCACATTCTGAATTGTGGGTGTGGCCAGAGCAATCCATGCACCAGTTTTATATCCTTTAAAGGCAAGTATTTAGCCACATGGATTCTAGAGATATTCCCAATGCATTGCAAAGCAATGCTTTGGAGATCTCCCTAGCAACCAAGGGGTTAAATCTTTTTTGTTCTTGATTGTTATAAGTTAAGGGTATTTTCTGTGCCAGGAAGCAGTGGATGGGACTGGGGGCGGTAGGGTCATGTAAAGAATGGGGGTGGGGCCATAGGTGTCATGTGAGGAATGGGGTTGGGGTATGGGAGGAGGTAAGGGCACCTAGAGTTCCTTACTTATGGGCACTTGGGATGTACATCTGGCCCTGCATAGTGACCATGATAAGGTAACCTCTTAGAACTAAGAGGTGCTGTTTTCCTTTAAAAAAGAAATACTGATTTATAATATAATGGTAACACTAAAAAATGGTAAATTGCTGACTCAAGCTGCCAAATATTCTGCAGTCATTAGTCCTCTTGATAGAATCCTTTAGACGGCCTCGGGAGTCTTTATGGGCCTTTGCCGTGAAAACCCAGCAATATTGAAAATAATGAAAAACAATGTCACTCTTTTAATTCTTATGAATATCCATGTAATGAAAGTGGATTGGAAGCCAAGAGCATGTCTGTCTGGGCTGACAGTAATCAGGAAACTGCACTTCTGGAGACACCGCTGCACCAGCAGAGATAAAACCGGCTAGAAGATTTCTTTGGAATGATGCGAATTTAATGAATCATAAACAAAATCCCCAGCTGTTGTGAAATTTCAGGGAGATTTTTTAGTGGTAAAAGGCATTTTCCAGTGTCCTCGCTCTGCTGTAATTTTTTGTTTAACTCTTTTGGTGCCAGAGGGGTGCGCAACGCGTTGGCACTGAAAGTGTTAACCCTTTACACCTCTCGGGTCTTTAAAAAATGCAGCGCTTTGAAGAGTCGCACAACACTCTGGTACACCAAGGGAGGAAATCAGCCTGCAATCTCTACCATTCATCAGCTTAACCCTTTGAGTACCAGAAAGGCATCTAATGCATTGTGCTGCAAAACACTACATACCTCTCTGGCACTCAAAGCATTAATGTTTATTAGGAGGAATTCCAATTTTCTCATACATGTTAAAATCTCAGCATACAATCCTATATAATAATCCGCTAGGATGTTTGTCAGAAGCCGTCATGAGCAGTAGAGACTGCCCACATGCACAGAATGTAGGGAGTTCTGTGCTGGGAGCATTCTGTGCTTTCGGGCAGTCTCTACAGTGCATGACTGAGTCGGTAGCAGGACGCAGAGCAGGACCAGTCTCTTAACATCACCTGGACCTTGGCTCGTGTACATGGGCTTTTACACTAGTCATTTATAACATCCCCTTATGTGCTGTTAAATGGTTTTGTGTGGATATATATATGGGACAATGCATTCTCTAGATCGTAAGTTCTCAAACAAAAAACACAAAGAGGGGGCCCAATGGCATAGTACGTCTAATACTTCTGTCCAAAAGAATGTAATTTACTTACACTTTCAGTTGGCTATAGTATCACCAGCCTCATACACATATGGGGATCATAAACCTGTCCCCATTCAGGTATCTGTAATGGAATTCGCTGCTCCAGTTGTATTCCAAAAATATACATTTTAATAATGTATTCAAAAATACATCCACAGATAAAATTACATATATGTATATATGGCCCACTGACGCATTTCATGACTTCCTCAGTCACTTTTTCTAAGACCCTGGCTAAACAGTTTAAAAAATATACAGTGTAAGCTCTATGATCAGGGGCTGGACTCTATTGCAGATGCTAATTTTATCTCTGCTTTTATCTCCAGGTTTCCCCATAGACTTCAATGGGAACATTTTTGATAAAACGGGTGTTAACATTTATATCCTGTAACAGAATCCAGCCCCAGGTCCTACTCCACCATCTGTATCAGTTTGTAAAACAGAGTTATAGATTTGTGATGAGTTGCCTAATTAAACAGAGATAAAGAATATGCTGGCACTTCATACAGGAGATCAACAATACTACAATTAATAATAATAATATGTTAAAGACTTCTCTAGCAATCAAGGGTTTAACGCCTAATTTTATTTTTCCCCTGTGTTGAGACTGGATTGTTACAGAATTACTCCTCTTTTGTCTCTCACATATGGTCTTTATTTTTTTCCTAAATGTTCCCTTTTTTTCTATGACTATGATTTAGCGAGAATATGGGCAAAAATTATGACCCATTCTCTTAGATTATAAGGAATAAAATACAATTTAACCCTGTAAGGACAGTTCACTTTTAAAATGTCACGTACAAAAGAGTGTGGTACATAAAGGCATACTAACCATGTTGCCATTATCAAAAGTGGAACATGAGAATCTCTCCCTGCATGAAAGTGCTAGATTCTCATGTTGCCGCATTAAACGTTACTTAGAGCGTTTCCTGACGGGCTGTCTCTCCCCTTCTCTTCTTTGTGTTATTTACACAAAGCAAATTATACAGATAAACATAACTGCTGTATGATGGACTCTTAGATTTATCCTTCTGTTTCACACAGTAATTGTATACTGTAGATATAACAAACTGCTGTATGATTGACTCCTATATAGGGGGCCTCCAGGCATAATTACACTTGGGGGCCTCAGAAGTTCTTAATACAGTCCTGATGCCAGTGGTGGACAATTGTGGACATTTGTAGGCTGTAATGTAACATACTGTAACTATAAAGTAATGATAATGTTTGAAAGGGGAAGTATAGCTGAAGAAGTATAATAAACATGAAAAAAAAAAAAAAAAAATCATATGTTAAAGCCAAATCTTTTACTAGTTAATTGGTACTGAACCCACCACTGACAATAACATATACACTTGTATCAATATACAGATCCTCCGCTGAGCTTCCTCTTCCCAGAGTTGCTGCTGTGAGCACCGGAGAGGCAGGTGATGATTTCTATTGGCTTCTGTATTGTCACTCCCACCTGCTAGGAATTAGCCTATCTCTGACAGCTTCAGCTTTTACAGGAAGTCTCACAATAGACCCTAGGATGCACCTGTACTATTAGAACTGTAATCAAAATACTCCAAGAGGTGAGTGTCGTTGCAACTAACTAGTAAATTACTTTAACACATTTTTTTTCTTTTTTATGTTAAGTGCCTTCTTAGTAGTGTTTTTTTTTATTTTTCCATAAAGTGTTGAGATAGCCACAAAATGTATTGGAGCATCAGAGTGAGATGAAGTAGCTCTTTTCCTCATGTGAAAGAGAGAGACCTATAGGTGGCTATTGGACTTTTTTACCTTCAGACATGGTTCCACCAAGTGGGCCAAATGTCTCTGACATGGGAATCTTGCTTCTAGGGTGAGAATTCTGAGGAAAGATTCTGATCTGTAAAAGAGCTCGGAGCAGTGTGCCCTGTAATCCACTGTGTTTGCAGGTTCAGTACTTTTTAACAGATGTTCTGTACAGTGGCGACTCTACTTAGGGGGGGCACACATGGGGCCAGAAGAAAAAATGGGGGGCCAATTTAATGAGCAGTAACAAAGTCTTTACACCTAAAATTGTGACATTCAGGCCACTGGGTATGTGTGTACGCACACCATAGCAATGGAAAACATTGGTAGACTGGTAAAATATTGATTTATTTTCCTAGCAATTGTTAAAGCTCTAGCATGATGCATCTCATCACTGGTCCATTTGTATTCCTTTCTTAATCAGCTTCAGATATGTCACCACCAGAGCAATACAGAGTTATATGTCACCACCAGTGCAATACAGATTTACATGCCACCACTAGAGCACTGCAGTTAAATGCCACCACTAAAGTATTACAGTTATGTCACCACTAGAGCAATACAGTTATTTGTCACCAACGCAATACACTACCACTAGAGCAATAAAGTTATGTCACCAGCACAGCAAAAAGGTTATATCACCAGCACAGTAAAATGCCACTACTAGAGCAATAAAGTGTTATATGTCACCACCAAAGCAATATACCACCACCACAGCACTACAGTTAGATACCACCACAAGAGCAATAAAGTAATGTCACCAGCCCAGCAATGCAAAGTTACATGCCACCACCAGAGCAATACAGAGCTATGTGACCACCATAGCAAAACACCACAACCAGAGCACTACAGTTAGATGCCACCACCAAAGCAATACAGAGTTATAGGCCACCACCAGAGCAATACACCACCCCCAGAGCACTACAGTTAGATGCCACCACCAGAGCAATACAGATTTGTATGCCACCACCAGAGCAATAGAGAGCTATATTTCAGCTGGGTGAATAGAGAAAGCAAAGGTTGAGAGAGAAAGGGCAAAGAAGGGAAATAAAGGGCAAAGGGGAGAAGAAAAGAAAGGGGAAGGGTGCAACAGAGAGAGCACATTTTGACCAGTGCTGCTTACTGGTTTAAATATGTGCAAGAAAATAGCTGGTAGAAAATGATCCTCATCCCACTGGGCATTTTATTTGATGAGGTGTTTGAAGTTGTAAGGATTTCTATTGCTACTACTTTCTCAGACTAAGCACACACACTCTCTCTCTCTCAGACTAAGCACACACACACTCCCTCTCTCTCTCAGACTAAGCACACACACACTCCCTCTCTCTCTTAGACTAAGCACACACTCTCTCTCAGACTAAGCACACACTCTCTCTCTCAGACTAAGCACACACTCTCTCTCAGACTAAGCACACACTCTCTCTCTCAGACTAAGCACACACACTCTCTCTCTCAAACTAAGCACACACACACTCCCTCTCTCTCAGACTAAGCACACACACACTCCCTCTCTCTCTCAGACTAAGCACACACACACACACACACACACACACACACTCTCTCTCTCTCAGACTAAGCACACACACACTCTCTCTCAGACTAAACACACACTCTCTCTCTCAGACTAAGCACACACACTCTCTCTCTCAAACTAAGCACACACACACTCCCTCTCTCTCAGACTAAGCACACACACACTCCCTCTCTCTCTCAGACTAAGCACACACACACACACACACACACACACACACACACACACACTCTCTCTCTCTCAGACTAAGCACACACACACTCTCTCTCTCAGACTAAGCACACTCTCTCTCTCTCTCTCAAACTAAGCACACACTCTCTCTGTCTCAAACTAAGCACACACTCTATCTCAAACTAAGCACACACACACACACACACACACACACACACACACACTCTCTCTCTCAGACTAAGCACACACTCTCTCTCTCTCAGACTAAGAACACACACACACTCTCTCTCTCTCAGACTAACACACACACACACACACACTCTCTCTCTCTCAGACTAACACACGCACACACTCTCTCTCTCTCAGACTAAGCACACACTCTCTCTCTCAGACTAAGCACACACTCTCTCTCAGACTAAGCACACACTCTCTCTCTCTCAGACTAAGCACACACACACTCTCTCTCTCTCTCAAACTAAGCACACACACTCTCTCTCTCAAACTAAGCACATACACTCTCTCTCTCTCTCTCTCTCTCTCTCAGACTAAGCACACACACACTCTCTCTCTCAAACTAAGCACACACACTCTCTCTCTCTCAAACTAAGCAGTCTCTCTCTCTCTCTCTCTCTCAGACTAAGCACACACACACTCTCTCTCTCAAACTAAGCACACACTCTCTCTGTCTCAAACTAAGCACACACTCTGTCTCAAACTAAGCACACACTCTGTCTCAAACTAAGCACACACACACACACACACACACACACACACACACTCTCTCAGACTAAGCACACACACACACACACACACACTCTCTCTCTCAAACTAAGCACACACTCTCTCTCTCAGACTAAGAACACACACACACTCTCTCTCTCTCTCTCTCTCTCTCTCTCAGACTAAGCACACACTCTCTCTCAGACTAAGCACACACTCTCTCTCAGACTAAGCACACACACACACACACACACACTCTCTCTCAGACTAAGCACACACACACTCTCTCTCAGACTAAGCACACACACACTCTCTCAGACAATGCTCCCTTCCACAATGCCCCCTTCATCTCCACAATGCTCCCTCCACAATGCCCCCTTCATCTCCACAATGCCCCCTCCAAAATGCCCCCTTCATCTCCACATTGCCCCTTCCACAATGTTCCCTTCATCTCCACAATGCCCCCTTCCACAATGTTCCCTTCATCTCCACAATGCTCCCTTCCACAATGCTCCCTCAACAATGCCCCCTTCATCTCCACAATGCTCCCTCCACAATGCCCCCTCCAAAATGCCCCCTTCATCTCCACAATGCTCCCTCCACATTGCCCCTTCAACAATGCCCCCTTCATCTCCACATTGCCCCTTCCACAATGTTCCTTTCATCCCCACAATGCCCCCTTCCACAACGCCCCCTTCATCTCCACAATGCTCCCTCCACAATGCCCCCTTCATCTCCACAATGCTCCCTCCACAGTGCCCCCTTCATCTCCACAATGCTCCCTCCACAGTGCCCCCTTCATCTCCACAATGCTCCCTCCACAGTGCCCCCTTCATCTCCACAATGCTCCCTCCACAATGCCCCCTTCATCTCCACATTGCCCCTTCAACAATGCTCCTTTCATTTCCACAATGCCCCCTTCATCTCCACATTGCCCCTTCCACAATGCTCCCTTCATCTCCACAATGCTCCCTTCCACAATGCCCCCTTCATCTCCACAATGCCTCCTCCACAATGCCCCCTTCATCTCCACATTGCCCCTTCAACAATGCGCCCTTCCATAAAGCCTCTTCATCTCCACATTGCCCCTTGATGCCCTACCTTGAGTCCCTGGTAGTCTAGCGGTGTGGAAAGTGCTCTGTGCCTCCTCGGGCACAGAGCTGAAGCTCCCGCGCGCAGTGCTCAGTAATGCAGAGCGCTGGGAGATGATGTCATCTCCCAGCGCTCTGTATTACTAGAGCGCTTGCCTCCGGGAGATCAGCTGGATTGCCACCCTGGATGTCGGCCTGCAAACAGTGTGTCACATCATGGACACTGCGAGGGAGCGCTGATTTACGCTACCAAGCGCTCCCTCGCAGTATCCATGATGTGACACACTGTTTGCAGGCTGACATCCAGGGCGGCATATATAAGCATATTAAAAAAAAAAAAAAAAAAACACTGGGAGGTGAAGAAAATTGGGGGGGCACATGTAGGGGGGGCACTGGCCCCCTCTGCCCCCCCCCGGCGACGCCACTGGTTCTGTATTTTACTATGGTCTGTAATCTTGCACTGCCTTCTCTTCTTCCCTGTCTCTATTTCCAATTATACACTATTTTATGGAACATCTTTTTCAAGGAGGACCTTGTCAGGCACTCTGATAAACAAACAAACAATAATATAAAAATGTGGGGTTTTTTCCTCAGTGGAGAGCTTTGTCTCTGTTTGGTGCAATGATTGCCTTTGACTCTTGTTCACAGTGCAGACCTGTTTAGTAAGTAAATGGCAAAGAAGCTGTTGTCATTGATATGAGTAGAATGACAGTAAAGAAGCCCGGGGGGTTTCTTGGGAGGTAAAGTTCTTTGACAGTAATTCTGCCCGTGATGTGTGCTGTTACTTCAAATGTTTTGCTCCAGTGCTAGACATTTCATAAAACTTTCAGATTTCCTTTTTGCTTCAGAACATTGCTTCCCAGGAAAGATGTTTCTCTCCTTTTACCAAAATAAATATGCTTGCTAGCTGAATGGCAAATCAATTTGTAGGATCTAGAGCTCACTTGTTCTTTAAAAGGATAGTAATGTTTCATAATAAAAGCACCTCTAATTAATCATCATGGTATTTGGACTTTGGAGAATGTTATTTCAATTCTGTCAGAGTTGTAGTTCAAGAGTAATTCAATGACAAAGTATCCCCCTCCCACCCCTTTTACTGATGTAAAACTGTTCAGCCAGATCAGAAGGGAGTGTCCATGTAGACTGCAGAGAGGGACAATCTTCAATTAAGATAAGGGAAAAAGCAGAAAAACTTGTAAAGGGGGGCAGTGCTTTCATTGTTCTCATAGGAATAAGATTGTCCCCTTCTGTTATCTGTCCAGTCTATGGACTGCATTCCACATCTGTGAAGAGATGGCTTACACTAGGTAAAAGGGGTGGGAGGGGAAACTTTGCTTGTGAATATCTCTCAAACCATAAATGTTTGAGAGATAAGACTTATATCGTTCCTCATGTTTTTTAATGCCTACAAAATAAATTAAAGATAAAACAAAGTATTACTATCCCTTTAACACACAAAACCCATATCACATATTTATAAATATATATATTTTTAATTTACAGCAGGGGGATTTTAATGGATGGGCATACCTGACTTTGACAGAGGTCCCAAATTGGGTTTCCAACAGTCCTAGTTTTACAGGAAGGAGCCAGGCTGATAATGTGGTCAGATGGTCAGAGAGGCCAAAACTAATGAGGGGAATCATGGGATAGAGAGACCATAATAACCCCCAAATAAATAAACCCAATAAATAGAGGCACAATTAGAGGTATAGCTACAAAGAGTTATAAATGTTTTATTAATAATCAGTACTAGATAAATGAAAAGACAGTATCATAAAAACATTTAAAATGTTAAATTTTTTTTATGATAGTGTCTTGTCATTTATCTAGTACTGATAATTAAAAAAAAACATTTATAACTCTTTGTATCTATACCTCTAATTGTGCCTCTATTTACTGGGTTTCTTTATTTGGGGGTTATTATGGTCTCTCTATCCCATGATTCCCCTCATTAGTTTTGGGCTGTCTGTTTTAACCCAGAGTGCTCCTTGACTGTCTATATATTGTTTTGTATTGCATTAGATGGTCAGAGAGGAGCAATGCTGTTCTGGGTGCACAACACTTACATGTGGCAGCTTTTCTCAGAAATAAGAAGAGAAATCACAACTACAACTAAATTTATAAATGGTTCTACATGTTACCTATATTGGGGGCACCATTCACAGTTCTGCCAGGGTGCCCTAATTTACAGTACAAAATAGAACTGTCGCCAAAATGTCTTTTTTTCTGCTAAATAATAAAAGTCCATGGGGGAGATTCACTAAGTGGTGATAAAGTGGAGATGACTTCTCCAGTTTATCACTTCTCCAATTCCTATGTTACTCTATGGAGCCTATGTACTAAAATGTCTTCAAGTTTGGAGATCTTAGTGCATAGGCTCTATGGAATAACATAGGAACTGGAGAAGTGATATCACAGGAGAAGTTATCTCTACTTTATCTCTACTTTATCACCGAGCATACTTTGTATACCATTCCAATGAAGTATTTCTTTTTAAAAATCGCCAGTCCTGGGACCAGATTCTTCTGCTCTAAGATAGAGGCTGACATCAGGGAAAGGGAAGGGAGGGGGGAATTTTAAAATGTTCTATCTCTCAAACCATAAAGGTTTGAGAGATAGCAATGGCATTGATTGGTTCCTTTTTTAATTCTCTACAATATTACTTTTTACATACATATAGCATTACTATCCCTTTAATTAATTCAGTGTGGATTATTTCTCCAGAATTATTATTTAATTACCACTGGATATCATTTACATGTTGCAGGGCTCATAGAGGTTAAAACCCCATTCACTAAAGCAGGGCTGTCCAAGTTCAGTCCTCAAGGGCCACCGACAGGCCAGGATGTAAGGATTTCCCTGATTAAACACAGGTGAGTTAATCAGTGGATCATTCATTGTGACTGACTCACCTGTGCTTAATCAGGGAAATCCTTACATCCTGGCCTGTTGGTGGCCCTTGAGGACTGAACAGGGACAGCCCTGTACTAAAGGCTTCCTAAGAGGACTTCAGTTGGAGTAGCTGAGTCCAGCAATAATCATGTCTTCCTCCAGGGACAATAATTTAAATGCAAATAAAGTTTAATTTTGGCCAACCATTCCACGCAAAACTGATTCAAAGTGGCCATTTGGATTTTCTAATCATGTTACCTAAAGTGAAGGTTTATTAAGGGAAGTGTCCATGTTCCTTTCATCATGCCTTATGATATATTATTTGCCACTTTGTGCTTTACCACTGTAATCAGGACAGGATTTCCCAATAGGCAGAGTTGGCAACTGCTTAGAGTTCCAAATTTTGAGTGACTCCAGAGCTGTGCTAGCCACACCCACATTCTGCACCAGTTCAATATCCTTTTACAAGCTATTATTTAATCCACTGGATGCAAGTGAGATCTCCAACACAATGTATTAGAGATATCTTTCTAGACACTAAGGGGTGAAAACCTTTTTTTTTTTTTTTTTTTGTTCTTGCTTTTTATAGGCCAAAGGTATTTTTTGTGCCAGGAAATAGTGGATAGATCTGGGAATGGGGCCATGTGAGGAGTGGGGGTGTGGCCATGGGTGGAGCAAAGGGAAGCCTAGAGTGCCTTGTCTGGGGGAGTATGAGATGTACATCCGTCCCTGCCTGTTATGACAGTCCTGTTCTGAAATGCCAGGCAAGTCTCCTCTGCATGAGATAAGTAGCAAAGTCCCATAAGGACATTTCAGCCTCTCTGGGTGTCACACTCCCCAATATCTACGCCTCTTGTACTAATGTCTGATCCTCAGAAAAATCATCAGTTTCAAAGAATGCAAAGAATTGCTGAGCAATATGCTTCATACCTTTCTGGTACTCAAAGGGTTAAAGTTCAATTTAAAATCATTCAGAATTTCCATTTGTCCCATATAAAGCAGTTTGTTTGCTCCATAATTGCATTTGGCACACAATTCTTTATTTCTGTGGGGTTTTCACTTTAAGCAGAGATTACAGTTTTGTGATAAATTATTTAATCGGAACACGTAGGACCCAATGGGCTTGTGATGGAAGTAAGACAGGACTCAGAGGTGGGTTCTTTTACTAGCGTCCAGAAATAAACCACATGAAAATAGGGTGTCAGACCTGTGTCTACCTGTGTTGCAGGATGGACCTGTGTCCACCCTGCAACACCTGTTCTCATCCCCAGAATATCCAGTGACCAATCAGAGGTGGAGCTACATCCTGAAAGATCCAGCAATTAAGGAAAATTCCACCAAGACTCATGGTTTGAAACCACCAAATAGGAGTCCTGCTGACAATTTCCATTACAAAATAACTATTTGCATCTCTTCTTCCCCTTTTTGCTCTCCAGACAGTCCCCTCAGTCCTAATGACACCTCCCCATGTAGCATAAGATATGTTATCTCAGGCTGTGTGGATCCCTGAAAGTTACACTGCAGGTCTGGTTCCATGAACTGGATAGCTCCCATTCATCCAGTGTCCATTGGGCTGAGGTTGAAGTACTGTGTCTGAGGACGTGTGTGTAAGGGAATCCTGTAATGCTTGGGGTAATCCTTCTGGGGCGGGAGCGGCATAGTTTACACAGGATCATAACCTAACAGCAGAGAGCAGAGTGCTGGGCTTCCTCTTTAGCTGTTCAATCTGCCACCAAAGCAACGTTCTGGAGACCTCTCTATCAATCCAGAGTTAAAAGCCTCATTTAAATCACTGAGTAGTTAGGGAATTTGAATGTGTTCCCTGTGGTGCAGTTGATTTGTCCAGAATAACTTCCATTTTCTTTTGAATATAGGTCTTCTACACCTATAGGTTTACATGTCACCACACCTTGAGAGAACCTCTGGCACAACACCAGTTCTCCTTGAAAAAACTCTACTGTGTTGTACATTGTGCGGAACAAACAGGAATAAATTAATGAATAAAAGAAAAATCAAAATTTTTTTTTCCAGAGTGCGGGGGAAGATATTATCCCTTTACATATACATTGTAAGACTGATTTGTGTGTAGATATAATATATATATATATATATATATATATATATATATATATATACACACACACATATAATTTTTTTTACTGTGACACATTTTCCATTTAAAAGAATCCTGCACAAGTGAGTTTTATCTTGCAGTTATTGTTCTCCTTTGATGTCATTCAAAACAATGGATTGGAGACTTTCCTAGAATCCATGGGGTTAGGGTAATATACATGTGGCTGCTTTCTTCCTACCCTGATATGGAACAGCATTGGTGGGCAGCATCTCTCCTGTTTTGAAATGATGACATTTTGATAATAATCCTGTTTATGTAACCTCCTTAAGCATTCATCAGATTAAAAAGGTTATTTCAATGATAGTTCCTGCAAGATGCTCTCTGTTGATGCTTTAAGCTCTTGCAGTGCTCATCTCTGTAATGTTTAAGCAACTTCTTGATATGCTATATGCAGTGAGGCTGATGTACTATGAAATATTATGGTAATTCTGGGCTAAACAATCTTAACTATGGGGGACAAATTAAAATCCCTTTTGATTAACCCTGTTTTTAGTTAACATATAATGTATTGAGGTTTGAAAAAAGGCGATGTCTAAGATTACAGAGTGTGCCTTCTATAGATGTTGGACAGACTCCGGGCCCAAGGAAAATGAGATGGGGAGACCAATGGTTAGGCAAGAATCCAGGATGGGTTCTTTATAGTGAGAGCTGAGGTTGTAGGTTGATGGACTGATATGTTGTCCAAGGAGTGCTGCTGATTCTCTGAAATTTCAAACTAATGGGATACCACACACAGCCACTCCATGGTATGTGTAGTTGATCCTGTCACCACGCCCATCCAATTCTGTGTTGGTTCCAACCTATTGCTGGCTATGGTGAGTCAGGTGGCCCTACAGAAGCAGTTGATTAGTCTAATGGTAGCGGTCTACGGCCACAACATGTTTACCCAGACAACCTGTCTATGGGCTCAATACATTACAGTTGAGCTCTAACAAGTCCATGATCAGTCGTTCAGCCCTTTTCCAGGGACTTGCCACTGTCGGGCAGCTCCACCAGCTGTAAATGATGTCTGCAACTCCTCCACCCTCCCTAACGCATGTGACACAGTTGTCAATATTCATTAGATGTAGATGCTTGGGAGTCATATATCTTATTGGTGTCCATTCTACCAGAAAGGCAGTGGGTGGAGTTCTACTTGTCTGTTACAGCTTACCTTACTTTCAGTGTCATCTACAGGCATGAGGCTTCAAGCATGCAGCAGGCCTGTGTTTTATGTGTTTGCTTTCTGTAATCTCCTCCTACCTACTTCCTCCTATCTACTTCCTCCTACCTACTTCCTGTGGAGGGGTTTAAAAGGCAGACTGAGTCCTGACTCAGTTGCCATTGCGTTGTTGTGCTTATCAGTTCTCTTACCTTGGGCTCTGTGTATGACCTGGCTAGTCTTCCATCCAACCTGGTGCTGACCTGTGGCTCTGTCTGACTATTCTTTTGCGTATTCCTATTAGTGAACATCTAGCCTGTTGCAGACTTGTGGCTCTGGCTGACTACCTGAACTGTGCATGACCTGGCTTGTCTGACTACCCCCTCTGTTGCTGACTTGTGGCTCTGTCTGACTACTCTTACGTTTGCTCCCTT
The DNA here is from genome assembly GCA_037306005.1 of Rhinophrynus dorsalis. Classification (NCBI taxonomy): domain Eukaryota; kingdom Metazoa; phylum Chordata; class Amphibia; order Anura; family Rhinophrynidae; genus Rhinophrynus; species Rhinophrynus dorsalis. Next base: position 52,523,690 of record CM074720.1, read on the forward strand.
AACCTAGCAGACACACAACCTAGTGTGAACCTGGGGCTCTGGTAGATCAGCTCTGATACTGACTGCAGGCTTGAGTCAGTTATCTACTCCCTCTCTGACTGCAGGCTGAGTCAGAGTTCTCTCCTTACTGACGGCAGGCGTGCGTCAGTACATCTCCTACTTCAGATCAAGATCCTGTGTTCCTGTTCCTGCTCCTGTTCTGTTCCTGATTCCGGTAGAGACTACCAGTGGCTGAGGCCTAGTCTCTAGCATTGTGGTCAAGCTTGGCAGCCTATTATTTATGATAACTGTGCTCACTGGCTTGTAACCTTCTGCTTGTTTCTTTGTATATTTTTGCCTACTTCCTATTGTATATATTTGCCTACCACGACTATTAATAAATTGCATTTAACTATACCGTACTGAATCCTGAACTTCTCTGGGAACCGTGATAGTACGCAAGGGCCATGAGCTCATACGGCGATAGCAATGCAGTTTTCCAAAGCATCCTGGAGAGGATGGAGAGACTGAGTCAACGACTTGATCAGTTGTCTTTGACCATGCAGACGGTTTCACAGCGCACTGCTCATCTTGAGCAAATTTGTACCCAATTGGTGGCCCCTCCTGAGACCTCCCAGGCACCAATGGTTTAAAATCCTCCTGACGCAGGTATGGTGAAGAGGTTGACGGGATCCGCTCAGCTCCCACAGCAGTATGGTGGGATCCAGAAGGTTGCCTTGGTTTCCTGAACCAGCTAGGCATATATTTCGAATTGGTACCATATGCCTTTCTCAATGAGCGAAGTAAAGTTGTTTTCCTTATCTCCCTCCTCACTGGCAGTGAGCTGGCATAGGCCAATCCACTATTGGAGACAAATAAACCCATCGTTCACAATTTCTCGGATTTTGTGAGATCATTCAGACAAGTCTTTGATAGGCCAGGTCGCGTGGCCGTGGCATCCAAGCATCTTATGACCCTGCATCAGGGTAATCGTACGGTGTCCGACTATGCCATTGAGTTCCGCACCCACGCCCCCTGCTGCCGAGGTAGACTGGAATAATGAGGCCCTAATGGCTGTTTATTTTCATGGGCTTGGCGGCACTATGAAGAACGAGATCGCGGCACATGACCTACCTAACAATTTAGACTTACTGATCGAATTCTGTATTCTGGTAGACACCAGAATCAGAGAGCGTCCCTCTTTTAAGGAGTACCTGTGGAGGTCCTCAAACAGAGGGTCTACTAATTACTCTGGCCCATCCTACACCCCACCCCCCAATCCTCTGGGACTTGTGTTTAACAATACTGAGCCTATGCAGGTGGATACCATTGTCAGGGGGAGCCCCTCGGTCGCTGAAGGCCTGCGGAGGCCGCAAAGAGAGTTGCCCCCTCATGTTTCTGACCCACCCTATCCTCCCTCTCCTCCCATGCCTCTGAGAGTGGTGAACCCAAGCTGGTGGGTGTCACTCGGCTTTCTAAAGAGGAGAGAGCCTTTAGGAGAAGGGAAGGCTTGTGTTTGTACTGTTGTAAGGCGGCTCATCTGTCTTATCCCGTTCGTCCCGAGAGACCCCTGAATGCTAAAATGGACTGGAGGCAGATGATAGGGGGCATTTCTGTGTCTCCAGTGCTCCTTTCGGATAAGCCTGTGTTGACGGCTTGCATTTATCGGGCTAAAAAATCTGCCTCAGTTCCAGCGTTACTCAATACTGGGGCAGCTGGCTGCTTTATTGATGTGGAGTTCGCTGTCAGTAAAAACATTCCACTGCTGCCTCTTGCCTCCCCGTTGGCCATGGAAGCCATTGATGGCAGACCACTACAACCCTCTCACATCATGCCTTATTAACATTGAGAGTGGGAATCCTGCATACGGAAACCCTGAAGTTTCAGGTAATCAACTGTCCACACCATGCCATGGTCCTGCGGTTCCCTTGGGTACAGAAACATAACCCCAGGATAGATTGGCACACTTGTGAGGTGGTGGACTGGTCACCACAACTAAAAAGTTCTGGTTGTCGTGTCCAGTGAGAGCCACGCAGGCTTCAACTTCATTCCTTCCAGAGGAGTATACGTCTTTTATAGATGTGTTTAGTGAGAGTCAAGCAGAGTTCCTTCCACCACACAGACCCTATGATTGTTCGTTGGAACTACTTCCTGAGACCTCTCCCCCAAGGGGCCGTGTCTATCCCTTGTCTGTGGAAGAGAATAGGGTCATGGAGGAATATGTGACTGATGCGTTGGCTAGAGGCATCATTCATAAATCCCCATGTCCTGCTGATGCTGGAAAAAGAGCTTCGTCCATGTATTGACTTTCGTGGTCTGAATAAGATTTTGGTCAAGAATGCTTATCCTATTCCCTTGATTACTGAACTCTTTGACCGGGTCAAAGTTTCAAAGATTTTCACGAAACTCGACCTAAGAGCTGCGTACAATTTGGTACGGATTAAAAAAGGGCATGAATGGAAGACAGTCTTTAATACCCGGAGTGGGCATTATGAGTACTTGGTTATGCCCTTCGGATTGTGCAACGCCCCGGCTGACTTCCAGAAGTTCATAAATGATGTGTTACGAGAACTCGTGTGGTGGTATATTTGGATGATATCCTCATCCACTCTCCTACATTGGAGACTCATCAGGCTGACGTATCAAAGGTTCTGAGCCTATTACGGGAGAACAAGTTGTTCTGTAAACTTGAAAAGTGCAAATTCCACAAATCGCAAGTAACATCCCTAGGCTATATAATTTCCACTGCTGGGTTTGCCATGGACCCTCAAAAATTGTCTGCGGTTGTGGATTGGCCGCGTCCTAAGGGACTCAAAGCGCTCCAAAGGTTTCTAGGGTTTTCGAATTACTACCGTAAATTCATTAAGAATTTTTCTACTATTGTCAAACCCCTGACTGACATGACGCGTAAGGGGGCGAACCCTTCTGAATGGTCACAACCAGCTATTATGGCTTTTGAAAACCTCAAGGCAGCATTCACTGCAGGGCCCACATTGGTGCATCCCAATCCCTCTCTGCCCTTTACCTTGGAGGTGTATGCTTTCGAGGTCGGTGTGGGCGCCCTGCTATCTCAGCGCATTTCCCCAGGCGAGACTCCACGTCCGTGTGTGTTCTTCCCTCGAAAGTTGTCCAAAGCAGAGATGCTTTACCAGATTGGAGACAGAGAATTACTGGCTATAGTCCTGGCCTTGAAATAGTGAAGGCATTTACTTGTAGGCTCTAACGTTCCTATATTGATCTTAACTGACCACAAGAACCTCATCTACCTCTCTGAGGACAATCATTTGTCTCCCAGACAGGCCAGATGGGCACTCTTTCTGTCTCGCTTCAAATTTGTGGTTTCATATCTTCCTGGCTCTAAGAATGTAAGGTCAGATGGGTTGTCTCGCCAATTCTGTAGCTTATCCCGAGAGGAGGTTTCCCCTTCTCCGATCATTCCGGCTGATCTGATCCTTGCTACTATTCTTACCTGTATCACGTCCCCTCTGGGAGAAGAGATTCTGGTAGCCCAAGATTCTGCTTCTACGGAGAAGCCTGAGGGACGTTGCTTTGTTCCCACACACGTACGTATTATACTGTTGGAAACGTATCATGCTTCGAAAGTAGCAGGTCACATTGGTCGAGACCAACTAATATGGTCCATGTCACGAGTCTTTTGGTGGCCTAGCCTCCGGGCTGATTGTACTGCTTTCACGGTCGCATGAACGACTTGTGCCCAAACTAAGTCTCCTAGACATTTGCCAGTGGGTTTGCTTCAGCCAGTTGCTAATGGCAAACGTCCCTGGTCACACCTATCTATTGATTTTACGGTCGAACTTCCGAGGTCCATGGGCTATACAGTCATTCTAATGATTGTGGATAAGTTTTCTAAGATGGCTCATTTTGTACCACTCAAGGGCTTACCACCTGCACAAAAGTTGGTGATGATATTCGCTAAGTAGGTCTTACGATTACATGGTATCCCTCAAGTCATTGTATCCGATAGAGGTAGTCAATTTATGTTTCGCAGTCCAAGGGTTAATAAAACATCAACACATGTGAGAACCATGACACATTCTTGTGAACTCTGCTCCCAACCTGTTCAATGGTAGATATGTCTGCAACACAAAGGTATAGGTAGTGTTACAGACCAATCCACCATTCTGGGGGTTGGGGTGTACTAAGGTGTGATAAAAAGGTGATTGTGTCTCCAGTGATAATCACTTTTTCACTTCCTAGGTTATTCCATGTAGCCTAGGCACTGACAAACATCTCCAAAGTTGCAGATATCTCATTGCCTGGACTCCATATAACAACATAGGAATTGGAGAAGTGAGGAACTAGAGAAGTAACAGCTTAGTCAACACCCCCCTCCAAAGTGTTGGAGTGTTAGTTAACATGAAATGTCATATACACAAATACCATGTAGCATACCCCTACAAATATGAAGCACAGTGTGTGTGTTTTTTTTTCCACCAACCACACATCAATACACTCCAGGAAGGCATGCTACCTGATCTCAACACAGGCTCTGGAAGCAATCATTGTTCCATGGCCATCGATCACATCACCTGTGATGCACACAACATTGCGTGTGACACACCAAAGGGATCAAAAACACAAGCAGTGTTGGGATGTTTGAGATGTAATTTGGGGAATACAGACTCAGTTACTGTTACCAGATTCACTTGTGCTAGTATGTTTGCTGTGTCCCAGATATCAGTTGGCATGCATATTGCCATCTTGTCATCTGCGAAGCATGTTTTGTTGTCCCTACACTGTCCCAATGTTATGAATCTGAACTTGCATGGATCCATATGCAGGTAACAATCTGTGTTTGCGTGAGTTGTTGTTGACCCACAGCTTACATGAGACTCATCTCTGTCCCCCATATTGCTGAGTCCCTGGTAATATGAAGGTCAGCAACAGCTGAGGATTGGTTGTTGTGCTGATGCAACACAGGAACCCCAACTGACTGTGGCGTGCTAGAGTGGTGTCCATTGTATTGGTTTGCAATGCATTGGATACCCCTCTGGCAATCACAGACTCCATCTTACCAAGGGAGTCATGTTTTATTATTATAGAAACTCACTTCCTTCACTTTGTGCTGGGGGGGGGCATGAGGGCCTGAGGGGTCAGATGATCTCCGCCTTGCAGACCTCCTTGGGGGCACACCATATGTTGGGGTCTGGGCTGGTGTCACTGTGGAGGAGGAGAGGGTGGAGGAAGACATGTTGTGACTTGGAAGGCCTTTCCTCATCTGGCCCTGGATGTGTGTGTCCCCTGACTCCCACAGCCCCTCTCACTGGCATATCTCTCCCTGCCATGCATGTGCCTGTTGCTTGGCTGGTCCCCTTCCTCCTTCCCTGTTGCCTGATGCTTGGCTGGTCTCCCCCTCCTTCCCTGCTCAGGGGATGCCCTGCACACTTTCCTCCTCTACCTCTCCTCTCCCTCCAGCCTCCACTCCTCTCCCTGCCATCTCTCCTCTCCCTCCAGCCTCCACTCACTCACTCAATCAGAATCACCCTCTAGCAGTCACTTGCACTCACTCAATCACACTATATAAATAAAAAGATAAATATGTGTAGTGTTAATAAATAAAAAAAATGTGTGTTTGTGATTGTGTTTGGATGCAATGTGTGTGATATGTAAAGTGGACTATGTGCTTAATTATGATACAACTGTTGCCTAACTACACTGCCTCTACCTCTCTCACCAGTGAATGTGTGCCTCTCTTTCAGGCAATGCTTGGCGGGTTTTGGGGGCTTTTTATTCTTTTTGGGCTTCATATTGATACTTTTGGAGTTTGTGATTGGCTGAGCCTTGGATTTGCCCTCGCTAACACTTAACTTGACCTTTCATTTGTCAGATGTATGGCTATTTCCCTAGACGTTGACATTTAGCATACCTTTTTATGTGGAAGTTTAATGCGCAATTGAATAAAAGCAGCAGTAGCCATTTTCATTAGCACGGCCACATATGCGCATACCTGGGAACTCTCCGGTTTTGCCCCGGAGACTCCGGATTTCAGACTGAATTACCGGGTCTCCAATGTGTGGATCGCCGGGGGGGGGGGGCAGAGTTTAAATAGAAACTCAGCCCACTTGTGCTCTGTCCCGCCCAGTTCCTCTCACTCCCCGCCCTCTTAGATACATTTTGCAGGGTTTTTTTTGTTTTTTCTTTTGTCCCGCCCCTTTTATGATGCGATTCGCGTCATTTTCCTCTTAGGTCGGCACTGACAGGGTTACCCTCTGGGTAACCCTGTTTCAAATGTTCCCAGATATGCATATGCGGCCTGCGCCGGTTTTGTTTTACTGTGGTTCTACAATAGAAAACTGGTAAAACACATGTGTGCAAATTACACTGTGCTTGTTTTTACTGTAATGCCGGTTTTGGTGCTGCTAATAGTATGGAGCCCCATGTGTTTGCAAGTATGCACATCCTATATAATAATTCGCTAAAACATGTGTAAAGACAAAGTCATGTGCAGTAGAGACTGCCCGTGCCGTGGCTGATACAGAGCTGGACGGTCCTTCGGAGCGTCCGCAACTGGCTGGCAGTGGCACTGTGGCCCGTGTAACGGGCTCTTCCACTAGTAATTATATATTTTATCTCTTTATTTCCCCTAACCACTTCTTTGAAGACATTAAACACTTTGGGAGACATTTTATTCAGTGTTCTAATTTATTTTTAGTTTAAGAAAAAGTATCCTTTGAATGGCAGTTGGCAAAGGAATACCCAATGCTTTGCTTTGCAATGTGTTGAACACTCTCTGGTTAAAGAGAGTTTTCTTAAATGGGCATCAAAGAGCTACAACATACACTTAGCATGAATACACATATGCTGTATGTATTGTCCATTGAAGAAAAGTCTATACCGTACAAGTCTCTTCATAAAATAAGAAGAGGTACAAATTCAAAATAACATTTCTACATTTGAATGCACCACGCAGTAGCTTTGAGAGTTGTTAAAAGTTGCAGTTCTTATCTCAGTTTATGCACCAATTATTTCCTGTTACCACTAGGTGTCAGTAAGGCATCTGTTCTAAAGTAGACAACAGAGGCAGAACAAACGAAACATTTTCCAAATTACTTTTGTGAAGCAGACATAAAACACTAGGCAACGTTTGCATTTAACCCATATAATGAAAGAAGCATCATGAATGAAGTACAATTTAATCTGTATCCCAAGCTGTTTTGTCACTTAACCCTTTATGTGTCTGAGAGATATCTAATGCATTACATTGTCTCTCTGGCACTCAAAGGGATAAAGGATTTTTAACCCCTCGTATGCTACAGTCCCACTGGCTCTAGTCTTTAATGCCAACGGGTGCACCCTAGGGTATGCAATACAGTGTATGTTCAATGTACCACACACCAGCGTACACACTGCAGTTGTGTAGGACTTAAATGCCAGCAACCCCAGCACACCAGCTCCATAACATGTGAAGTGGCGTACAATTATCACACCTGGGAACTTTGATGTCTCCCTAGTGGGGAGTCCTGTGGTGTCACTGGGGGGAGAAAAATGACCAGATTTATGATAAAAAGGGGCGGGTTTAACTGAGAGTGGGGGAGGAGCTTAAAGGTCATGAAGAAAGTTATAAAAATAGGCTGTGCAAGGAGGAGAATTGGGTGGGGTGTAGGAGGAACAGAATGGGAAAGATCAGAAGGGAGACTCATCCTCTGCCCTGGAGACCTGGTAATGTAGTGTCAAAACTGGAGGGTCCAGGGCAAATCTGGAGAGTTCCCAGCTATGACAATTAGGCCATTTTCTCTACACCTTGCTTAGTACTTTGACCTCTAAGAAATAGAGGCAAGTACCATTCTGATACTCCCTCAGACTGCCCCCTTGTCCCACTCTTGGCACAAAATTACGTTAAGGGAAGGATTTGGGGCATTTATAGCTTAATAAATTGATGTTAGACAGGTGTAGGAACACAACACCAATTCCAGCACCTGTTATTGCATGAAATCAGTGTGGTGCATTCACTCCAATATACTGCAGTCATCCGTAGCATCTAAGGCAGGGTAGTCTATTGTTGGACCTCTAGTTGTTGGAAGCTACAAACTCCCAACATCTAACCTATGTCTGGTTGGCGATGATGGGAGTTGTACTCCCCAACAGCTACAGCATACCTCCCAACTGTCCCTCTTTAGGAGGGACAGTTCCTTTTTGAGACCCTCCTTTCCTACCCTGGTGTCCCTGTGTTTAGGAGATCATACTGTGTGGTGTGTATATAAGTGTATCACCCTGGTGTCCCTGTGTTTAGGAGATCAGACTGTGTGGTGTGTATATAAGTGTATCACCTGGTGTCCCTGTGTTTAGGAGATCAGACTGTGTGGTGTGTATATAAGTGTATCACCCTGGTGTCCCTGTGTTTAGGAGATCAGACTGTGTGATGTATATATAAGTGTATCACCCTGGTGTCCCTGTGTTTAGGAGATCAGACTGTGTGATGTATATATAAGTGTATCACCCTGGTGTCCCTGTGTTTAGGAGATCAGACTGTGTGATGTATATATAAGTGTATCACCCTGGTGTTCCTGTGTTTAGGAGATCAGACTGTGTGGTGTGTATAGAAGTGTATCGCCCTGGTGTCCCTGTGTTTAGGAGATCAGATTGTGTGGTGTGTATAGAAGTGTATCACCCTGGTGTCCCTGTGTTTAGGAGATCAGACTGTGTGGTGTGTATATAAGTGTATCACCCTGGTGTCCCTGTGTTTAGGAGATCAGACTGTGTGGTGTGTATATAAGTGTATCACCCTGGTGTCCTTGTGTTTAGGAGATCAGACTGTGCGGTGTGTATATAAGTGTATCACCCTGATGTCCCTGTGTTTAGGAGATCAGACTGTGTGGTGTGTATATAAGTGTATCACATTGCTCCACAGTAATAAAACCCACATTAATGTTTATATAAACATCACTCTATTTGTTTATAAATGAGTCTAAGTAAAATACTTTGGGCTTGCTCTAAATAATTTATTCAGTTCCATAAAGAGTTGCCAATAGGTAATTTAATAACCTATAAATTCTTATACTGCCCCACCCGCCAGCCTTCCGCAACACCCTCTAAATACGTGTCCTTCTTTGGGTATTTGAAATATTGGGAGCATGCCTGGGAACTGTTTGTCGGGGAGCTTAATGGTGAGGGGGGGGCGGGACTTCAAAAAAAGACTAGCCTAGGGAAGGAGGAGAAGAGGCCGGGGAGTGGGAGGAACTGAATCGGAGGAGCGGATGTGGGCAGAGTTTCATCAGAAACTCCCCACATCCAGAGATTCTTCACTGGAATGGTCTACAAAGTGTGCTTGGTTTGCCCCAGAGACTCCGGTTTTATCTCTGAATTACCGGGTCTCCAGGGCAAACCAAGCACACTTTGTAGACCGTTCCAGTGAAGGATTTCTTTTTCAATAACGCGATCTCGGCTCTGCTAGAGCACTGACGTCAGGGAAGAGGGAGGGAGGGGGAACTTTAACTATGATTATCTCTCAAATCATAAAGGTTTGAGAGATGGGTCTGGGGACATTTAGTCTAACTTTTTAAAAGCTTCAGAATAAAAATTTATAAAACTCATCTATTACTATTCCTTTAAGAATAAATGCAGCTCCGATTATTCTTTATAGTTTTTGGGCCATGTAGAGCGGTATTATCATTCTCTACAATGTGTAGTTCCAGAGTAATTGAATCAGAAAGTGTCCCCCTCCCACCCATTTTCACCTATGTAAATCTGCACAGCAAGACCGTCCAGATGGATCACAGTAAGGGACAATCTTCTGTTAGCATGAGAAAAAAACCTGCCCTCCTTCAATGCAATGTGTTGGATACCTCTCTGGCATTCAGAGTGTTAAATCAATGAGAGGTTTTATTTGTCCCCTACGGTGCAGTTAATTTGCCCCAGGATTGCAATGCTGCTTATAAGTACATCAGTCCCATTCAGTTTCTTAAATTAATTAAAAACCTTGCAACCTTGCAGTGGGGAGAGAGCATTTGTATGCATACTAACGGGTTTAGCAAGTGTTCATGTTGCATTGGCTTGTGTAATTAAACAGACTAAGCTTTCTGGAGATGGATAAGAGGTCATTAAGCACCACGCTTGTTAAAATAACAAGCAACTTGTTTTTCCAATTGTGCCCTGTTTTGCAAATCCTGTTTCACTGCGCCGCTGTTGTTCAACTAAACTTTTATCCCAGGAAACTTAATAATAAAAGGCACTCCAAACTGCACATGAAAACTTGCATGTATGATTGTATATCAGGGGTTGCTAACCTGCGGCCATTCAGCTGTTGATGTAGGTAATTGCCATCACCCCCAACTAGCCAATGGCTGGCCAGGGACGTTGGCAATAATAGCGTGACCAGACCTCACCTTTAAACGGAGACACATATTATTATTATTGTTTATTTATATAGCGCCAACTAATTCCGCAGCGCTGTACAATAGGGAATAGACATACAGAGGCATTAAATAGTACAATGAAGTGTGAAGAACAGAAAGATCAGAGGGCCCTGCTTGTGAGAGCTTACAGTCTAGAGGAAGGAAGGTAGGACACAGAAGGAGTAAGTGCTGTTGGGTGTAAGTGCCTCCTGTCACATGAACTGCCAGTCAGTGGGTGGGAGTGAGAAGTGCTAGTGAGTGCAGTGGTCCAGGGAAGGAGTGAATCTTGGTGATAGTATTTATGGAGGCAGTTGATAGGCTTTCCTGAAGAGGTGAGATTTCAGGGAGCATCTGAAGATCTGAAGGCTGGGGGACAATCTGATGGGGTGGGGGAGGGAATTCCAGAGCTCAGGTGCAGCACGGGAGAAGTCCTGTAGGCGCGAGTGGGAGAAAGATAAGAGCTGTGGAGAGCAGAAGGTGGTGAGTGGGAGTATATTTGGAAATGAGAGATGAAATATAGGGGGGGTGTGGTGTTAGTGAGGGCTCTATAAGTTAGCACCAGAATTTTGAATGTAATTCTGTATGATATTGGAAGCCAGCCTGCATAACGCAGGGCTGCTTAGATTTCAGTGCAGTCCTGAAATATGCCTATTTCCTATGTGTCCCCGGTTAAAGGGAAGGTCTGGTCAGCTTAGGCAATAGCAGACCCCACCAGATGAAGGGCTGCTGGTTGCCTACCCCATATATATATATATATATATATATATATATATATATATATATACTGTGTAGACATGTATTTATAAATTAGGATTGATGGACCATCCCTAAAAAACTGAGTACATATGAATAATGCATGCTGCTGGGCTACAGTGATTATTATCGGGATATATTGTTTTATGTATAAATATATATAGACATGTATTTATGAATTAGGGCTGACAGAGCGTTCCTCTAAAGCTGAACATGTATGAATTATACACGGTGCAGGGCTGTAGTGATTATTAATGGGCTGCAATAGTTTTCATGTGGCCATGCAGGATGTGAATTTAATTTGCATTCATTTTCAAAGGATCAGTAAAATTATATGAAAAAAAAAGTAACATTGAAGGCTTTGGTCTTTCTAAGGTGAGCAACCTATCGGTGAAAGAGTTAGAGAACTGCTTATGAAAAATATGTGCATGGCTGCATAGGAACAACATATGCACAATGAAGCTCTGCATTCTTTCACTGCTGGGTTGTTCAATGATCTAATAATTAACCCGTTGATTGCCAGAGGAGTACATAATGCATTGCAAAGCAATGCATTCCGTATCCCTCTGGCACTCAAAGGGTTAACCACTGGTTCACCGATTGTAGGGATTTTCCTGTTGTGTAAAACAAGAGCTCTGCCACCGTGGGAACTCAATTTATTCAAAGGTTATAACCATCCAAACTGTCACAAAGTGCTTTAACTGTTAACTAGCGTACTCTGGCATAGAATGCAATATAACTGTTTAGACAATGGTGTAATAGCACTCTCTGGACACTAGGTGGTATTGTTAATATTAAAAACAGTTTGAACAGTAAGAACATTGTAACAAAGTTTCTCTCAGCAGGGGGAGAACCATTTTTTAAATCAGCAGTAAAAACCCATCAATATATATTTTTGTTGTCATAACAGAGGTTTATTCCACCTTTAACCATTTGAGTTTCAGAGGTATACACAATATATTGCAAAATTTTGCATAGCACTCTGGCACTCAAAGAGTAACTCTATTATGAATGTATATAAACGTGCTTGTATTAATGTTGGGCTGACCAGACCTCACCTTTAACCGGGGACACATAGGAAATAGGCATGTTTCAGGACTGCACAGAAATCAAACAGCCCTGCAGTAAGCATTTTTCATATGTGTCCCCGGTTAAAGGTGAGGTCTGGTCACCCTAATTAATGTAGGATTGCCCGATCATCCCTTTAAAATAGGACACATATGAAAAATGCCTGCTGTAGGACTCCAGTCATTAATTATTTGGTCACAATGGTCCCCATGCTTTAAAGCAGAAGGCATTCTTCACATGTGTCCTCTTTTAAAGGTGTGATCTGGCAACCCTACTGAATGTATACAGATCCTATAGATCAGATCGTATAGGTCAGTGATAATCAGCTCCATTCCACCGCACAGGTCAGATCTTAAAGGGTAAGTAACTCCTCCTAAAACGTCACCCCTTTCTCCCCGCCTTACCACAGCCAAGAAATCCAAATGGCCCATATGCTGTCAGTTATTTTAAATTGAAGCAGGCAGAGTGCTACTTAACTCTTAAAGTACCAGAGGTGTATGCAATGCAACCCCTTGGGTCGTTACAGGCTTAACATTACCATATGTAGTGGTCCTGGGCTTCTGTTATAAATTGCCCTGTGACATGGCCGCCTTCATGGACAAGGCATCCAGGTCTGATTGGTCATATTATCTCTTGAATAAAGGCACCAGGGCAAAATTAAGATAACAATTAGGATATACTGGCCATAGTAATGTAAGTGGAGGGTTATTATTCGGAGGTGCTACTTCTCCTTTAAGGATTTCCTTTATGTACACTACCGGTCAAAAGTTTTAGAACACCCCCATTTTTCCAGTTGTTATTGAAGGGTGAAAGCAAAACAACCTACAAGTGCAACACATTTGTGGGAACTTCTGCAACAGTGTTTTGGGAAGAACTTTCAGAACAATATTTGATTTCCATTGTGGAACGAAAGCCACGCGTGTGTTCGACTGTTATATCTGCACAAGGTGGCTACTTTGATGAGTCAAAAATTTAGATTACATTTTGTTAAGGAAAACAATTCCATGATTTATTTTTAATCCGTTCGCGTCAGGTGACGTACCCGGACCGTCACGCTGGTCCGGCACTTAAGGACCAGTGACGGTCCTGGTACGTCACGTACTATTACTCACCTCGCTCCTGCAGGAGCGCGGCGAGTAATACCGGGGACTGAATTTGATTGCTCCAAGACAGGAGTGATCTCTTTCAGTCCTTCTGTTCGGCGTGCCGCCCCACGTAATCAGTCACGTGGGGCGGCACGCCGAAATTCCATATCTGGTCCTTAAATGACCACACCCCTGCTGGTCGTTAAGGGCTTAATGTCCAATTGTTTTTGTTCTATGCTTTATTATCAGAGAACATTGAGACATTAAACTGCGTAGATTTCAATAAAAACTGGAAAAATAGGGGTGTTCTAAAACATTTGACCAGTAGTGTACATGCAGCTCCATTAAAATGACTGGACCACTGATTGCCCAGTGATCATACAGGGACATCATCAAAACAACATTGGGAATCACTGCTATAGACTGTAAGCTTTTCTGGGCACATTGTAGTTCCTGGGCTATGTGCAGCAATTGTGGGGAGAAGCAACGGCACTACTAGGGACAACTGCAATTTCCCATTGAGTTAAACTATTTTTTAAGCTAGAAAGGTCTCCATTGCATTGCTTGATCCCTAAAGCTTTGCTTTGGCCTCGAAGGTCTAGTGAGTATATCCCAGAATTGCTCCACTGTTGTTTTTGTATATGGTACCTTGTGTTCTCTTTGTTACATTAATTAGTAGTGTTATAAATAAGACAGTGCAATGCCGCTGTCATTCATCTATATCACCAGTAGCTGCACCTGGCATGTGAGTACAACGAATATTGGTGTACACATTCCTCCATCGTTAACCCTTTGAGTACCAAAGCAATGCATAGTGTACCCTTCTGGCACTCGAAGGGTTAACATTTTAATGCTAACAAGCCCATTATACCTTCCTCATAGCATTACCAGGGAAATGGTTTAAAGTGACATACTTTTCTCTGTTTCTTTTTTTAACACTTTGTGTGTCAGAGTGATGTTCAATACATTACACAGCAATGTGTTGGACACTCCTCTGGTACTCAGTATGTTAATACTTGACATTCCATAGCGATAAGGAATACTCATCGACCACCCCATTGCCCTCCCTTTAGCGGAAGCTGCCAGGGGAGGGCTGGCCTGGGGGGCAGGGGGGCAATTGCCCCCTGGGCTGGTCATATGTCTGGACAGCTGGGCCACTGCCTCACTCAATCTCCCTCTAACTGCTGTTAATGGAGCTACACTAATGATACCACAGAGCTTACAGCTGAAATGGAGAAACACAAATTATACCACAGAGCTACAATGCAAATTGAGCTACACTATCAGCATAACCCGTTTCCCTTCTATGCTCTATGGTATCACTAGAGTAGCTTTACTTACATTGTAAGCTCTGTATTATTAGTAATGTAGTCCCAATTCAACTGCAAGCTATGTGGTATCACTTGCGTTACTTCACAACATTAAAGGGAAAGTAATACTTCATTTTATCTTTATTTTATTTTGTAGGCATTAAAAAACATGAAGAACGATATAAGTCTTATCTCTCAAACCTTTATGGTTTAAGAGATATTCACAAGCAAAGTATCCCCCCCGTTCAGTCAGATCAGAAGGGAGGTGCCCAGGTAGACTGCAGAGAGGGACAATCTTCAATTAAGATAAGGGAAAAAGCTGAAAAACTTGTCAAGGGGGGAAGGGCTTTCATTGTTTTCATTGTAAGAAGAATGTCCCCTTCTGTTATCTGTCTGGTCTTACAACTAGATTCTCATCTGAGAAGAGATGGCTTACACTAGGTAAAAGGGGCGGGAGGGGAAACGTTGCTTGTGAATAGGTCTAAAACCATAAAGGTTTGAGAGATAAGACTTATATCATTCTTCATGTTTTTTTAATGCCTACAAAATAAAATAAAGTTAAAATGAAGTATTACTATCCCTTTAATGCCAATTTTAAAATTAGCAAAAATGGGCTGGGCAGGAGCAGTGGCCTTGAACCATAGTAGAAATGGGCCACTTGATTGTGTTTGCCCCCCCCCCCCGGGCCACAAGTTGCCAGCCCTCCTCTGGAAGCTGCATTAGGCTAGAATGTTCAGTGTAAATAGCTTAGAAAATTGGTATCAGACAGGTATAGATCTAGAAAATGGATTCCAGAGCGCAATTTTGTGCAGCAGTTGTATTGGTACCTCTAGTGATGAGCGAGCACCCCAATGCTCGGGTGTTCGGGTGCTCTGACCGAGCGCCCCCGGAGGCTCGAGTGCTCGGCCGAGCACCCGAGCCCCATTGAAGTCAATGGGAGGACTCGAGCATTACACCAGGCACCCCCTGCTCTGATGAGGGGAGGGTGCCTGGTCCATAGGAAAAGGGCAGAAAAGGATGGAAACACCACAGAAATGGTTCAGGGACAGCATAGGGAGGATGTCTGGATGCATCTTGGACTCCAACATCGCTGCTGGGAACGATCTTTCGCCCGTAGTACGCCATTTTTACAGACTGACCGTAAAACACACAAAAAGGAAGATAAAAACGACTTTAGGCGAAACATTGTTACCAAAAAGTATTTGCTGTATATTTACTTGTATATCATCTGCAAATTCTCCCAAAAATTTCCTCGATTTTCTGAAGTGAGGCCATGATTAAGAGGGAAACGTGCGCAGAGGCAAATTCTCCCAAAAATTTCCTTGATTTTATTGAACTGAGGCCATGATTAAGAGGGAAACGTGCGCAAAGGCAAATTCTCCCAAAAATTTCCTCGATTTTTCTGAACTGGGGCCATGATTAAGAGGGAAACGTGCGCTGAGCCGACCATCTAAAACATTATGGGTGAGGGTCTGCTGCGGAGCTGACCATCCTAAACATTATATGCGAAGGCCCGCTAGTGAGCTGACGCTATAAAACATTATATGAGAGGGTCCGCTAGAGAGCTGACCCAATAAAACATTATATGAGAAGGCCCGCTGGTGAGCTGACCTATATAAAAATTGTCAAACAGGGCCCGCTGGTGAGCTGGCCCTATATAAAAATTATATCACAGGGCATATGGAAGAGGAGGAGGAGGATGAGAAGATTAAGAGTCAACCATATACCCGTTTTTTGGGTGGAAGGGGTGAATGGGAATACAGAGTATTCCCATCATTGTAAATAACATATATAAAGTGAGTTTATGTTCCCCCGGGGCTTTCCTCCAGTGGAGTGGAGAAGTCAGGGGAAATCCAGGCCTTGTTCATTTTTATAAGTGTCAACCTATCAGCATTTTCGGTGGAAAGGCGGATACGCTTATCTGTTATGATGCCACCAGCAGCACTAAATACCCGCTCAGACAGAACGCTGGCGGCAGGGCAGGCCAGCACCTCCAAGGCATAGAGTGCCAGTTCATACCACGTGTCCAGCTTGGACACCCAGTAGTTGTAAGGCACAGAGGGATCATTGAGGACGCTGACACGGTCTGCTATGTACTCCTTCACCATCTTCCAAAACTTTTTCCTCCTTGTGACACTAGGCTGCGCATCAGGGTGAGGGTGCTGGCGGGGTGTCATGAAGGTGTCCCACGCCTTGGAGAGTGTTGCCCTGCCTTTGTCGGAACTGCTGTGTGCTCCCCTTTTCTCCCCTTCTCGGTTGGCCAAGGTAGCACGTACTCTGCCGCCAGCGTTGTCAGATGGAAAATTTTGGAGCAATTTTTCAACAAGAACCTTCTGGTATTGCACCATTTTGCTTGTCCTCTCCACCGGAGGAATGAGAGATGAGAAATTCTCTTTGTAGCGGGGGTCCAGAAGGGTGAACACCCAGTAATCAGTGTTGTTTAAAATGCGTATAACGCGTGGGTCACGGGAAAGGCAGCCTAACATAAAGTCAGCCATGTGTGCCAGAGTACCAACAGTCAAGATTTCGCTGTCCTCACCAGGAGGATGACTCTCAATCTCCTCATCCTCTTCCTCCTCTTCTGCCCACCCACGCTGAAGAGATGGAACTAAAGTTCCATGGCTACCCTCTGTAGCGGAGGCAACCGTGTCTTCCTCCTCCTCCTCCTCCTCCTCCGCCTCCTCCAATTGTCGCTGAGAAGACGAAGTGAGGGTGCTCTGGCTATCACCTTGTGTAAGCTCTTCCTCCCGCATTTCCACCTCTTCCACATGCAAAGCGTCGGTTTTAATTGTGAGCAGCGAGCGTTTCAGTAGACACAGAAGTGGGATGGTTACACTGATAATAGCGTTATCGTCGCTCACCATCTGTGTCGATTCCTCAAAATTGCGTAAACCTCACAGAGGTCTGACATCTATTCCCACTCCTCACTTCTGATTACAGGAAGTTGAACGGAGAGGCGACGACCGTGTAACAGCTGGTACTCCACTACTGCCCTCTGCTGCTCACAAAGCCGGGCCAACATGTGGAAGGTGGAGTTCCAGCGCGTGCTCACGTCACAAGCAGCCGGTGAGCTGGCAATTGTAAGCGCTGCTGCAGCTTCAACAGGCCGGCCGAAGCTGTAGATGACTTACGGAAATGTGCACACACGCGGCGCACCTTGGTCAAGAGATCATGCACATTGGGGTAGGTTTTTAGAAATCGCTGAACCACTAAATTAAATACATGCGCTAGGCATGGTACGTGTGTGAGCTTGCCGAGCTCCAAAGCCGCCACCAAGTTACGCCCATTATCACACACAACCATGCCTGGTTGCAGGTTGAGTGGCGAGAGCCACTGCTCGGTCTGGTGACTAATCCCCTGCAACAGCTCTGAGGCCGTGTGCTGTTTGTCCCCAAGGCAGATCAGCTTCAGCACGGCCTGTTGACGCTTCCCCACTGCAGTGCTACACTGCTTCCAGCTACCGGCTGATGGGGGAGTGGCGCTGCGTGTAGAGAATTCGGAGGTGGAAACGGAGGAGGAGGAGCCAATAACGTAGGTGCTGGCGGAAACCCTGATGGAGGTAGGGCCCGCAATCCTCGGCGTGGGTAGCACCCGTGCCATCCCAGGGTCCGAGTCGCTCCCAGCCTCCACGACATTCACCCAGTGTGCCGTCAGGGAAATGTAGCGTCCCTGGCCACAAGCACTTGTCCATGTGTCAGTCGTTAAGTGGACCTTCCCAGTAACTGCGTTGGTCAGGGCACGGGTGATGTTACGGGACACATGGTGGTGTAATGCGGGGATGGCACACCGGGAAAAGTAGTGGCGGCTGGGGACCGCGTACCGAGGGACAGCTGCTGCCATCAGGCTGCGGAAGGACTCAGTGTCCACAAGCCTAAATGGCAGCATTTCGATGGCCAGTAATTTGGAAAGGTGTGAGGTTAGTGCTATGGCCTGTGGGTGGGTGGCTGGGTATTTTCGCTTGCGCTCAAATGCCTGGGGTAACGACATTTGGACGCTGTGCTGGGACAGGGAAGTGGATGTGGTCGCTGATGGTGCTTCAGATGGTACAGGTGCAGGGCGGGAGGTATGCGGGCCTGCGCCTTCGACAGGCGATTGGCCGGCACCGAAAACAGGGGAAGAGGAGGCAGTGGTGTGGCCTGCAGACACAGATGGGCGATCCAGGCGTTCCTCCCACTTACTACGGTGCTTGGATGCCATGTGTCGGATCATGCTGGTGGTGGTGAGGTTTCTAGTGTTCATGCCTCGGCTCATTCTGGTGTGGCACAGGTTGCAAACTACAATTCTTTTGTCGTCCGCACTTTCCTTAAAAAAACGCCATACCGCGGAACACCTACCCTTTGGCAAGGGAGATTTAAGCAAGGGGGTGCTCCGTGGAACATTTGCGGGCCGGTTTGGTGCGGTCCGCCTTCTTTCTGTAGCCACACCACTGCCTCTTCCAGCCTGTTGCGGTGCTGCAGATGGCTCACCCTCAGGACTGCTGTCATCGCTCGGCTCTACACCTTCCCAGGTGGGGTCAGTCACCTCATCGTCCACCAAGTCCTCCTCCACTTCCTCACTCTGATCATCCTCCTCATGTCTTGATCCCACCACATACTCAGTCATTGACAACTGTATAACATTCTCCTCAACAAGGTCTTGAGACAGTAATAGTGGTTGATTTAATGGCAACTGTGTCTCATCATCATCATCATCATCCACTACTTCCTTTGACCTTAAATGCCGTTCACATCTGTCATCTTCTTGTGATTGGGTACCCTCTAGAGGTTGTGAATCAGGGCACAAGATGTCATGTTCCTCTGCAAGCGTGCTTGGAGAGAGGGTCAAATGAAGGATTGGTGATGAGACGAGCTCATCACTATATCCCAGTGTGGGATCACTTCTTTGACCAGACCGTCTATGGTGGGAGGAAGGATGATCAGAGTGAGGATTATGTTGACCAGACTCTTGGCTACTGAGAGTGGACTTGGTGGAAGACAGGGTGGTGCTTAACCGACTGGAAGCAGTATCAGCTGACATCCAACCGACCACCTGTTCGCAGTGGTCGGACCTCGAGAGTGATGTCCTGCGACGCCCTGTAAAATGAGACATGAAGCTAGGTATGGTGGATGTCTTTCTTTCTTGTGCTCTGGCACCAGGCACAGTTTCTCCGCGTCCTGACCCGCGCCCTGAACTATCAGGATCACGTCCACTTCCCCGTCCCTTTTTACCCGCCTTCTTCATCTTACACGGAATATGTGACTTTGATATTTGAGTTTGAAAACTTAACAGTATTTCTTCCTATTCTGCAACTGTGCAGAGTACACAGAATAGGCTGCTAAACTGCGGTGACGCACACTGAATGGAATATGTGACTTTGATATTTGAGTTTGAAAACTTAACAGTATTTCTTCCTATTCTGCAACTCTGCACAGTACACAGAATGTGCTGCTAAACTGCGGTGACGCACACTGAATGGAATATGTGACTTTAATATCTGAGTTTGAAAACTTAACAGTATTTCTTCCTATTCTGCAACTGTGCAGAGTACACAGAATAGGCTGCTAAACTGCGGTGACGCACACTGAATGGAATATGTGACTTTAATATTTGAGTTTGAAAACTTAACAGTATTTCTTCCTATTCTGCAACTCTGCACAGTACACAGAATGTGCTGCTAAACTGCGGTGACGCACACTGAATGGAATATGTGACTTTAATATTTGAGTTTGAAAACTTAACAGTATTTCTTCCTATTCTGCAACTGTGCAGAGTACACAGAATAGGCTGCTAAACTGCGGTGACGCACACTGAATGGAATATGTGACTTTAATATTTGAGTTTGAAGACTTAACAGTATTTCTTCCTATTCTGCAACTGTGCAGAGTACACAGAATAGGCTGCTAAACTGCGGTGACGCACACTGAATGGAATATGTGACTTTAATATTTGAGTTTGAAAACTTAACAGTATTTCTTCCTATTTTGCAACTCTGCACAGTACACAGAATGTGCTGCTAAACTGCGGTGACGCACACTGAATGGAATATGTGACTTTAATATTTGAGTTTGAAAACTTAACAGTATTTCTTCCTATTCTGCAACTGTGCAGAGTACACAGAATAGGCTGCTAAACTGCGGTGACGCACACTGAATGGAATATGTGACTTTGATATTTGAGTTTGAAAACGTAACAGTATTTCTTCCTATTCTGCAACTGTGCAGAGTACACAGAATAGGCTGCTAAACTGCGGTGACGCACACTGAATGGAATATGTGACTTTAATATTTGAGTTTGAAGACTTAACAGTATTTCTTCCTATTCTGCAACTGTGCAGAGTACACAGAATAGGCTGCTAAACTGCGGTGACGCACACTGAATGGAATATGTGACTTTAATATTTGAGTTTGAAAACTTAACAGTATTTCTTCCTATTCTGCAACTGTGCAGAGTACACAGAATAGGCTGCTAAACTGCGGTGACGCACACTGAATGGAATATGTGACTTTAATATTTGAGTTTGAAAACTTAACAGTATTTCTTCCTATTCTGCAACTCTGCACAGTACACAGAATGTGCTGCTAAACTGCGGTGACGCACACTGAATGGAATATGTGACTTTAATATTTGAGTTTGAAAACTTAACAGTATTTCTTCCTATTCTGCAACTGTGCAGAGTACACAGAATAGGCTGCTAAACTGCGGTGACGCACACTGAATGGAATATGTGACTTTAATATTTGAGTTTGAAAACTTAACAGTATTTCTTCCTATTCTGCAACTGTGCAGAGTACACAGAATAGGCTGCTAAACTGCGGTGACGCACACTGAATGGAATATGTGACTTTAATATTTGAGTTTGAAGACTTAACAGTATTTCTTCCTATTCTGCAACTGTGCAGAGTACACAGAATAGGCTGCTAAACTGCGGTGACGCACACTGAATGGAATATGTGACTTTAATATTTGAGTTTGAAAACTTAACAGTATTTCTTCCTATTCTGCAACTGTGCAGAGTACACAGAATAGGCTGCTAAACTGCGGTGACGCACACTAAATGGAATATGTGACTTTGATATTTTAGTTTGAAGACTTAACAGTATTTCTTCCTATTCTGCAACTCTGCACAGTACACAGAATGTGCTGCTAAACTGCGGTGACGCACACTGAATGGAATATGTGACTTTGATATTTTAGTTTGAAGACTTAACAGTATTTCTTCCTATTCTGCAACTCTGCACAGTACACAGAATGTGCTGCTAAACTGCGGCGACGCACACTGAATGGAATATGTGACTTTGAAATTTTAGTTTGAAGACTTAACAGTATTTCTTCCTATTCTGCAACTGTGCAGAGTACACAGAATGTGCTGCTAAACTGCGGCGACGCACACTGAATGGAATATGTGACTTTGATATTTTAGTTTGAAGACTTAACAGAATGTGCTCTAATCTGCAACTTTACACACTAAACAGAATGTGCTCTAATCTGCAACTTTGCACACTAAACAGAATGTGCTCTAATCTGCAACTTTGCACACTAAACAGAATGTGCTCTAATCTGCAACTTTGCACACTAAACAGAATGTGCTCTAATCTGCAACTTTGCACACTAAACAGAATATATGAAATTTTTTTTTTTTTGTTTTTTTCCCCCCACACAAAATAACCTGCTGCCCCCACACACAGTAGTCCTAAAAAGGACTTTTGGTTCTTTTTTTTTCACAATTTTGCTTTTTTTCTCCCTACACTGACTTTCTCTTCCTATCCTCATCTCTCCCTGGCTAAGACTGAGCCGAACTCGCTGGTCAGGTGCTATACAGCACCCGACCACGGGTTCTGGCCAGCCAATCAGTGTAATGCCAGCAGCCAACATGGCTGCTGGCATTACACCGATGTCAGAGCCTTCCTGCACGTTTATTGGCTGCGCAGCAGCCGCAAAACGTGCGGGGAGGAGACCCGAACATGGCGGGCGAGCACATGCGGTACTCGTACGAGTACCGCCATGTGCCGAGCAGAGCGATGCTCGAGCCGATCCGAGCATCGGCTGAGCATGCTCGCTCAACACTAGGTACCTCCTCCCCATTGTCTTTACAAAATGTAAAAAAAAAAGATATGAGCATACCTGGAAACCTTCCTGTCTAAAGTTCCTGGAGGAACACAGTAGCACTGAGTATAGGAGTGTCCAAATGATGTTTTTTGAATCATACCGTGGGTGGGCCTTAATCAGGTGGGCGTGGGGTTTAAAGGAAGAGTTTACTATGAAATGGGGGTGGAGTGGGTAGAATGTGGTGGAAGTGGGCGGAACAGACAGGACGGTGGCCGGGGTTATAGCAGGACTAACCATTTGGGAGAATCAGCCTCTCTGTCCTCGGAGACCTGGTAATTCAGTCTGAAAACTGCAGTCTCTGGGGCAGAGCCGGAGAGTTAACAGGTGTCACTATGAGAGTAAAGGTACTATGTACATATGTTCAAAAGAAAAGTGCAGAATTCTGGAGCAAACCAATTACACTTTAGGAAGAACTAAAAATGACCATTGCTTTTTTTTTTAACTATTTCTTAAAGACTAGTTGAAAAGTCTGTGTACACAGGCCACAGTGCCACTCAGCAACCTCGGCTGGTGCCTAGATCCTCTCTTGTCAGTGGCCGCGCTGCAGTCATGCGCAGTACTGACTGCCCAAAGTGCCACGGCTGATATGGAGCGGGGTCCTCTGAATTCAGACCATAGTCCTCTCTGTGCACCTTCCTGGGGCCAAGCGGTCCCAGGAAGGTGTGCAGAGAGGACTACGGTCTGAATTTGGAGCACCCCGCTCTGTATCATCCACGATGCATTAGGGAAGTCGGTACTGCGCATGCCTGCAGAGCAGGCAGTCTCTACTGAGCATGTCTGCATCGTGACAAACATTTTAGCAAATTATTATATAGGACTTTCATACAAAACAGGTATAAAAAAGCATTGGAATAATATAGGTGACAAATCATGACCAACAGTACAGTGTAAATTGGCAAATGAGGAATATGGAGGAGGTAGGAAGTGGGCAAGGGGACATTTGAGGTCCTAGTTGACAAGACTTGTGAAGAGTAATGGGACTAACCCAATTAATACGCGGATGGTTTGTGTGACTATCTCAGAAGAAGTGACTTGTCATAGGGGTAATTTGGGAGGAAAAGTCACCATGGAGGAGTGGTAGGTAAGATGGATAGCTGGGAACTTGTCAGGTTTCACCCTGAAACTCCAGATATAGGGAACTCTCTCTGGATCTCTGGATGAAACATTAAGAATTGCATTCAAGGGGTTCAAGGGGTTCAAGTGGGATTGATTCCAATGTAACATACTTAACTTAGAATAATTATAGTGCATCTACATTTATTAATTAGTAAAATGTGAGGTTATTTAACCATACATTTCTTATCTCTGACATTTAACCCTTTGGGTGCCAGGATTGCATTGCAATGCATTGGATACTTCTCTGGCACTCAGAGGGTTAAAGGATAGGCACATCTGCCATATCAGTGACAGAATGTCCCATGAGTCCCTTTTTGAGACTCAAATCCCTCTGTCCCACCCTGGTGTCCCTGTGTTTAGGAGATCAGATTGTGTGGTGTGTATATAAGTGTATCACCCTGGTGTCCCTGTGTTTAGGAGATCGGACTGTGTGGTGTGTATATAAGTGTATCACCCTGGTGTCCCTGTGTTTAGGAGATCAGATTGTGTGTTGTGTGTATAAGTGTATCACCCTGGTGTCCCTGTGTTTAGGAGATCAGACTGTGTGGTGTGTATATAAGTGTATCACCCTGGTGTCCTTGTGTTTAGGAGATCAGACTGTGTGGTGTGTATATAAGTGTATCACCCTGGTGTCCCTGTGTTTAGGAGATCAGACTGTGTGGTGTGTATAGAAGTGTATTGCCCTGGTGTCCCTGTGTTTAGGAGATCAGACTGTGTGGTGTGTATATAAGTGTATCACCCTGGTGTCCCTGTGTTTAGGAGATCAGACTGTGTAGTGTGTATATAAGTGTATCACCTGGTGTCCCTGTGTTTAGGAGATCAGACTGTGCGGTGTATATATAAGTGTATCACCCTGGTATCCCTGTGTTTAGGAGATCAGACTGTGTAGTGTGTATATAAGTGTATCACCCTGGTGTCCCTGTGTTTAGGAGATCAGACTGTGTAGTGTGTATATAAGTGTATCACCCTGGTGTCCCTGTGTTTAGGAGATCAGACTGTGCGGTATGTATATAAATGTATCACCCTGGTGTCCCTGTGTTTAGGAGATCAGACTATGTGGTGTGTATTTAAGTGTATTACATAGCTTCACATCAATAAAACTCCGTATGTATGTATATATATATATATTTATATATATAATGCTTCTTTGTATCTAACAGTAGATGGTATGCACTCACGTAACTCTTCAAACAATCTCCAACCTGGTACAGTTCAAGCATATGTTTCTCTATATATTTATATATATGTATGTGTTTTTAAATTGTGTAAATAAAATTCTTTGGGCTTGTTCTAAATCATTTCAGTTACACAAAGATTTGTCATGAAATAACCTAAAAATTCTGGCAATGCCCTGCCCAGCAGCCATGACCCCAGCAACATCATCTAAAACACAAGTGTCCCTCTTTGGGCATTTGAAATGTTGGGAGGTATGTATTAATGCGGCACTGAATCAGCTGTGAGACAGACACCCGCAACTTCACAAGTTACTGTGCGCAGACTGCTGACAGAGGCAGCTAAAGCACAGACAGGAGGCACTGGCAGCACTGTCTTGAGTGTGTTAATTTTTAATGTGTGTGTGTGCGAAAGATAACTTACACCTAATCATTTATTTAGCACACACACGTGTGTGTATATATATATATATATATATATATATATATATATATATATATATATATATATACACACACACACACCGCACGTGTGTGTTTGTGCTTTTGGGTGCACACCCTAATGCAATTGGCTGCGCACGCCTATGTCTTTAACCCCTTCAATACTAGAGAGGCCTCCAACGCATTGTGAAGCTATGAGTTGGAGACGTCTCTAGCAGGTTAAAAGTCTCACTTAAATAAAAGGGGGGAGTTGGTAATTTTTTACATTTCTTCCCTATGATGCAATTGGATTGGTCCAGAATTTGCTCAGCTTTCGGCAGTCTGTGGGTTTTAGTAAATTTCCATCAGGTTCCAGTGAAGGTCCGACTCGGTTTGCTGTCCCACACAGCATCAAGGAACAACAGAAATCTGTACTGATTTGGATTTGGTTAATCAAAGAAAACTCAGTGAAAACAAACAATGTTGTAAGAGTAGAGTAAAGTGCATTTGACATGATTTTAGTTGATGGACTTTTAACTTTCAGATAAAGGTAACATGATTCTGAGATGAAGAAGTGGAGAATTTTTGAGGAACTAATGTTTGTTGCAATCTGCAAAAAAAAAGAAATCTGGCAATAAAATGCTTAACCCCTTAAGCAGGATTCTCAGCACAATGCTTTGCCTCTTTCACATGGGTGAGACCAGTGCAGTAATGGTGCATTGGTGCTGTTACCCATGCTGAAAGGTATCATGCTAGGCTATGAAGCCAGGAGCCTGTCCCATGGGTGTCTATAGCCTCACATTGAGTACACCAAAGTTCAGCAAGCTGCAACTTTGCTGTGTTCATGAAAGAAAGCAGTAAAGTTGCAGCAGGGCAGATTCAGGCACATGCACACATAGACACCAAGGGGGGCTTGAGCACCTGCCCTTTTTGTCCAAAGTGCCCTTTTAACAAAACAAAAAAAAACAAAAAAGTTGCCTCGCCGCCTGCACTAACCCCCCTTCAGGACAGACCTGTAGATGCTGCGCTCCCTTGTCGGCTCTCTAGTATTACAGAGCGATGTGAGATGACATCATCTCCCAGTGCTCTGCATGAAGAGAAGACCGCGCGGGAGCTCCAGCAGTTACAGGTCTGTGCCAAAGGAGGCACATACAGACTCCTGCTGCCACTGGACCACCAGGGAAGAGGTAGGAAACAGACACTGGGGGGCAATGTGGATCGGATGGTGGGCAAGATGGAGATGATGGCAATGTAGAGATGATGGGGCAATTTATGTGAGTTGGACCTGATGGTAATATGGAGCTGATGGGAGCAATGTGGAGCTGATGGGGCCAATGTGGAGATGACAGGGGACAATGTAAGGGCAATATGGAGATGATGGGGGCAATGTGGAGATTAGGAGCATTGTGGAGGTGTCCAGAGGAGATGGCCAGTGGGGGGGGGGGCGCTTCAGTTTTCTGTGCCTGAGGTGTAGATTCTTTTCTTTTTTTAAAATATATATTTTGAATAAATAATTATGAGAAGTGCCCTTTTTTCATTTGAGCCCCTGCCCCCCAAAATGTCTGTGCACGTCCCTGGGCAGATTTATATGGAAGCCATTTACATTAGCTACATTGGATATTGCGATGACCAACTCAGCAAACAAATAATGGCTGATGTCCATGGGCATTAACCTATAATATTTAGCTGATTCTTATGTGGGAACACATACAGCAGAAATGTAATAGGGGCTTGCTACATTTCTGTCTCCCGTGGGAATGAGATTTTCTTCTGTTTTCTGTAATAAATGTGGGTCACTGACATAATTGATGTATAAATATATCTAAAGAGATAGTAATACTTAAATTAATATTTAAATCTAATATATATATAATATATATATATATATATATATATATATATATATATATATATATATATATACAATAGAAAGACAGGCTCTCACTAGACTAAATACCCAAAACAACATTTAGGTTCACGTCCCATAAAAAACATACAGAAGATGTTCAGATATAATCAGCCTGGGAAACTCCTGGCCTTATCTGAACATCTTATATATCCTATATAATAATTCTCTAGGATGTTTGTCACAATGCAGTCATGCGCAGTAGAGAATGCCCACGTTCAGCCAGTCTCTACCGCGCATGATTGCGTCATGTGGAGCAGTGAGGTAGCGGCCTCTTAACGTTACCCGGACCATGGCCCATGTACAAGGGCTTTTAGACTAGTCTATATATAAAAATCTAAATGATTCTGGTTCGATGTTGGGGACATGACAGGAAAACGATGATTGCTTGAGGAAGACCCCTTACCTTCAACCAACTTCCACTGCCAACAGCCATTATCTTGCTTACTAGAACACTTACAAGAAAAAAAAGCCAGTGGGCGGGATGGGGAAACTCTCTCATATCAGTGGAGGAGATCAGTAACTGGGGGGCAGGAAATATCCTGATGCCCCACCACGAGTTCTTACAAGTTAACCCTTTCAATGTTATCCCGTTAGGTGAATTCACACCACACACCTACTAGTGTGTGTGTGTGTATATATCATATATATATATATATATATATATATATATATATTTATATAAATAGTAGGGGTTAGCCTTCTAAATACAAGAGTACTCCCACTGCTGAAAGAAATTTTAATCAAGCACAGCTGAAACTTGAATGTTTTGGATGTAATATCTGAATGGACTGAAAATTTACAGTATCTCTTTTGCTACACCATTCTATGAAGGTTTATGGTCAACTGACCAGAGCTGTCCATGGTTTGATGTAACAACAGCACCAATGGAACATTTCAGGCCTCTGAGATACTGCACCTCAAAATAACTCACGTTTGAGCTACGATAGTTTTTGAATAAAACACCTCTCAGGAGCAGTGTGAGTAATTTGCTTTACTCAAGAGAGTAAATTCTACAATATATATATATATATATATATATATATATATATACACACATCTTAAGCATTACTATCCCTTTAAGTGCAATATAATAAAGAAATGTTACTTTTATTATGCCTTCAATGATCACCTGCCATTTTATAGCTTCTGGCTCTCAATGTCATCCCAATTTTCCATTGCTGTTATACTTTATGGCTCTGGGAAATTCTGACAATTTTACACTTTCCTAGCACAAGCAAATAAAGCAGGTCTATGAGTCAGAGCCTGACTTCAAACAGAAGAAGATGAATATTTTGTGCTTTGGAGCAGGCGTGCTCAAACATATCCTCAAGCCAACCCCCTACTGGATTTCCCAATAAATAGAGTAGGAAACTGCCTAGAGTGCTGGCCACACCCACATTCAGAATTGTGGGTGTGGCCAGAGCAATCTCAATGTCTCTTCTCCTGTTTAATACCCCTTTATAGGCTATTAGTTAACCCCTTGGCTGCCAGAGAACATTGGAGTTCTCTCTATCAGACAAGGGCATAAAGTCTTCTTTGTCCCTACTTTTTATAAGCCAAGGGATGGGGTCATATGAATAATGAAAGTGTGGTCATGGGTAGAGCTAAGGGGAGGTAAATCCAGCCATGCCCCCATCAGTGCATGATTTCAGGATCTCCTCAGTTAAACATATGTGAATGTCGTTACCAGATCCACAGAATGATGACCCACTGATTGATTCACCTGTGCTCATGTGAGGAGATTGTGGAGATGAGGAAATCCGGCACTGTTGGGAGTTAAGACAGGCTGGAACACCCCTGTATTACAGCATTACATTTCAAGGGACATTATCTCTGAAAAGAAAAAGGATTTATATTCATTAACCCCATTCCGACAATGGACGTACATGTACGTCCCACAGAAACGGTCACTTAGTGACAGAGGACGTACATGTACGTCCAGGGAGTTGTTGAAGGTAATGGGGAAAAAAGTTTGGCAGGCGTTAAGTGCCGGCCGCGTGCGCGCGCGGACGGTCACTAAGGGGTTAAAATATTGTGCACTGCTATATTTTTTTTTTGCTACAAAAGTTCTACAATTTTTTAAAATAAAGGTAAAAGTGGCTACAGTTGTAAAGTATGTTAAAAAAAACAATAAACCATAGAGATAATAGATAAGAACCCACTCAGTTCAGTTCACTGAAAGTCTTATCGCTTATTTTTGCATTTATGTTAATCACCCAATACATTATCCTAATCTCCTAATCACTTGCATAAACATAGAGGGGTCAAATGGTCAGGCCTAGCTTTCTATATGGAAAAAAGAAAAGCAGGTTTATAATGCGGATAGATGGATAGATAGATACATAGATAGATAGAAAAATGGCAGAAATATAGATATATAGATGACAGAAAGATAGATCAATTGATTGAGACAGAGGGAGATGACGGAAAGATATAGAGAGAGATTGATCAAAACAGAAAGAGATAACAGAAAGACAGATCGATTGAGACAAAGAGGTGACAGAAAGACAGATAGATTGAGACAGAGGGAGATGACAGAAAGATAGATAGAAAGATCAATCGAAACAGAAAGAGATAACGGAAAGACAGATAGATTGAGACAGAGGGAGATGACAGAAAGATGGAGAGATCAATCGAAACAGAAAGAGATAACAGAAAGACAAATCGATTGAGACAGAGAGATGATATATAGATAGATCTAGACAGAGAGAAATGGCAGAAAGTTAGATAAATAGATAGATGTCTCTCTCTATCTCTCTCTCTCTCTCTCTCTCTATATATATATATATATTTGTTACTTATCAGCTTCTGTATGATTCAGTTTTCAATACCAGGATGCTTCTGACTTGATAAAGCGATTTTTGCTCTAGAAATTTTCTCCCTAAAATTGAATGTTCGTCCAGTCGTTCATTTTGTAGATAGATAGATACCTACAGATAGATAGATGATAGACAGACAGACTGTCAGACAGAGAAATGATAGATAGGTAGATAGGTAGATAGATAGATAGGTAGATAGATAGGTAGATAGATAGATAGATAGGTAGATAGATAGATAGATAGATAGATAGAATATGGCATGACATACGCTTTTATATAACAACGAGTTGAATTTATTAATATTCAGTCGCATTTTATGGTTTCTTTGGACGTTATAAAATATATTAATAAATTATGAGGTGATAGTTCCCTTTAAGGAACACAGGCAGCTAAATTGCATTAAAAAAAGCCCCTTCTTTAAAATAAAGGAAATAATGGTGACTAATCCCAGTGGATGTATCTGTATGAATAATCTCCTTTAAACCACTTAGAATGTGCTGTGTCAAAGTTTGCCCACAGGCATTGTTAAACCCTTCCTAATAATGACATGCACAGATCTCTATGTCAAAAAGCCAGATTCACTCACCTGGAAAATGTCAACACGTGACCTGACCTCACTTCGAAAAATCCACAGTAGGTCCTTCTAGACTCGCTCAATAGGGAGAAGCAGCCTGGATAATACAACTGCTGTGTCAGGAGTCTGACAGGGCATTACAAAACAAAAGCACCGTTTAGTGGGTTTCATTTTATAAGATCTGCAAGCGTTTATGTAAGCATTTAACCCTTGTGCTGAGAAAGGGTGAAGTAATGCATTGATCAATAATCAGTCTAAAACAGGGATTAGCAAAATAAGACAACAGCTGTTGCTAGACTACAATTCCCAGCATTCCCTGCCAGCCAATGGGAGTTGTAATTTGGCAGCATGGAGGGTCTCACTTTGCCCCTCATTGGTCTAAGGACCTGTTCAAAATGGAACTTTGTTTCAGCATTTCTAATATGTGAAAAAAAACACAAAGAGCTAATTAAATTGGTAAAATTATGGAATATAAATGACCATATCATTAAAAAATGTCAAATTATTGTAATAAAAAGTTGTTACAGTGTATCATTCTTATAAATATGTGTTAATCACTAGTAACAAGTAAAACCCCCATTTTAGACTGATACATTTACAGGACCATTAGTATTAACATATAAATTCAGACTATTGTGTACATTACCTCCTTGGCTGTCACACATTTTTTTTTATTAAATCGTCACTATAAGTTTGTAAATTATTATATTAAAAAGCTTTTTAATAGTGACTGATGCCCATATTTCATTCCTTAACCCCTTAAGGACCGGCCGCGCACGCACAGTGAGGTCACTTAAGGACCAGGGACCATTTTTTTTCTCAGATTCCGATTCTGGACTCCCTGAACGGCATGCAGCCGCACAGGGAGCACAGGGAGCCCAAAATTCCATGACAGTCCAGGACCGTTATGGGTCCTTAAAGGGATAGTAATACTTCATTTTAACTTTATTTTATTTTGTAGGCATTAAAAAAACACGAAGAATGATATAAGTCTTACCTCTGAAACCTTTATGGTTTAAGAGATATTCACAAACAAAGTATCCCCCCCCTGTTCAACCAGATCAGAAGGGAGGTGCCCAGGTAGACTGCAGAGAGGGACAATCTTCAATTAAGATAAGGGAAAAAGCTGAAAAACTTGTCAAGGGGGGAAGGGCTTTCATTGTTTTCATACAAAGAAAATTGTCCCCTGCTGTTATCTGTCTACTCTTACAACCAGATTCACATCTGAGAAGAGATGGCTTACACTAGGTAAAAGGGGCGGGAGGGGAACTTTGCTAATGAATATCTCATAAACCATAAAGGTTTGAGAGATAAGACTTATATCATTCTTCATGTTTTTTTAATGCCTACAAAATAAAATAAAGTTAAAACGAAGTATTACTATCCCTTTAAGGGTATAACAACCCATGACGGTTCAGGACCATCATGGGTCCTTAAAGGGTTAAAGAAATTTGAATTCTTTAAGGACCAGACCTGTTTCATCTGTTTTTTTTTTTACTTTTGTAAATAACAAAGTAATTGATAAGGCTGACGATAGATATGTGTCCATCAAGTTGAGTCCATGCCATATCTCCCTTGAAAATAGAGAAGAAATAAAACATATTGAAGTCATTTTCAAATAATCCCTAAGTGGGTAAAAAAAAAAATCCTTACTGACTACAAAAACAGTTAGATATTTACCTGGATCAACAGCATGGCTGCTTTGAAACCATCTGTCATAATACTCAATATTATTCTGAGATAGAACGATATCTATTACTTTTTTAACCCCTTAAGAACTAGTCTTGGGGAGTGTTGTCCTTTAAGCATCACATAGTGAAGTTTGATGTGCCGGCACACATGACTGATCACGTGTGCCAACACGCTGAACAGGGGACTGATAGTAACCGCTCTGGTCTTGAAGCAGTCAATTTCAGTCCCTGCTACTACTCACAGCGTTCCCACAGGAGCGCTGTGAGTAAAAAATGTGTGACTTGTCAGGACCGTCACTGGTCCTTTAGGCAAAAGCAGCAGTGAGGGTCCTGACACATCACTGGACGTTAACAGGTTAAAGTAACTAAAGTATCTGCAAACATAACATCTGAGACAAAGACTTTCACAGCTTTACTGTCCTTACTGTAAAAGCAAATTCATGCCCTTGTTTTAATCAAAGGCATATTTCCTCTTATCTTAACTCACTGAGTGCCAGAGAGGTACGGAATGCATTGCAAAGCAATGCATTTCATACCCCTCTGGCACTCAAAGCATTAATGGATGACCTCTTGATGAGCATATAATTTGCAACTGTATTTATAACCTGATTTTTAATTAGGGCATGTTAAGAAATATGCCCCATTGTTTCTGATGAAGAGATTTTCCCAGAGCACGTCGGTCCTGTAACTTCAGAAGATCAGTGCGTAAAAACAATCATGGCTCTCAATGGGATAGCAATTGAATTGCACAAACAGTTGCGCTTGTGTTTTTAGTGCAATTGCAGCTGAGAACAAGGAACAGTTGTAGAAAAAACTTTGGTATAATATTGCATGTAAATTACATGACTAAGAAACAAATGTTGTGACGAGCACCCATCGAGAACGAATAAGATAAAGTGTTTTTCCTTAGGCATAGTCGCCCTTCAGGGGTGCTACAAGTCACATTTTTCACTCCCATGTGCTATTGCTGAGAGGACATTTTCATATTCATATCAGACTGGTCTTGGCCTCAGACAGTCCAGGTCAGAAATGTCAGGCAAATCCTCTCTGCATGAGAGAATCAGCAAAACCACAGATGTACGTTTCGGCCTATGTGGCCCTCGTTGGTGTGGTGCAGCTGATTCCCTCTAGGCTCATGGAGAGCAAGGGCCCATGCCTGGCATACCCTTCCAACTTAGGGAGACTAAGAAACAAATGTTGTGACAAGCACCCGTTGAGAACGAACAAGATAAAATGTCTTGTCCTTAGGCATAGTGGCCCCTCAATGGTGCTACAAGTCATGTTTTTCACTCCCATGTGTAAATTACATGACAACAGCATAAAACTGCAGTATGTGCAGTTGGTAAGTATTATCTTATTCGTATGTCCCTTGTTACATTATCCCCAGAGGGATATGATGATAACATGGCTTACATTACAAATTATTTCCACCATTAACTCCTTTCTTGCTAGTGATACCAACCCTGCATTGCTTCACCTTTCTTTAGAGACCCCATTAAAATCCAAAGGGCTTAACCCTTTCACTGCTAGGGGTGTGTGCAAAGCATTGCTCTGAAATGTGTTGCACACCCCTCTGGCACTCGGTTAAAAATCCATTTTTATTTCTTCTTTATGATTCTGTTCCTTGGCCCCAAAATTATTCCTGTTTTTTTTTTTGCATACTGAATCGTCCTCAGTGTCTATCAACTAAATAAATATGTTTGGCTGTATCATTCAGTATATGTACTTGTATTTGAAAATAGCCCCACATTATAGATATATCATATTGCTCAGATCACAAGAACTGAAACAGCATTATTTGTAAAATTAGGTTTTTATATCAGTTTATCATGAAAAAATAGTTTGAGGCACTACACTTTTGTATTTCAATGTATAAAAATATGAATGGTTGCTCTGTTTATAACACTGCATGCATGTAATATATTCCAAATCATTATGATACTCTGAATTTCTCAAATTGTACTTTGACCTTTCCAACGAGCTGACAGCTCATTTGTCACTTACATAAGGTTGTATTTGTGAATGCTGCTTTCCAGTTGCTTTAAGACTCATCATACTAAGCAGCTACACATATATCAGATATATACCAATTTAAGTGATATATGACTAGCAGTAGAAGATATTAGGTTATGTACATTAACTCTGTGTGTTTCTACCATAAACTTTATTTCAAGTATGTAACAATGGGATTTTCTATGGTTTCTGGAAGTACTGTGGTCAGGGTTGTGTAAGGTTTATGGAGTGAGCAAGATAATATGTACATTCCATATTGGCAAACTGTAATTATAAAATGAAGTTTGTGAAGATAAATAAAGTTGTGTTATGTTTATTAGGTACGGTATGCTCTTCTCTATAAAGCCCTGCCCCATAATCTGATTGGTTGGTGGGTGACTGTTAGTCCAGAATTCACAGGATCAACCAAACCCAACTGGAGATTACAGTGCTCGTTTGCAGTCCACTGCTGTGGACCTGCAACACACACACACATACACACCACACACACCACACACACACAGCACACCAACATTCTCTTGATCTAAAAATCTTTCATTGCAAACCCATACCGGAAATGCTTTGGATACGATCTGTCATTTACAATAAAGTGGTTTATAAATTTACACATCAGCCAATTAGAAGTACTTTTGGCTAAACTGGATGCATTACAAACTACAACAGGTATTTAGAGTTTAATGAATGTCTATCATAGAAATCATATGATATCCAACAGTCCCTAATTAGAAAGGCTGAAATGGACACTGAAGGCACCATTCTGCAATCTAACAGAAAGGATAAAAGTGGCTCTGGGAATTCAGACAACATTGTCACTGGAGTGTCCATCCTTGTAGCCATGTTTACCCTTATTGCCAGACTGTAAGATGGTGCCTTTAGTTACTTTTTATCTGATTAGTGGCAGCTGGATATCATGTAACTTCTGGGATAGACGTCAGTAACTGGATACCTGTTACTGTTTGTGATATGTCATATCAGGGTTTACCATAAGTATGTTTAATTGACTGTTACATTGGAGTGTAAATGTATAAATCATTATATTGCACTTTTGAACAGGTTTGAGAAAGCATCTGGTCAGAAAATGTTGACTTCTGCTGTGGGTTTGATAATAAAAACTTTTATATCAAGGGAGTTCTGATATGCTGTGACAGCTTGAAAACTTACAGGGACAATCAGTAGCGTAATAAGTGCTCAAGGTTGCAGTTGTGGCCATATTGTTTAATAAGTGCAGAAATAATTAAAGGGATAGAAATGTTTCACAAAAAAGCAGCTCAGATTAATCTTCATAGTATTTGGGCCATGGAGAGTGTTATTTCAATACTGTCAGAGTTGTAGAGTAATTGAATGACAAAGTATTCCCCTCCTGCCCCCTTTTACCTAGTGTAAGCCACCTCCCCTCAGATGTGGAATCTATGGCGTGATGCAGGAAACATGACTATTTCCCATGTGAAAACCACTAGGGAATAGGTTTGTGCATGATTTTATTGAATTGCACATGAAAATTCAAGATTAGTGAACGGCTGTGTATATTTATATTTTGTGGGCGTGGCTAAGATTAACGAATCTGTATGAGTGGAACAGCGAATGTGCCTAATGCAAGAACTGCTATTGCGAATTTATACGTCTGTGTACTGTTGTCGTAAAATGGAATTTTTCATGCGCAATACAAGAAGCTTTCGGTATTTAGCTTCCTGGATTACAACATGCGCAAAATCTATCAGATAAAGGCACAAAAATGCTTTTATCTGATGCAAAGGTTTCTTGAATCGCGCCACTGGTCTCTTGATCAGACAGGTTTCAGCAAGGGACAATCTTCTTACTGTGATCCTAAGGAAAACCATGCCCCCGTTGACAGATTTCTCAGGTTTTCCTTATGCTCACTGAAAATTGTCCTTTGCTGTAATCCATCTGGACAGTCTTGCTGCTCTGAGCTGAGCAGTGTTATATCAGTAAAAGGGGCGGGAGGGGGATACTTTATCATTCAATTACTCTTGAACTACAACAACTACAGTATTGAACTAACTCTCTCCATGACCCAAATACAATGTTGATTGGAGCTGCTTTTTTGTGAAACATTACTATCCCTTTACAGCAGTGTATGTAACTAATATAAGACACAAGCAAGTGTAATTGTAGAGTTTATTTAGAATGTATTTAGTACTTTGTCAGCAGCGCTTCTGCAATGTTAGCTTCTTAAAGGCCTAAAAAAGAAGCCACAACATTGATCCAATAAATTTGCACTTTTGCAATGTTCATAAATTGGTTTGTGTATAACCTCTGGATCTGTATGTTTATGACTAACACTCAGGCTTATATTTGTATGCACATACAGTACAGACTTCTCAGGTAACAATATCTAATACCTGCCTTTACTATCCTCTACCTGCGCACTGTCTCCTGAGATCTTGCTTTTGGATTCCCCTAAAGTAATTCATTTCATCGCAAGGACTCTCTATTTATATGATTTATTTAGCCTTCCTGTCATTATCTCTACACGTGCTCCTCTATGTTTCCTAGATTCCACAGTCCACACCATAGGGGACTTTACACAATTCACCTCCTATGCAATTTTGCTTCCTTATAGCTTATTAACATTTTAACATCTGCCTCTACCTTTGTCCATGCCTCATCAAATCCAACAACAAATATGTTCTCTGGACTTCTGTGATGCTAGATAGTTCTACACTGTTAACGTCCAGGGGCGGACTGACAGGACCCAGGGCCCCTGGTCCAAAAAGAGGTCTGGGCCCCCTGCAGAAATCTCCACATTGCCCCTTCATCTCCACAATGCCCCTTCATCTCCACAATGCCCCTTCCACAATGCCCCCTTCATCTCCACAATGCCCCCTTCATCTCCACAATGCCCCTTCCACAATGCCCCCTTCATCTCCACAATGCCCCTTCCACCATGCCCCTTAATCTCCACACTGCCCCTACCTGCAGTCCCTGGTGGTCTAGCGGCGTGGATTAACACTGTGCGAAGTCCCGCGCGCCTCTAGTAATGCAGAGGCTGGGAGATGATGTTATCTCCCAGCGCTCTGTATTACTAGAACGGCGCGCCGGCGGCCGTTATTGGAGAGCTGCTGAGCAGCACTGGAAGCGGCGGCGGGCCCCCTTCGGTCACGGGCCCCTGTTAACGTCCCTAGAGTACAAAAGATTAAAACTAATTTAATACTGAGTATTACTATGCAAACAATTTAAAGCATTACAAGTTTTTTCATATGGGGAACGACAACATTGCATTTTGAAAAGGGAAAGATTTCATGAGTTCACTTTCACAGGGAACTAAATTAAAGACTTCCTCCTTACATAATACTAATGTTCTCCATTTCACAAAGTGAATAGTACTTTTTGAAGTCAGAAAGCAGAGTGTGCAAAGTGACCAATTATAGTTCTGAAGAAGTTTTCTTCCTCAATGGGACATTGATTCAAACAGTCAACAATGTGTAGCCAATTGTTTGTACGTCATAGATAAATGAAAATAAACAGATTAAGACATGCTTTATCACTATATTAGATATGCTGTTTCCTGTACTGCTGAATTTTATATTTAATAATACACAAAGAAGTATGGAGTGGCAAATTCTAAACATAACAAAAAGAGACCGAAATACATGTACATGAATTCATTAGCAAACAAAGATCTATGATGTAAATGAAAGAGTAAAGCACTTGAAATGGAAATGTCAGGACACATAGAAAGAAGACCTGATGGCAGATGGACCATATTAATTTTGCAGTGGATTCCACTCACATTAAATGCCCAAGAATAAGACCAAAGAAAAGATGTGTAGATGAAATTACCAAATCTGTCGGCACACAGTGGAAACAAAAGCAATAGGACCAAAGTGGTTGGAGGCTTCTGAGGAGGCCTTCATACTGAGTGAATCGACAATGGATGAAGATGATGATATAAATAGATAATACGTTAAAATCAAAGCAATACACCATTACAGAATAAGGTGACCTTTAGTGATGATCGAGCACCCCGATGCTCGGGTGTTCGGGTGCTCTGGCCGAGCGCCCCCGGAGGCTCGAGTGCTCGGCCGAGCACCCGAGCCCCATTAAAGTCAATGGGAGGACTCGAGCATTACACCAGGCACCCCCTGCTCTGATGAGGGGAGGGTGCCTGGTTCATAGGAAAAGGTCAGAAAATGATGGAAACACCACAGAAATGGTTCAGGGACAGCATAGGGAGGATGTCTGGATGCATCTTGGACTCCAACGTCGCTGCTGGGAACGATGTTTCGCCCGTAGTACGCCATTTTTACAGACTGACCGTAAAACACACAAAAAGGAAGATAAAAACGATTTTAGGCGAAAAATTGTTACCAAACAGTATTTGCTGTATATTTACTTGAACTATCAGGATCACGTCCACTTCCCCGTCCCTTTTTACCCGCCTTCTTCATATTAAACGGAATATATGCCGGTAATCTGCGGCTAGGCACACTAAACAATATGTGACGCTAATCTGCGGCTAGGCACACGAA
This sequence comes from Rhinophrynus dorsalis, assembly GCA_037306005.1. NCBI lineage: Eukaryota > Metazoa > Chordata > Amphibia > Anura > Rhinophrynidae > Rhinophrynus > Rhinophrynus dorsalis. Next base: position 52,562,526 of record CM074720.1, read on the forward strand.
ACAGAATGTGACGCTAATCTGCGGCTAGGCACAGTGAACGGAATATGTGATGTTAATTTGTGAATTTGCACACTAAACAATATGTGACGTTAATTTGTGAATTTGCACACTAAACAGAATGTGACAATAATCTATGGCTAGGCACACGTTTAAAATGGCCCTTTTTGTCGCTGCGTTGTAAAATAATTGGCCCTGTGCACCTAACAGAATATGTCAGCTTGTCACTGCACTGTGAAATATTTGTCCCTGTGCACCTAGTACAATGTCACCTTAGAACATGTCCCCCCCCACAAAAAAATGAAATTCTGCCACCCCCAAAAAAAATTAAATCCTGTGCATCTAGTATTATATGTCACCTTACTAATATCCCCCCCACAAAAAAAAAGGAAATTGTGCCCCCCCAAACAAAATATAAATGCTGCCCCCACACACAACAGTCCTAAAAAGGACTTTTGGGTCTTGAAAGAGTTCCAACAATTTTATTCTCCCTACACTGACTTTCCCTGCCTGATCGCATCTCTCCCTGGCTAAGAATGAGCCGAACTCGCGCGTTATAGCACCGGATCACGGGTTCTGGCCAGCCAATCAGTGTAATGCCAGCAGCCAACATGGCTGCTGGCATTACACTGATGTCAGAGCCTCCCCGCACGTTTATTGGCTGCGCAGCAGCCGCGAAACGTGCGGGGAGGAGACCCGAACATGGCGGGCGAGCACATGCGGTACTCGTACGAGTACCGCCATGTGCCGAGCAGAGCGATGCTCGAGCCGAACCGAGCTTCGGCCGAGCATGCTCGCTCATCACTAAATAAAAAGGACCAGCCAACATGTTTTTATTTGTAAGTTTCTTTTGTAAACAAACAAAAAATTTGTTTCATTCTTATTACCAACTTCTAAGCTATCCTATACCACTATGCTGAACATGAAATATTATACTTGTAACTGTTCATATATGACATGGTACATCATTGCACTGAAATGAATGGGAACATTGAATTTACACACAAGGTATAGCAAATGTTACTTTATTTCCCAAAGGCATAGTATAAAAGGGGTATGAGGTTGCCTGTCTTGGTGGATTGTGGGGAAAGTATCACTTGAACAGGGAATTTTTTTGGGGGGTTTATTGGGATTGGGGGAACATTTAATAAGAAAATAAAAAATAAATGGGTGCCTATGTTGGAGGTTGGAGTCTGGAGAAATAATTAATTGAACAGGGATTTTTTTTTGGGGGGGTGCGTTGTTGACTGGTATTTGGGGGACAGTTAATAAAAAAATAAAATTAAATAAAGTAAGAAATTGGTACATAACATGACAGGGATCCCTGGATACTGATACTGAGACTTGACTTGATAGAGTATTTTGTAGAGGATGATTTGTAGGACTTGTTAAAGGCCCAAGCCCAGAGGAAACATTGATTTGTAGGACTTCCACTTATTAGAGGCACACGACCTTAGGAAACATTGATTTGTTGTAGGACTTAGACTTGTGTTAGGCCCAAGCCCCGAGGAAACATTGATTTTTAGGACTTAGACTTGTTTTACACAAGCACTGAGGAATCAGTGATTTCTAGGACTTAGGCTTGTTGTTACAAACGTTACAAATGTTTTTTGTAGGACTCTGGTTTTATTTTTTTAAAGAACAAGCCGTGAGAAAGAAAAATGCCCTACTGGCCTAGTGACAGCAGGTTATGTTGTCGTGGCCAGTGGCCAGTGGCTATTGTATCAGAAGGAACGGTATATCAGAAGGTATTGGTGCTCACAAGGTAAAATATAACAGAATAATACAGAGAATTCATATTAAGCACTCAAAATAATCTTCAACTTCACCTCCACCTAAGTGAGTCCACAGAAACATGGGGAGAATAAATAAAACATAACTTTTAGTCTGTTAAAAACTAAAAAACGGCAAATTAAAATAGAAATAGCGTAGACATATATCCCACATATATCTAATCATTATAAGCAGGATATATACCCATTTAACGTTGTATTAATAGCTATAATTGAAAACTATTAATTCCAATGTATCCAAAGAGTCAAACCATATGTAAATGGCTAAATGGTCCAAAACAACTAAATCTTGATTGAAGGAATCAGTATGAAGGAGAAAGTTTGTAGCCTATTAGCTCTGCCTCGGTTATTTTAACCCTTTAAGCAGAACCAGCTTCAAACACTCTAGTAGAACATCTATAATGTCGTATACAATAGTAACTATAGCGATCAAATCGGATCCTTAGATTTCAAAGACTCTCAGCTGAATAGTATATCTAATCCAATTTTGCTACTCATAGAGTCGGCACAATGTTTTAACAACATAAACTGTTTGAAGCCTGTTAATTCTGATGCAGCTATCAGAGCCGGCTTCAAATATTAAATCTAGAGTGCCACAAACAAATCAACTATATATACATATATCACACTTGATGTATATAGTAAAAAGAAACCGAAGTGGTTTAATAATAATCTAGAAGAAAAACCTCTTAAGAACCTATTGGATCAAATGTAGTTTAAACCCTTTGAAGCCTATTAGTTCAAATATGGTTACATTGCCATTAATCAGGACCAGCTTCAAACGAAGGTCTCTTTAGCATAGCACTGAGAGGCTATAAGTCTAGATACAAAACCACTAAAATGTATATATAAGATCAGGCACAAAGTTAGAGTGATCAAAATACATAATGTGTCTGACAACTCTTGAGAGATCTAGAGCTATTGGCATATAATAGACTTATTAAAACCAAATGATAAAGATAGTGGTAAAAATGATAACTAAAAGGCTCATGAATAGATAGTTTGAGGCCTGTTAGCTCCGATGTGGATGCCATGTCATTAATCAGAGCCGGCTTCAAACAGTATTCATCATCAAATCCTAATCCAGAACAAGAGCCAGAAACAATGCATGTAAGTGTAGCAATAAGAAGCCCATTCACCCCAATACACATATCATGTTATTTGAAAACAGAGATGGCTTCAGATCCACAAATAAGGCTCACTAATCTGGTCAGAAATCTCCTAATGTGGAGTAAGAGCCTGACATGTTTAGCAACATAATTTGTTTGAAGCCTGTTAATTCTGATGCGGCTGTGGACTCACTTAGGGGGAGATGAAGTTGAAGGTTATTTTAGTGCTTAATATGCAAAGTTTCTTTCTTTCTCTGTATTATTCTGTCAATGAGAGAGTACCAGACAAATCCATCAACTCCTTCCACCAGTTTCAGGATGGTTGATCCCATAGATCAGGTGCATTTTACTGCATGGGCTTACCCTGGCATTTGCTGGGAACCTCTAACCTTCGGGAGCCTTTCCTTTGCTTCCCACCTGTCCCATTTTTAAAGCAAGAAACCATTTTAATATTTTGGTCAAGTGGCCGATGAGGAGTGATGCAGTTCTGGGTGCCCAGTATGTAAAGGTGGATATATTTCCCACAAATTGAAAGAAAGGAAGAGGAAGTCTACAACTAAAATTAAAGATCCTAAATGTGAACCCATATTTGCCTGCCTCCATTCACAATTCTACCTTGGATCTCAGAGTTAGGGATGGGTGAAAAGTCAAAACAATTTCCTGCGGGAATTTTTGTAAAAAAACTAGCAATTTCCCATATTTCCCATAAAAATTCCCAAACATAGAAACTACATAAACTTTCTGCCTTTTCGTCCTGGCAAAAAATATCCTGTGAGACTTTGCTATTTTCAGCCTATTTCAAGAATTGCCCATGCAGACTCAGTGTGTGTGGTTCTATGGCTTCAAGTGCAGTTGAACAAGGCTGGGTGGTCAGTGTTTGTGGTTCTGTGGCCACCAGGGCAGTGGGAAAAGGCTGGGCAGTCATTATGTGTGTGGTTCTATTTTACCATTGCACAAGGCTGGGAAGAGGGGTTATGAGAGACTCTCCAGCTGGTTCCAGATTACAACTCAAATTGTTCATAATGGGAGTTGCAGCCTAGCAGCCGCTGGAGGGCTGGGTGTGAAAAAGTGTTTCTTTATCTAGCAGTGATGTTGAACAAGGTTGGGGGGTCAGTATTTGGTTTCATGACTAGCAGTGCATTTGGACAAGGCTGGGGGGGCATGTGTGGTTTCATGACTACCATTGCAGTGTGAAATGGCTGGTGGGTAAGTATGTGTTATTCTATAGCTTCTGCAGGACAAACAGGGGGTCAGTATATGTGGTTCTATGGCTAGCAGCACAGTATGTGGGGGGGGGGTCACTGTGAAAAAAAGTGGAAAACTGGAACTTTTCATGGGAAATTTCCTGCTCAGCAGGAAATCAATTTTTCTCCTTCTTCTGAGTATGGATGGTGAAAGGTCCTGTTGTGTTCCTGCAATAACCTCATGGTTGTCTGCTTTTTCACGCAAAACTCTGCCAAACCATACTGTGACTGATTCTGTCCAGGGCTTCCTAGGATTGAAGTCAAACAGTTTGGAGATCAGCACAGCTAGACAGTAGCAAAAAAAAATCCAGAAGTCTGAGATCCCCATACTCTGGACATCTAGTATGCCAGTGTAACGGTTTGTTCGACACACAGACACAGTAGGTTTGTATAAAACACAATTTTATTAAACAATAAAAAATACAATAACCCTTACAGGTCCTGTAATATATACATAATATAGTACAACCACTAGACAGGTTATACAGAGGTAGGCCCACACAGGTCCAGCATAAGTAGAGAGTCCATAGAACAATATACTGACACAGGTCAGGCAGATCTTGTGTGAGTCCCAGTTTGTCAGTACTGCATGGGTTAATAATAGGTAGAGAATGTTGACAGGCCCTAATAGTGCAAGGCCCTTTAAGAAGCTCAAACAGGGGTGAGAGCTTCAATTCGAGTAATGCCCTAGATAATGGATACCATACCGTAGCAGTAACGGAGACTGAGCAACTTGAACACTGCCGTAGCAGTAACGGAGACTGAGCAACGTGAGCACTGCCGTAGCAGTAACGGAGACTGAGCAACTTGAACACTGCCGTAGCAGTAACGGAGACTGAGCAACTTAAACACTGCCGTAGCAGTAACGGAGACTGAGCAACATGAGCACTGCCGTAGCAGTAACGGAGACTAAGTAACTTGAGTGCTGCTGTAGCAGTAACGGAAACCAAGCCACTGGACACTGCCGTAGCAATAACGGAGACTGAGCAACTGGAGCACTGCCTTAGTAGTAATGGAGACTGAGCAATAGGAGCACTGCCGTAGCAGTAAAGGAGACTGCGCAACTTTAGCACTGCCTTGGCAGTAACGGAGACTAAGCAACTGGATACTGCCGTAGCAGTAACGGAGACTTGAGCAGCTTGAACACTGCCGTAGCAGTAATGGAATCTGGGCAACGTGAGCACTGCCATAGCAATAACGGAAAACTGAGCAAATCGCCCTGAGAGGCACCCAACCTGGAACTGCACGTAAGGCAGGCAAATAGGAATGTCGCCTGGGCGACACGGAGGCAACTGAGACCAATCTGCAGAGCTGTCCAGAGACAGCGAGGGACTAGCGCTACCCGTAACCGGAGACTGGTCAGAGCGTGCAGAGGAGGCACGGCCCCACAGCAACCCAACCGGGCAGGAGTCACACAGAGCAGGAACGTAGGACAGTCCGAGTCGGACACCATGCAGGAACGTCAGCCAATCCAAGTCAATACACAGAGAAGGAACGTCAGCCACGAAAGGGCACCAGAGAAGTGCCAGAACTCAGCATTTAAGGACAAATGCTGGGCGGGACAACAACAGGGCAGCCAATGGCGGAAGCAGGAGTGGAATATTGACAGAATGTCGCCAAATAACATGGGTACCGTGATAGCCAGTCATAGTGGAGACGTGGTTTCCTATGTCCCCACACAAAACATATGGCCAGGTTCGCTACTGACAAAAAAAAAGAGTAGGAGTCCAAATCGGGATAGCATTAAAAATGTATACGATTTTCAGAAGTAGTATAATTTTAATAAGATTAATCCGACCAGTCCAAGAAAGGAAGCGGAACTCCCAGTGCATATTGGAGAAGCAGGGCAAAGTTGAGAGACTAAAGAAGGGTAGGATCAGTGGAAAGCCAAAAGCCAGATGCCTAAGTAGAGTATAGAGCCAGATGTCCACCATAAAGGATAGACATTTTGCAAAGAACATGCAATATGGAGATCTGGGAAGGAAGGGAGGACTGGTGGGAAGACAGAAACAAAACACATAATCCTCAAAGGCAGCAAGTTTAGTTGATCCCCTTATGAGGGGTAAGCCTACAATGGAAGAAGTAATGTGGACCAGAATAGAGGCTTAGAATCCCGGTAAGCATCTGAGGCCACATACCAATGTTAATGAGCACCCCCCCCCCCTAATGTATGACCACTAGGGATGAGCGAGCACCCCGATGCTCGGGTGCTCGGGTGCTCTGACCGAGCACCCCCTGAGGCTCGAGTGCTCGGCCGAGCACCCGAGCCCCATTGAAAAGCATGGGAGCACTCGAGCATTAAACCAGGCACCCCCTGCTCTGATGAGCGGAGGGTGCCTGGTCAATGTCCCCCTTCATCTCCGCTATGCCCCTCTTCCACAATGTCCCCCTTCATCTCCTATGCCATAGAGGAGATGAAGGGGGACATTGTGGAAGAGGGGCATAGCGGAGATGAAGGGGGACATTGTGGAAGAGGGGCATAGACTCTATGCCCCTCTTCCACAATGTCCCCCTTCATCTCCGCTATGCCCCTCTTCCACAATGTCCCCCTTCATCTCCTCTATGGCATAGGAGATGAAGGGGGACATTGTGGAAGAGGGGCATAGCGGAGATGAAGGGGGACATTGTGGAAGAGGGGCATAGCGGAGATGAAGGGGGACATTGTGGAAGAGGGGCATAGAGTCTATGCCCCTCTTCCACAATGTCCCCCTTCATCTCCGCAATGCCCCCTTCATCTCCGCAATGCCCCCGTACCTCCAGTCCCTGGTGGTCCAGCGGAGCGTCTTCGGATCTGTGCCTCTTCCGGCACAGATCCCCTTCACCCGAACATGTCGGGCGAGCACATGGCGGTACTCGTACGAGTACCGCCATGTGCCGAGCAGAGCGATGCTCGAGCCGATCCGAGCATCGGCCGAGCACGCTCGCTCAACACTAATGACCACCCAACAAGGTAAAAAGCTTTTTGCGCGTTGGTAAAGAGTAGAGACTAACACCACTGGAATCTGTTTTTTAGGTATTATGTCTGGCCTCTCTGCCAGGAACAAAGCCACATTGATCAGGATGAATAGAGAAAGGTAGCTGTGGGTGAAGTCTGTTGGCCAGTAGCTTTTGCAAAGATTTTTTATTTCCACGTTCAGTAGCCGAATTGATCAATAATTACTAGAAGAAGAGGGATCAGATTTAGGAATAACTGAGATCTGAGCTGCTAGGGACTTCGCAAGGAAGGAATGTTCATCTCTTCCCAAGAACCATGGAGCGGACTCCCCTATGAATCTCCTACTCTGTGAAAGGCTCCTCTAAAGCTCCCCAAGAGGTTGCTGGAAGAGAGGGAACATTGGCTTCTTTGAGGAAGACAAGTAAACCAGGGGTGGCTGTGGAAGATTGAGGGGATGCACCACTAGGGTGTAGGTTATAAAGGGTTTCATAGTACTTGCAAAACTCTTTGGCTGCTATGGGATTGTTTGATATGGGGAAGCTGCCTGGAGGACAACTCTCATGTGTCCATTACACCACTCGGCCAAGCATTGCCCCCCCCAATATTATATTACATAACAGCAAAGAACTTAATGTTGCTCATAAGTATATTAATAATGATCTAATGTAGGCAAATTAATTGATGTCCATGTGAAAAACTACCTAAAAGTCCCAATGGCTGAATGACATTGCTGTGGATTGTAGTCCAACAATAGCTGAACTGTCAGCTAAGAATGATGAGAATGATTGCCCAATAACAGCTTTAGTGCCAGTGCAGAAAAGACTATAATTGGACAAACAAGAACTGTGACAACAGAATGCAAGTGCAGGATAAATGATGCAAAGATGAACGCCAACATTCATAAGAGCATTTGCAAACCTGGCCTGGATTTCTTGAAACTGTATAATGTGGAACTGATTTTAGTTCTGCCTGTGGCTGAGGCACACCATGAACCTTTTATTTTTGGTACCACTAGAAGTTGGTAGTGGGAATAATGTCACTATACTTGTGTTTGACCAATGCCAAGGCTAAATACTTAATAGGGGAGCATTATAAACCCAATAAATAATGTTTAAGAGAAAATGCAGTATAAAATATAACGTGATGTATTTGAAATATGTCCTATATAAATGCTGCTTATAGAACAGCCCAGAGAACATTCACCCTGTGTGTTTAAACATGGCTATATTGAGGCCAAATGTTAAATATAATTTAATGTTATAGGATGGTGAAGATATCAACGTAGGTCTTTTCCACAAATGTTCTGAGAGATTTTACATAATTTGTTTAATTGTGGTTTTGTAACAATTGACTCCTTTTAAAGGAGTATTAATTAAAAATTAGTTGGGCTATAGTATGAATGATTTTCATAGTTTTTTTTAAAGGGTTAGTAATGCCTGTATTTAAGTTGATGCAATATGGTAGATTTAAAAAAAAAATAAAGTATCTGGAGAATGTCCTATCTCTTAAACCTTTATGGTTTGAGAGATATTCCCCGCTAAAGTCCCCCCCTCCCTCCCCTTCTCCTGATGTCAGCTCTCTACTGACAGAAGGAGATCCCGGTCCTGGGACCAGCTGGCGGCTCTTCAGCAGAGCCGAAATAGTGATCTTTAAAAAATAATTACTTCATTGGAACGGTTTACAAAGTGTGCTTGGTTTGCAAGCACACTTCGTAGACCGTTTAAATGAAGTAGTTATTTTTAAAGATCGCTACTGCTGAAGAACCTCCTCGAGTCGGCCGACACAGATCTCCTTCTGTCAGCTTTACAGCTGACATGAGGGAGGGGGGAACTTTAGAGGATGATATCTCTCAAACCATAAAGTGTTCTTGTTCGTTTTTTCAGTGGATCCTTAACCCCTTAAGGACCAGGGTCCACAGAAGTAACCTTCCCTTAAAGAACACTCTGGTCCTTTCTGACGCACCGGTACACGTGATTGGTTACCCATACCGGCACCCCGCATTGGGATATGACAGAAACTGCTCCAGCCAATTTCAGACCCCGTTTTTAATTACAGCACTCCCAGAGGAGTGTTGTAAGTAAAATGTACTAAGACTGTCACAAGTCCTTAAAGGATTAGTAATGTCTTTTATTAATAAAAAGTAATATTGTAGATAATCAAAAAATGAAATCCAACAATGCCAGTCTGATCTCTCAGACCTTTATGGTTTGAGAGATATATAACGTTTTAAAGTTCTCCACTAACTGATGTCAGCTGTAAAGCTGACAGCAGGAGATTTGAGCCGGCCGACTTGAGGTGGCTCTTCAGCAGAGATAGCGCTATGTAGAAAGAAATACTTCACTGGAACGGTCTACAAAGTGTGCCTGGTTTACAAGCACACCGTGTAGACCATTCCAATGAAGTATTTCTTTTAAGATTGCGGTATTTTGGCTCTGCTGAAGAGCCTACTGCCAGTCCCAGACCAGGATCTTCTTCTTTCAGCTAGAGGCTGACGTCAGGGAAAAGGGGAGGGTGGAACTTTAAAACGATATACCTCGCGAACCATAAAGTCCATCAATTGATTTATTTTTTGATTATCTACAATATTATTTTTTATTTATATAAGACATTACTAACCCTTTAAGATAAAAAAAGCCAAAAAAAAATAAGCCACGTGGTCCTTCACTGACGGCCACGCGGCCTGTCCTTAAGGGGTTAATTCCTTATTATGAGTGTTGGTATTTATAAAGTAGTCTAGTTACATTTATAAGAACAGGTCAGACATGGCCTTATATATTTGCTGAAAATTCTGTTGCTAAATTGTTGCAATTAGCGACATTTCTTTATAAATACACTGCTCCTTTTCTTGCAAACTTCCTTACTCCATTTTTTAAATTACTATAAGACATTATGTCCTCCTAAACTGTCCTTAATACTTTTATAACTACCAGAGACTATCTTACAGCCATTTTAACACTTCTTTTTGATTAACTCCACTTTTATAAATCTCCCCCTAAGTATCTACAGCCTATTTAGCTGATCTACAGATCAATTTATTTTTAATTGAATTAAATTGCTCACAAAGTGAAGGTAAGTTACTTTCATTAATATTTAATTAATTCATGTGGTAAGCAAAGTCGACCTCACTGCTCTCTTCCTTATCTTGATGTTTTCAATTAACAAGCTCTACTGTGATAGAGTGTTCTTGGTACAGTCTATTCTTGTTTACACATAATCAAAACAGGAAACCTATTTTTTAAATTTTTAGTTTTGGCAACTAGTATATTTGTTAATATAATTTGAATTGCCATAAAAACCTCTGAAAAAATGTGTTTGATATAATATTCATGGCTGATTATAATAATCCTTATATATTAATTCGCTAGGATGTTTGTCACGATGCAGTCATGCTCAGTAGAGACTGTGCATGATTGCAGTGCGTGAGGCGACGCAAGACTGCATCACGTGGAGCAATGAGGTAGTAGCCTCTTAACCCTTTGAGCGCCAGAGGGATACACAACGCATTGCAAAGCAATGCATTGCGTACCCCTCTGGCACTCAAAGGGTTAACATTATCTGGACCTTGGACAGTGTACACAGGCTTTTACACTAGTATGATATAAATGGTTTTCTATTCTTGTAAATTTATGATATTGCCACTGCCAGATTTGTGAATAGCAGCGATTAACTAGTCAAACAGTGAAATGATAACAAATATTTTAAGTTTGCATATTGCTTGCCTTATAAATTCTAATTCTAGAAATATATATGTATACTGCAGAATTTAAAATGCTACGAAAATAGCCAGAATTGGCAGGGTAGAAATCCTGGTTTTACTAAACAGTAAATATGTTTTAATAAGTATAGATTAGAACAACAAAAATTGGGCAACCAGCTTCACTTTTACAGTAAACTTCTCTATTTTTGTGGGGTCCAAACAAACAAAATAGCACTAAGAGCCTGGGTTGACTGTCTGCAGGCCACTAGCTATACCAGCTCCCAACATCCTCAACTGCCCAAAATTGGTATCAATCAACAGGTGGTGGGCTGCATATTTTCCCACACCTGGCTCAAAGGAGACACTGAGGGTTATGCATTAAAGGGATAGTAATGTTTCATAATAAAAGCAGCTCTAATTAATCATCATAGTATTTGGACTTTGGAGAGTGTTATTTCAATTCTGTCAGAGTTATAGTTCAAGAGTAATTCAATGACAAAGTGTCCCCCTCCCGCCCCTTTTACTGATGTAACACTGCTCAGCCAGAACAGAAGGGAGGTGCCCAGGTAGATTGCAGAGAGAGACAATCTTCAATTAAGATAAGGGAAAAACCTGAAAAGCTTGACAAGGGGGGCAGGGATTTCATTGTTCTCATAGAAAGAAGATTGTCCCCTGCTGTTATCTGTCCAGTCTATGGACTGCATTCCACATCTGAGAAGAGATTGCTTACACTAGGTAAAAGGGGCGGGAGGGGAAACTTTGCTTGTGAATATCTCTTAAACCATAAAGGTTTGAGAGATAAGACATATCATTCTTCATGTTTTTTTTAATGCCTACAAAATAAAATAAAGTTAAAACAAAGTATTACTATCCCTTTAAGGTGTGATAAAGAGGTGAGGAAGTGGAGATAACTTCTCCAGTGACATCACTTCTCCAGTCCCTATGTTATTCTAGGGAGTCTATGTACTAAAATCTCTCCCACATGAAAAATCTACGTGCATAAAACCATATGAACTGGAGAAGTGATTTAATTTCAGAATGTATCTCCACTTTATCACCTCTTTATTACCTCTTTATCATAACTTAGTGCATCTCCCCACATGATGCTGAGTAGTTCTACCTATACAGAATTAATTAAACTGGTGGGGTCATGTTTCTGACAAGCCATCCTTTTTTGCTGCCTATGAAATGCTCAATAAATAGTTTATAAATGACCTAGAAATAGATATAGAAAGCAAATCATCAATATTTGCGGATGACACTAAATTATGCAGGGTAATTAATTCAGAACAGGATAATTGCTCTCTACAGAGGGATTTATATACAATGGAAGATTGGGCAAACAAATGGAACATGAAGTTTAATGTGGGGAAGTGTAAAGTCATGTGTTTGGGAGGAAACAATCCCAAGGCTACTTATGAACTTAATGGAATCATTTTAGGGGACTCGTTGCTAGAGAAAGACCTGGGTATCCTTGTCAACTACAAACTTGGAAACAGTGACCAGTGTCAAACAGCAGTAGCAAAGGCAAACAAAATCCTGTCTTACATAAAAAGGGGTATTGAAGCAAGAGGGGATAACATTATTTTGCCATTGTACAAATCTCTGGTAAGACCTCACCTTGAGTATGCAGTGCAGTTTTGGGCACCAGTTCTTAAAAAGGATATACTAGAACTAGAGAGGGTACAGCAAAGTGCAACAAAATTAAAGGGATAGTAATACTTCGTTTTATCTTTATTTTATTTTGTAGGCATTAAAAAAACATGAAGAACCATATGTCTTATCTCTAAAACCTTTATGGTTTAAGAGATATTCACATGCAAAGTTTCCCCCTCCCGCCCCTTTTTCCTAGTGTAAGCCATCTCTTCTCAGATGTGAATCTGGTTGTAAGACCAGACAGATAACACCAGGGGACAATCTTCGTTGTATGAAAAGAATGAAAGCCCTTCCCCCCTTGACAAGTTTTTGAGCTTTTTCCCTTATCTTAATTGAAGATTGTCCCTCTCTGCAGTCTACCTGGGCACCTCCCTTCTGATCTGGCTGAACAGGAGGGGGGATACTTTGCTTGTGAATATCTCTTAAACCATAAAGGTTTGAGGGATAAAACTGATATCGTTCTTCATGTTTTTTTAATGCCTACAAAATAAAATAAAGATAAAATGAAGTATTACTATCCCTTTAATTAAGGGAATGGAGGACTTGACGTATGAGGAACGACTAGACAAACTAAGAGGAGACCTTATCACATTGTACAAATAAATGAGAGGTCAATACAAGGATCTCTGTGGTGAGCTATTTATTCCAAGGCCTGATCAGATGACCAGGAGACACCCCTTGAGATTAGAGGAAAGGAGGTTTAGACTTCAGCAGATGAAGGGTTTTTTTACAGTGAAGTCTGTTAAATTGTGGAATTCTTTGCTCAAGGAGGTGGTTATGGCAGATACAATGGATGCAATCAAGAGAAGATTAGATACATTTCTTTTCAAAGGGAATATAGAAAGTTATACTGTTTATTAGTAGGCAGATCAGGAAGGCCTGATAAAGACTAACTTATTTGGTAGCAGGAAAGCTATAAAATTACTGCGGTATGAGAAGAAGGTTGAACTCGATGGAGTTGTGTCTTTATTCGACCTAATTTACTATGTTACTATGTTACTGTGTAGTTTATAATGCATGTTGCCTCTCTTGAAAATTGGATATAATGTTGTTAATATGGAATTTAAAAGGGGCCTAAGTCATAAGCGAAAATGTGTGGATGTCATGTTGCAATAAGGGATGTACAGAAGCTCTAATTTCCTTCTTTCAAAATTGTATATACCTTTGCAGAAATTCCCATGAGGATGAAATACCACCAAAGTTTACCACCCAGAGGTGTGAAACCCTTTATTGACGTGTTCCCATTGTATGTTCCATGAGAATACTTAAAATGTTCCAAAGATGAAGTCACAATGCTTTCATACATTTGATATTAACACACATGCTAGCTCACTCACTCCATGTCACAGTACCGAAGAAAATTGCAGAAAAGGTGCTTTCGTGTGGGAATTTCTTTACAGGTATAAGGCCCTATTTTCTTCTGATTTCTTCCGGTTTCAGAAAAAGACTTAAGATAAACTATTGATTGAATCATCAATCCATCTCATCATCATATGAATCATCCATCGTTATTCATACTTCCATTTCATCTATCATTCATATCTTTAAACTGGTACATGACATCATATATGAACATTTGGACTAAGTATACAGTTTTTTTTTGATTATTCCAAATTGGGACATTTCTTTTCTTTTTTGTTCCTATAAGAGTATATTTTATTCATGTCTAACAAGTAATACATTTCTACGTATAAGATCATAAAGGACTGACTCTGTATAGGTAGATCTATTCGCATTTAAGGGTCAAAATTTGCTAATAATTAATGGTGATATATACATAATTCATACATATCTGCTAATCCACATGAAAAGCTAAATATATTGATATTATATGGTAACTATATATCAGTTTCAACCATTATTTAGATCATCTATCCACTAGACAGAGTTGGAATTGAAATTGTAATCTTATTGTTCCAGAATGTTACAGTTCTTTGGTAAATCAGTCTCCTTGAACACCTAAATGGGAGAAATTGTGACACTAAATGAGGGTGATTGTGCCCAAATAGCAGCCATATCCACTGGAAGGCTATTGTGAGATCTGTACTGTACTATGGACATACTCCTGAAAGTAGCTGTCTGTCTAGGAGCATGCCACTTTTTTATGTTGCACTATCCCCCTTTCCCTGTTCTGTTTGCTGTCTTAGGTGTTTTATCCACCTTAGTGATATCTAACTGGTGTTTTATCTATGTGACCCTTCATCATTTATGAAACTGTATTTGTTAATGCTATGGTAGAAATGACTTTACAGCTTTTCAGTCACTGGTACTTTTTAGGTAATAACAATAGAAATGGTTTAATCTGCAGTTATGTTATAATGTATTAAAACAAGCAAACAAACTTCTTTCGGTCATTGCTTTTGTCTGATTTCCGTCATTTTTATAAGGCAAAATAAAAATGGTCTAAACATGGGAAAAGACAGTTTAATGTTCTATTAGCAGATTGGAATGAGAAGTAGTAGCATGGTGTTAACTGGTTAAAGAAAGTCTTTATTTCTTCAAAAATGTGTTGTTTTAAAGACAAATTATTTTTTTTTGCATATTTGGACATTTTACTCACAACTGCCATGTGTCATGCTAACCAAAAATCCAGCAGATGTCTAGTTTAGGAAATATTCACACTTTTATTTCTAGGAGAAGTGAAAGTGAAATTTCCTTGTACTGCACAGAGCTTCATTATCATATGAAATGTCACTGAAGACCTTCATTAACATGGGATGTGTCACTGCAAATGGCTTAATTAGCATATGAAATACAGCCTAAACATTAATTTGCATATGAAATGTCAAAAATACTGCACTGATACCACAATTCGCATACATTACCATATGGTAACAAGTATGAATATATCCTTAAAGGGATAGTAATGTTTCAAAATAAAAGCAGCTCCGATTAATCTTCATTGTATTTGGGCCATGGAGAGTGTTATTTCAATACTGTCAGAGTTGTAGTTCAAGAGTAATTGAATGGTAAATTATCCCCCTCCCGTCCCTTTTTCCTAGTGTAAGCCACCTCCCCTCAGATGTGGAATCTGGTCCACAGACCAGAGAGATCACAGCAAGGGACAATCTTCTTACTGTGAGAGCAATGAAAACACTGAACCCCTTGACAGGTTTTTCCCTTATGCTAATTGAAGATTGTTCCTCTTCTTCAATCCATCTGGACATCACCTTTCTGTTCTGAGGTGAGCAGTGTTACATCAGTAAAAGGGATGGGAGGGGGATACTTTATCATTCAATTACTCTTTAACTACAGCTCTGACAGTATTGAAATAACATTCTCTATGGCCCAAATACAATGAAGATTAATTGGAGCTTCTTTTGTTTTGAAACATTACTACCCCTTTAACTGTACATTTGCTGGCCTTTTGGCAAACATGACACATAGGCAGTTTTTAATGCAGTTTTCAAATATTCAGACATGAACTAAAGTGAAAGTTCCACTTTTTAAAGTCAGAATTATTGAAGATTATTTATTATGTAATGTGTGAACTAAATTCAGGTGAAAATGTAGCTCAATACATACAGACAACTGCAGATCCAAAGCAAGTACAAATATAAATTGATATACCGCACTGCTATACCTAGGGAACTCCTGCTTTTAAAGGGACAGTAATGTCGCATAAAAATTGTTTAGAGTTTTGTAGAGATTAACCCCTTAAGGACCAGTGGTCCTGGGACGTTTCCGTCCCATAAGGACCGCTTTGATCTTTGCCGACGTGCCGGTACACGTGACCTGTTGCATGTATCGGCACGCCGCTTTGGGGCCTAAAAAAGATCACTCCAGTCTTGGAGTGGTCAATTTTAGGCCGCATTTTTACTTACAGCGCTCCCGGTTGAGTGCTGTAAGTAAAAAGTATGTGACGTACTATGACTGTCATCGGTCCTTAAGTATTTAAGGACCGTGACAGTCATAGTACATCACGTAGTCCTTAAGGGGTTAAAAAAATAAGCTAAATGCCACAAATCCTATCTCTCAAATCGCTATGGTTTGAGAGATATCCTCCGCTAAAGTACCTCTTCTCCTGATGTTAGCTGTAAAGCTGACAGGAGATCCATGTCAGCCGACACGAGGAGGCTCTTCAGCAGAGCCGCAATAGCGTGATTTAAAAAGAATTACTTCTTTGGAACGGTCTAAAAAGTGTGCTTGCAAACCAGGCACACTTTGTAGACTGTTCCAAAGAAGTATTTCTTTTTAAAGGGATAGTAATTCTTAATATGTTAAAAAATATATATTGAAGTGTTTATCCCCCTGAGTAAAAAAGGGTACTTTCATTCCTGAAAGGTGTTTTATTCAAAAGTTATTACAGCTCAAAGTTGAATTTTTTAGGTGCAATATCACAGTGGCCTGAAATTGTACAGTGGCGCTTTTGTTACACCATCCTATGGACAGCTCTGGTGCGTAGACCATAAATCTCCATAGGATGGCGTAGCAACAGCGCCACTGTGCAATTTCAGGCCACTGTGATATTGCACCTAAAAAATTCAACTTTGAGCTGTATTAACTTTTGAATAAATCACCTTTCAGCAGTGGGAGCTTCCTTATTTTACTCAGGGGGATAAACCTTACAACATTATTTTTTTTACATTTTTAGTATTACTATCCCTTTAAATTGTACTATTGCGGCTCTGCTGAAAAGCTGCTTGTCGGTTCCCAGACCAGGAACTCCTGTCACCTTACAGCTGACGTTAGGAGAAGGGGAGGGAGAGGGGATCTTTAACCCCTTAGTGACCGGCCGTGCGCAAGTGGCCGGCACTTAACGCCCGCCGAACATTTTATTTCATTCTTGTAAACGACTTCCGGGACGTACATGTACGTCCTCTGTCCACCTGGGACATCCGTTCGGGACGTACATGTACGTCCTCGGGCAGTAAGGGGTTAATGGAGGATATCTCTCAAACCATAGCGGTTTGTGAGATAGGATTTGTGGCATTAACTTATTTTTTTAATCTCTACAAAACTCTAAACCTATTTTATGGGACATTTCTGTCCATTTAAACAAGTTAAGAGACACTTATTCCTTTAGCAATAGTTTTCCCTTAAACATCTCATGGAACGCAGACTGAATGACAGGGAGCTAACAAGAAGATCATGTGAACAGAATAAATCTTTTATTTCATGGATTAACTTTTCCCTTTTGCTATAAAACTGAATCTAATCTGACTTGAAGAGATTTTTATGTCCCAGACAACTTGAAACAAATGTGACCTTTGAACAAATGCATTCTGTTCATGTGCTTATCAACACAGATATATTTAAGGTACAATATCAGACAAGTATTGTAATGTAGAGTCTCATTAAGAATAAGCTCTTGTAGGCACAGTTGTTCTAAGACATTGAGACAGTGAACAGTAGGCGGAATGCTTAGAGATTGTCATCATACCAAGAATTCTCATGAGCAAGAGTCTCAGATGAAGGAATGGTCAACTCTTTGGGGAATATTACTTATGCAGTGCATATGCTTCTTGTTAAACTGAGAGAACAGTACAAGACATTACAGCTATGTAAGTGAGAAGTATCTTATTGTGCTAACAAAGAGCTTTTACTTGCAAGGAGCAAGGGGTGAGACTGTTATCAAGCATTGTTAGTGGCGGCCACTTCTTGAGCAACAATAGAAGCACTTTGATGTTATATCCATTGCTCTTTTTCAATAAGGTTTTTAGTTTTAATAAACGTATTATTACTACTTTAACTCCTTGAATTAAAGAAATATGGCTTGCTGACTACTCAGCATCTTGATTGCAGATCATGAACCCTTTGAGTGCCAGATGGGTACGCAATGCATTGCGTACCCCTCTGGCACTCAAAGGGTTAAAGAAACAAGCATGTTAAATTACAATTATGTGAAAGAACATTCAATAACATTTCCAGATGTATATATGTAATTTTCTATACTGTGAAAGCACTTAGAGGGGTGATGAAAGAAACGTGGGCATGTGCTACAGGCATTTTTCCTATACACATTGATACTGAGCACGTTCTATTCCAGGAAGTCATACACCGAAAGCTTCTTGAATTGCGCATAAAAAAATTAGCTTTCAAGACAACACTACAAAGACGTATGAAATTGTTTGCAATAGAACTTCCTGCATCAGGCGCATTCCCTATTTGACTAAGACGGATTCATTAATCCTGACCACACTCACCAAAAAAATATGGGCAGCTGTTTGCTGACCTTGACTTTTCATAAGCAATTCAACAAAATCATTTGCAAACTTTTTTGCTAGTGATTTTCACACTGGAAATAGCGATTGTGCATGTTTGCTGCATCCCACATTAAAACCATAGTAACCTTGTATTTTGGCTTTACATATTCTGTAAGAACACGATATGTCAAGTTACACTGCCTATAATTTTTATGATTTTTGCATTTGATCTTCAGTTCTTCACCTATTTTTTATACTTTCATGTGCCTGCTGGTAAGCACCCTAGATAGTTGTTTCCAGAGAGATGTGAAAGCAGGCATATTAATAAAATGTAGCACTATCCCTATACCACTGAGTGCTCTGTATGTTGTATTTAATAGAAAAGCTCTCTGGAAACAGATCCTGGCAGGGACTTAAAATTATAACAAAATAGGTGACTGCAAAAAAAAATATAATGAAACATATAGGAGATGCAACTTTAGAGTTTATGTTTATGCAAATTTAAAATATAATGAAGAGATAGGAAATTTAACTTTAGAGTTTATGTTTATTGAAATTTAAAATACAATGATACTATCTCATTAAAAGGATAGTAATACTTCGTTTTATCTTTATTTTATTTCGTAGGCATTAAAAAACATGAAGAACTATATGTCTTATCTCTTAAATCTTTATGGTTTGAGAGATATTCACAAGTAAAGTTTCCTCTCCCACCCCTTTTACCTAGTGTAAGCAATCTCTTCTCAGATGTGGATTCTGGTTGTAAGACTAGACAGATAACAGAAGGGGACAATCTTCTTCCTATGATAACAATGAAGGTCCTGCCCCCCTTGACAAGATTTTTCAGGTTTTTCCCTTATCTTAATTGGAGATTGTCCCTCTCTGCAGTCTACCTGGGCACCTGCTAACTTCATCTATTATATTGATGTTACAGATTTACATCCCATATTGAGAATCTTTAATGGAGTAAGTTTTGCTCCATTAATTATTCAGTCACTTATGAAGCATTGGAACTATGCACTGTCCTCTTTCTTTCTTTCTTTTCCTTTTCGCTTCATCTTTTCTCACTTGCTGTTAACAAAATAAATATTATTTTATATTTTCCTTCACACAAAGGCTGAATTGTAAAAAAAAAAGTACCAGTAATTATTCTGTACAAGGCACTTTCTCCAGTACAGGTTATTCATTATGTAGCCAAAACGATATCAAGGTTATTATTATATTGACCCAAAGGTTATCTTTTCTTTGCTCCATTCTGACCTTAAGAAGGAAGAAATGATAGCTTATGCACCTTTAAGAGCTTCCATGCCTTAAGTACAAATATAAATAGAACAATGTTTATACTGGAAACCATCAATGAACTCCTCACTGATTATATCTCATCTTTCCTCAATAGTTACCTCCACCGCCCTAACCTACATGGCATGTGAAAGTACATTTAAAATCATTAATGCGTGCTGTTCCCTGGTAACATCTTTTCTTCCAACAAACTGGTGCTTTCCAAATGAGAGACTGGAAGAAGATAGACAAAATGGCTGTGCTTTGTGTTATAAAGAAAACAGTTAAAGCAGTTGTTTTCTTCCGTTTCACATGAAATCCATGTATAACCCTAATAATGGCCCTTTAAAGGGCAGTCATAAAGTTTTATTAAGCAAAAAAATGGCTGTTTGGAAATTCTGATCTACATGTTAGTCAGTTTTATCATCGATTTTTTTTTTTTTAGACTGGAATGCTCAAATGCCTAATGTCATTTTTTAAATGTTTCCATTTCCTCAAAAAATGGAGGAAAGAAACATCCTAAATAATAATTCGCTAAGGATGTTTGTCAGAAGCCGTCATACGCAGTAGAGACTGCCCAAACGCACCGAATGCTGGGAGCACAGAATACTGGGAGCACAGAAAGAATGTTGGGAGCACAGAATGCTGGGAGTTCTGTTCTGGGAGCACAGAATGCTGGGAGTTCTGTGCAGCACAGAATGCTGGGAGTTCTGTGCTGGGAGCACAGAATGCTGAAAGCACAGAATGCTGGGAGCTCTGTGCTGGGAGCACAGAATGCTGGGAGCACAGAATGCTGGGAGTTCTGTGCAGCACAGAATGCTGGGAGTTCTGTGCTGGGAGCATTCTGTGCTTTCGGGCAGTCTCTACAGTGCATGACTGCATCAGCGGCAGGACGCAGAGCAGGACCGGCCTCTTAACATCACCCGGACCTTAGCCCTTGTACACGGGCTATTACACTAGTTGTTTATACGTACATCTTACGACTTATGTTAAAAAGGGGCATAATTCTAGGGCAAAATAACAGCACCATAGGACACAAATGAAAATTCTAATTGATTTAAAAAAGGTTTCTAACCTCTTGAACACTAGTGAGGTCCACAATGCAGTTTAGATACAAAATATATTGTAAGGCTCACAGCTCAGTCTCTCGGCAGATCAGCAGACAAGCATAAAGGGCCAGTGGTTTACCCTTGATCAGCTCCCAACAAAGCATAGGAAGCATTATCTTCATTACTCCCAAACCCCTTCAGTGCTAAATAAGTTTTTGTAATGTGTTGATTTTCTCTTTAGCATTCACCTGGATCAGATGTCCCTGTGTTCAAATGCAAAAAATATTATTATATATTATAATATATTAAAAGGGCATTAGTAACATCAGTAATTTTTTTCTTCAAAATGACAATTGTAAAAGAAATAACAGATTTCCTTCTTTACTAGTTACTAGTTACTAGTTAGTGCAACACAGTTTTAGAGAATCTAATGGTCACTTGTCTGATGTTAATGTCTGTACAAAACCAGAAATGTGTCACTTTTTCCTCATCTTGATAATGCTTAAAATTATCACTTCTACAAGTGAAGCAGGAAACAGCTGGGAGACAGAGGTAAGTGTGATTCTTCCATGGCTACTGAGGGACAGTGCTGAGGAGACAGTTTGTTCTTCTATGGCTACTATGGGAAAGGCTAGGTGTACTGTGAGGTTCTAAGGTTACTCTGGGGAAAGGATGAGGGCACTGAGGTTCTGCAGTTACTGAGGGACAAGGCTTGGGGGACAGTGTGTGTGTGGTTCTATGGTCTCTATGGGACAAGACTAACATTACCGTAGGGCAAGTCTCGGGGGAGATGTATATTTCTGTCATTACTATGGAACAAGGCTGGGGGGAGGGCACTGTCTGTTTCTGTGGTAACTATGGGACTATGCTAGGGGGACAGAGAATAGTTCCATGGTTACTGTGGGACAAGGCTGGAGGAACAGTGCGTGGTTCTTTGGTTACTATGGGTCAAGATTGGGTCTACAGTGTGTGGTTCTATGGTTACTCTGGGACACAGCTGACTTGACAGTGTGTGGCTCTATGGTTACTATGGGACAAGGCTAAGGAGACACTGCATTATGCTATTACTAGTATGGACAGAGCCTGTTTGTCTATCAAACGTCCCCCTACCTTACCACCAAGCTCCTCAAAAGGCTTATATACAGTAGTCTGAATTAATTTCTTGATGGCTTACATTCAAGTTGCTATTTACAACCCTCCACTGTGACTGTAGTAACAAAACAAACTAATGGCCTGCTCATAGCTAAAGCCAAAGGACACTTCTCCATATGTATTATTCTTGAACTTTTGTCTGCATTTGACATGGTTGACCACTTGCGTCTTGTACTCTCCCACTGTGACTTAGAAGTGTCCTGGGTCTCATTCTACATTGCAGATGACTCTTTTGGTGTCTCCTTTAATCACATCATCTCCTCTTCCTGCCTCTTTCTGTTGGGGTACCACAAGGATTAGTCCTTGGTCCTCTGCTGTTCTCTACCAATACATTCTCTCTTGGTAATGCAATAAATCCCAGCAGACTTCAGTGCCACCTCTGTTTCAAAGATACTCAAATCTAACTTTCTCCCCCTTACCTGTCCCTTTCCTTAACCCCTTAACGACCCTTGACCCATGACATACTATGACCGTTATGGAATTCCGGGACCCCCCTGCTGCTGCACGCCATTCGGGGAGTCCGGAACCGGAAGGAGCAATAAAAAAAAATGCTCCTTGGTCCTTAACTGACCGCGCCGATCTGATCGGCCGGTCATTAAGGGGTTAAAGGCATAGTAATACTTCGTTTTATCTTTATTTTATTTTTTAGGCATTAAAAAAACATGAAGAACCATATAAGTCTTATCTCTCAAACTTTTATGGTTTGAGAGATATTCACAAGCAAAGTTTCCCCTCCCGACCCTTTTACCTAGTGTAAGCCATCTCTTCTCAGATGTGGAATCTGGTAGTAAGAACAGACAGATAACAGAAGAGGACAATCTTCTTCCTATGAGAACAATGAAAGCCCTGTCCCCCTTGACAAGTTTTTCAGGTTTTTTCCCTTATCTTAATTGAAGATTGTCCCTTTCTGCAGTCTACCTGGGCACCTCCCTTCTGATCTGGCTGAACAGTGTTACATCAGTAAAAGCGGCGGGAGGGGGATACTTTGTCATTGAATTACTCTTGAACTACAACTCTGACAGAATTGAAATAATACTCTCCAAAGTCAAAATACTATGATGATTAATTAAAGCTGCTTTTATTATGAAACATTACTATACCTTTAATAGTGTATGTCTTCTACCTGCACTTTCCTCATGCATGTCCTACCACGTCTAAAATGTGAATACATCTAAATCAGAACTCATAATATTCTCTTCTTCTGCCAATACTGCCAACAGCTCTATCATAACACCAGCCTCTCAAGCCCACTGCCTGAGTGTCGCCTTTGACTTTGCTCTCTCATTTATTCCCCATATCCTATTTACAAGCTACAATACATTTCCTAAATATGACCTTGCCTTAGGAGAAATGTCACTAGATGCTAGTTCTTTCCCTTGTCTTTCATGCCTTCAGTACTCTAACCCCTTACTAATTGGTCTTCCCTTACATTTCAAAAATGATAACTTTCATCTTCTGTCAAAATTCCTGCGAAAAGATTCCTTTTTTTTTGCTTTTTCCACTGCGTTGAAACCAATGATGTAAAATAATTCTTGTCTACCACATGACGCTACTACAAGTTTCCTGCAATGATTTTCCACCTCAATAACTCAGTATAAAATCCAAGGCAGTGTCTATCACATTGCTAGTACCTAATGTGGTAGAGGCCAACAAGCAAAGAGAATGAGCTTGATTTGCTTGATTCAGTCTGTGCAGTTTGCTGGAAGAGAAAGAAAGCTGCTGACATTTTGAGCTGGGTACTGAGGCAGACAGGTAAAGAGAGGACGCAGGACTTGCTTGATTTAGGAGAATTTTTGGTAGGCACTACCAGCTGTTTTCTGATTGGACAGGTGGGCTATGGGAAGATTGTAGGAAATGAATAGTATAGCTTCTGGAATTTTCACAGCCATAAAAAGTTTAGGCAGAAATGGCAAAGTTCTCACTGGAACTTTATTTACATTAGCAAAAAGGCAGACATTTTATGGATTTTTTATGTGTGGGAATTTTCATAGGAAACATAGCAAGTGGTGCACTTTCTACAAAAATTCCTGCAACAAAGAAATATATAAAATATAAAAATTCTACTAAAATTTCATAAAATCCACTGGTGGAATGTTCACAGTGGCAAACAGGCATATATGGAGGATATTTTACTGCATTCACACAGATAATTTTTATCACACAACTGGTCCCCACTATATTGCAAGGGCGCACTCAATTTAATACCAAATGCTATTTATGACATCAAAATCATTAATTGAATGTCATACCCCTGGTATGTGTAGCCATCATTGTATTTTTTAATTGATTTCTAATATTCAGTTTGATACAGATTATTCAATTAGTCCACCGTTATTTTACATGAAAAGTACCTGAACTGGGGCAGGATCCTAATTCCCCTGATGCTCTGAGTCGGCTTGTTGGAAGTACAAGCCGGCCAACATATATATATATATATATATATATATATATATATATATATATATATAACTTTCCAGTAATGATTTTGATGTCATAAATACTATTTGGATATTGAGAGTGCACCTGATATTGAGACATCAGAATTTAGAGTAACCAGGCAACATAGCTGTATCCGATGAGGTGGAGAGGTGAATGGGTTAAGAAATAATTAGCTGTTTTGTTACCACTGACTTGCACCTCATTCTTGCTCCAGCTGTATAGCACACCCCAGACTGACAGTCGTTACCATTCACACTATGTAAGTGTGATAATTTTAATGCTCCGTATATGAAAGAAGTGCTTATTCAGCATATACTTGTATACAAGCACTTTTCTCTTATGTCACATACGACGCATTAAAAATATCAAACTTACATAGAGTGAATGGTAACGAGAGTCAATCTGGGGTGTGTTATATAGCCAGTGCTAGACTGAGGTTCATGACAGTGGTAACAAACGTCTAATTTTTTATTAACCCCTGCACCTCTCCACCTTATTGGATACAGCTATGTCGCCTAGTCACTTGACAGTCTGATGTCTTGACATCAGAATGTCACCCTTTTCAACCAGACAACATAGTTATTGTGCAGTTTTGTTGCTCGCCCTTTAGTGGGCGACAATTCAAAAGTGAACCCTCATGAGCAGGGTCCTCTCTACACTTGTTTCACTCTATACTTTTACTGTATGTCACATAGTCTTTTTGTATCACCTCCCCTTTGCTCACTGCCAAGGAACATGGCGAGGGGACTTAAAGGGATAGTAATACTTAAAATGTAAAAAAATATATGTTTTAGGGTTTATCCCCCTGAGTAAAACAAGAGTACTCCCACTGCTGAAAGGTGTTTCATTCAAAAGTTATTAATTTTCAAAGCTGAATTTTTTAGGTGCAATATCACAGTGGCCTGAAATTGTACAGTGGGGCTGTTGCTACACGATCCTATGGACAGCTCTGGTCCCAGGACCATAAATCTCCATAGGATGGTGTAGCGACAGCGCCACTGTACAATTTCAGGCCACTGTGATATTGCACCTAAAAAATTCAACTTTGAAAATTAATAACTTTTGAATTAAACAACTTTCAGCAGTGGGAGTACTCTTGTTTTACTCAGGGGGATAAACCCTACAACATATATTTTTTTTTACATTTTAAGTATTACTATCCCTTTAATAAGTAAAATATACTACTACTAATAATAATAACAAAACTAATGATAATAGTGTAACCAATGCCATTTTATGGTTTCAGTCTCAAAATTCAATTCATTTTGCTTCATAACTGCACTCTCACTTTATAACTGACAATTTTGACATTCTGAAAGTTTGAAGCTGTTCTTCTTTAGAAGGAATGGGTCAGATTCTGACCCATAGACTTTAATCCAGGGTGGGGATATATGTGTTTTGTGCAGTAATCAACAAGGGAAAGTAATAAAGAGGGTGAAATGTATGATAGTAAATTATAACAAACTAGTTGAACAGCCCGTTACACGGGCCACAGTGCCTCTGGCAGCCGGTCGCGGGGCAGTCACGTGCAGTAGAGAGCGCCCAGCTCTGTATCAGCCGCGGAGCGGGCAGTCTCTACTGCGCATGACTGCCACATGCGCAGCAGTGTCTACTGCGCATATCGGGCGTTACACATGATTTAGCGAATTATTATATAGGATAGAGGCTGGTCAAAATCAAATAAAGTAAGCACACATGTCTTGTTGTTTTAGGAGCACTAACATAACAAGTGTGTGTTTGTTAACCCCTTAACGACCAGCGGTCGCGGGGTGAGTGGTCCTTTAAGGACTAGATAGAGAATTTCAGCGTGCCGCCCCACGTGACTGATCACGTGGTGCGGCACGCCGAACTGAGGGACTGAAAGAGATCGCTCCGTTCTTGGAGCAATCAAATTCAGTCCCCGGTATTACTCACCGTGTTCCTGCAGGAGCGCGGTGAGTAATAGTACGTGACGTACCAGGACCGTCACTGGTCCTTAAGTGCCGGACCAGCGTGACGGTCCGGGTACGTCACCGGACTCTAAGGGGTTAAAGCTAAGAATGTTACTACTGTACTGTTCCTCTCTGGGTTCCAGAGAGGCAGATGAGGAATACTGTTAGCTGCTTCTGACATCAAACCATCTGCAAATCCAGTAGGGATTAACTTGCCGCTGGCAGCTAATGGTCTTACAGGTAGTAGAAAAAGAATTGTGGTGCAGGTCTGTACAATTAGGGTTATAAGTTTATCATGCAGCTACTCACAGAGCTGGAAGTAGCACTGATTAACTTGTAAAAGACTGCGCTTTTTATTATTATTATTATTATTATTATTATTATTTACGCAGCATTTTTATTTTTCATTTTAGCTGCCCTTTAACCCTTTGCTTGTCAGTGGGGTATGCAATGCATTGCAAAGCAATGAGTTGCATACCCCTCTGGCACTCAAAGGGTTAAGAAAGCAATACTAAATAAAGATAATAGATAAGCTTCATTATTTCCCAGGTGACAGTTTCAGTTTAACCCCTTGAGTGCCAGGGGAATGCCCGATGCATTGCATTGCATTGTTTCTGTGAGGTTCCACAGAACACTGAGAACCACTGGTTTACAGAATCACTTTGCTCCATCCCAGCCATTCTCCTGTCATTACACAGCTATAGAAGGAGGATTCCGTGAAACGCTTGCTTTCCCTCGCCCTGCTCTAACTTGGAATCCATGGCATCTCATCAGTGTTGCCTTTGCCAGTAGCCTACTTCATTAGGCAGCTCTATTTAATGGTTTCAGCTAAAGCTATCATTTTAGCCCAACTGCCTTGACTAAATTAAAATTTCCAATCTCTGTTTTAGTGTTCTGTAACTGATGTATACATAAGCAAAACTGGTCAACATCTGCCAGGGGGTTGGCCAAAAGTTCTGTAAAGATGTACTTCCCATTTCTGAAGCATGTGTGAAGTAACAACGTGCCAATGCCCCAGAGAGCTCTCATGATTTTACTTCACCATTTGTTCAAAGACACTTAAGCAGCGAATAAGCTATAGCGTTCATTCTCCCCTTGGTTGCAGTTTTATTTGTAGTGTCATTTTGAGTAATTGGGGTAGCTGACCAACTTTCAGTCTCCTCATTGGCAAAATGGGACTGCATTGGCATCAAGAAAAAAATGTGATGGGTCCTTTCGGTGCCTACGCAAGTGTCCCTCTTTTGCTCTTGGCTACCCAAAGCCATTAGTTAAATAAAAAGAAAAGGCTTATTAGATCAACTAGTGAATACATCTTAACTGTTCCCCAGTCAAGGGAATACACATATAGAAAGAAATATTTTAAGCTCACATGAAAAATGTTAAATGTACATATTTAGTCAGTGATCTGTGAAAGTTTTTGAATTGGTTTTTAAAGCTTTGTTAAGACCAGAACGCACAGATGTTGAAAACAAGTTCAGATGTAGCGACAGATGGTATTTGATTATGAAGCAGACTGTTCGTATAATACAAAGATGCGGCTTCTGCCATACACAAGTAACTGCAGAGAGTGCAATAGAAATTTTGGAAGGCAGGCAGTTCCAGAGGTTTTTTGTACGGTAATAACTTTCCCATTTTTTCCAGCAGAGCTTAGATTAGGAAACATTTTTTTTTTGTTTTTTCATTTGTTTGTTTGTTTGCTTGGTTGTTTTTTTTGCTCCAAGTTTCAAGAATGAGTTGAGCTATAGTTTGAGTCAATTTTTTTCCTGTAGTATTTTTTGAAGTAAGTTACAATGTGTGTTTGCTGTTAACTCTCTTTATGTTGTATTCTTTGAAGATTTTATTCATGTTCACAAAAAATAAGGTCAGCAGCCAATAGAATAGCAACTTTATTTGTATTGATCAGCGCTTTGCAGATCAAAGTGACATAATTTTTTTCTTTTTCCTAAATTGAAATACATATCAAAAGAAACAATCAGATATGCAATGCTGGGGTTTGAATTAACATATTTATGTGAGACTAATTCAGGGTAAGAGATTACATGAAGCTGTGTTATGTAGATTTTGTGAGTTGATTTGTTTGGATCAGAGACATCACTTTTTGATAGCATGGTGTTTGGAAAATGTGATTTTAACAAATGAGAGCCACACGGGTGTACCATGCAGTAGGTTTCACACCTCTTTGGCATGCAGAGGGTTAAAATGATATGCTGCATGCCAAGTATTAAAATGTTTGAATAATGTCAGCCATGCTTTTTAATACTCACATGTTTAACCCCTTAACGACAGATGACTTACGAGGTACGTCCCGCAGAAACTGTCACTTAGTGACAGAGGACATACCTGGTAAGTCACGGAAGTCCGGGTCTCCGTGCGGCTGCACGCCGCTCGGAGACTCCGGACTTGTTTGAAAAAAAAAAAAAATGTTCCTCGGGCGTTCAGGTGACGGCCACGTGCGAACATGGCTGTCACTAAGGGGTTAAAATATATAAATTTCTTATTATTTTTTTCTCCTCTACCTTTCCTAAATATCAGCCCCTTCTCCAAGTGAATGTTTGTCAGGGCTAGAGAACCACTACAACTACTCACGCAGAGACAAAGGTCTCTGTGTAAGTGAGCGCTGTGTTAGGTTGCCCTCAGAACTGGTTGGTGCTGTGAAAAAGGATGAGTATTTAAGAACCATATAAAGTTGGCAACTTTTAAACATATTCTTTTGCTGAGGGGTATTACATAAACCATTAAACCTCCACTGTTTGTAAAATGTGAACTCAGCCATCCACATTGTTAACATTGACCTTCTGGATAGCTGTATGGTGCAGAGTCCCTGGTTTGTGTCACAGATTGGACAGGAATCATCTAGTTGTAGTGCTCCTAGTCTTTGCTGAAAGGGTCCTGGTACAGAATGGTATGTGGTCACAAGGATGATAGATTACAGAACTTGCATTTGGAGATTTTAGGTCAGAAGAACATCAGAGATTTTAGAAAGGGGGTGGAGTTAACAACCATAGCAAAAGGTTGCATCCTTGCAAAGCTCTGCAGCTCTGTCTGGTGAAAACTGGAGAATCTGATCCCATCCACGACCTATTTCAGATCCACCTTGCCCTACACCTACTCTGGATACTGCCTTCCGGTTTCCTTGTATCTGGGAAAGTTTATTTGTGGGGCTGACAGGGCCTCTGCGGTTCTCCCGGGTAAAGACCAACTCGGCCTCCAGGATCGAGCCTTTGCTTACTGTGTACTTCAGGAGTACAGGGTCTACTCTTATATTGAAACTTTGCAGTGTGACATTAAATACAACTACGACATTGGGACTTTCAGCTGACTGTGACTGAGAGACAGCATCACTTACCCCACTCATCAGACCACACTGTTTATTGGCAACAAACTGAACCCTATGGGTGGTGAGAGTTTTCAAGTTGTTCTTTTCTCCTTTGTCACTCAATCTTGATGACATGGGAACTTCTGTGATGTGAACTGAACATCTACGCCCACTTGGCTGTGCCATGGATACCCTGTTATGCTGCATTATATCACGGATGTTGCAGGACTGTGAATGGCTACTTACCACTCCCTAGATCACCTTATCAAACTATCACCACTGAGCCATAGTCCGTTAACTCATTAGGATACCCCACATCCTCTTATACTTATTGATTGCCCCAGTTGTCCTGTTTGCTGGATGCTAAACTCTCCACCTGCATTTACATTTTTTTCTGGGCTTACTCATACAGTCTAAGTAATCTGTCTTGAAACACAGCGTAAACCAGAAAACTAGAGCTCAGAAAGAGAAAATGGAAAAAAACATCTGAGCTGGTGCAGGCTCTTGCTGACTTACTGAGCCCCATAATCGATGCCAAATTTATGCTCTCTTCCTCTATTGATAATGTTTTGGCAGAATTGAAAAGCCAGAAGTGCCTAGAACAACGTAGAACAATGTACCCTTGACTATGAGGGTGATCTCTGAAAACTACAACACTCACAGGGGACAAACTGGAATCCTTGATGCAGGAATATAGTGAGAAGATAGACAACTTGTAGAATAGGAATCGTCATCATAATAATCTACGGTTGGTGAGCCTGTCTGTTAAATTGAAGAACATGTGGAATTTTTTTCAACATGAACTTCCAAAACATTGGAAGTGTGATATTCCGTCCACTGGACTGACCATTGAGAGAGCTCATAGGCTGGATCCAGAGAGAGAGACCTCATCCAGTTTTATTCCAGCTGCTCAATTATGGAGACAAATCTAATATCCTGGCTGCCTATCGCAAAGTGGATTCACTCATGTACAATTAACATAAATTGCTTTTGTTTCAGGATTTTCCCTTGCACCTGTTGTTGAAACAAAGTTCTCTGGCCCCATACTGCCATTCTCTCCGTGATAAGGGGCTGATGTTTGCGGTGTTGTACATTACCAGACTGTAAGTGTTCAACGACAATGTGACCAACTTGCTCTACACTCAGCTAGAGGTGGAACAATTCATTCCTTCCTTGGAGCCTAAAAAAGAAGATGGTGGCCAGGGTTAGTAGGGTGGTCTCCACAGATGAATCTCCCTGAAGATGTTTTTTTTTCTTTTTGGAAACCTGATACTACTCAGCTGCAGGTATGAGGATTGTCCTGTTGAACTCTCCTGTTGCCAGCCCACACAGAAGTAGTAGAAGCCTGGACACACTTTCCTTCATTCTGGCCAAAGTATTGCATATAACGGACTTTTGTCCTGACTGTATGCCGGACAATGTTTATACTGGAATGTTTGCATGTTTCCTGTTCTGTTGAGTACAGGACACTGTGCCTTGGGGATACTGGAAGTTTTATTTATATTGTTCTATACTCCATAGTCTACCTGCGGGAATGTAACCTGTCTTGTTCTACTTGGGAGTTGGTAGACATCCAGAATGTCTGTGGCGCAGCTGCTCAGGCTACTTGCATTATGGAAGTAGTGGACAGCCTAGGAGCCAAGAGACTCTTCCTCTCACTCCTGAAGGCAACATTCAGCTACGATTCCGTTTTTTTCCCCCTGTCTGGCAGGGGATGTGATTTGGGACTGCTGGAGGTTATTATGCTTATAATGTTATCCATGGGATTGCCTACAGTTTTGTTATGATTTGGTATGGGGAATTGCACTTCAAGGGGGCCCATATAATGATGGTCCTCTGAAGGGCTAATAATAGAGCCACAGTTGTCCCCAGGGGAGGCAATCATCTCCTGCATTTATGAATGTGTTGTATCATTTACTTGTCCAGGGCCAAGCAAAGTTGACATACTCTTTGGTATTGCGAACGTATGTGCCCTGTATTTAGCATATATAATAATTCTTAGTAAATCTCAGTGAAATAAGTGAGAAGTTTGTCCCATCTATTTTATTTTATTGTATGTCTGTTGTTTTTAATTGCATTACACTGGGACCCACAAGTAATAAAAACATCAAAAAGTTATTTAAAGGGTCCCCACTGACGTCTTTATTATAACATCTTTCCTCAGAGAATGGCTATTTTTAATTTAGATTGGGCTTCTACAGGTGTATTAGAGTAGGACTTACCGCAAAATGAGATACCTTGTGTAACGGATCATAGTCCGTTACTGGAAGCCCTCCCCGGGCCTATGAATATCCAGGCCTTTATTACGAACTAAGGAGAACTTTGTATAATAGTAGGCCGACAGGCAATGATAGCGAAAGGGACTAAAACTTGCAGAACTGCCGACCACTCTCGGAGTGGGTATGACTAAAGATATATGTTCAGCTTGTTGTGTTACAGTTCTCTCGACAACCAGTCGCAGATTCTCACCTCAATATTTGAGTCGCTTGACACATGGAGAGTCGAAGGCAGTGGGTCAGTGTCAGATTGGTCAAATCCCTGAGCAGAACATTTAAAGGTCTTCCATAGACTTAACATGGAGAAGAGTAGGCGGTTCAGGGATTGGTTGACAGGCGACCCCACGACAACATCTGATTGGCCAGGGTTGAAGCAGATTATTCAAACCAGTCGATAACATCATTGTATCTAAAATGTGTATTGCGGCCCATCACCTTTGTTCCCCTGTCTGGCCCACCCAGTCTACTTTGTGTGTTACTCCCCGCCCAGTCCCAGTGTTCCCAAGAAATGGATCAGTCGGATTAAACTTAGTTGTGTCACTCCAATTCTCATTGGTCAGGAACTGGAGCAGGTCAAATCTCATTACACTAAGTTAATCAAAACTTTTTTATCTGTTGCTTCTACTGTTTATGGTTCTATTGTTGTATTGTCTCTCAGTTGTGTGTAAAAGAACGTTGAGTTTATCAATAAAGAGAGTTACTTATTGTGAAAGTAAGACGGAGTCTTTGTGTGTGTTGTTATTTCTGTGGTGGTCTAAAGAGTCCTCTCTGACTCCCATCCAGAAGAGGTATTCAGCGTGGACGACATTCTTCTTCCAGATACCTGCGACTTTGACGCCGACACTTGAAGAGTTGCTGACTCGACTCTTGGGGGATTCGTCAACTTCGAGGACAGCTGTCGGCTACTCTGCTGGAACCTGTCAAGTCGACTCCTCAGACTGTCAACTTTGACCCTGCTGGTCTTGTCGACTCCGATAACCAG
The DNA here is from genome assembly GCA_037306005.1 of Rhinophrynus dorsalis. NCBI lineage: Eukaryota > Metazoa > Chordata > Amphibia > Anura > Rhinophrynidae > Rhinophrynus > Rhinophrynus dorsalis. The sequence continues at coordinate 52,595,526 of CM074720.1, forward strand.
TCGAAGATGTACGACTGGCTACCTTTCAAGTTGTCGAGCGCTCCGGATAACATCGACCAGTTGATTCGACTCTGACTGGCCAATTCTGAGCAGGAGAGACCCGGAACGATGGCTCGAGGCTTCCCAGACCCTTGAGCTTCCATTACACCTTGGCCAATTTGTGGGACAAATTTCTCACTTATTTCACTGAGATTTACTAAGAATTATTATATATGCTAAATGCAGGAAATATATGTTCACAGTATATAGAGGAGCGCAGGTCTGTTTTTTTGTATGTGTTTCCACTTTTGGGTTTAGGCCTAATGTCAGGGGAACTGGAGAACCCTCTCATTCCTTGCTGCTATCTATATTCTTAACTTTATACTTTAATTTAATTTATAATTATTATATGGATATTTTATGGTGAGTAAGCTCTGTGAGCTTTCTTCCTTTTTCTGCTTTCCTTTGGTATTGTTGGTTTGTTTGTTGGTATTATATATATTTTTTTGGTTCCCTTTTTCCCTTGCTTTCTGTTTTTCTGCTTTTCCTACCATTAGGTCGGTAACGTGGTCGCTCATTGGAGATATATCGATATCTCTTCAATTTACAGGGACCTTCACTGGAAAGAGTGGTCCTTCTGTACCTCTAGTTATGCCTGCATTTACTTCTCATGACTTTCTGATGCACTCTAGATAATGGAATATGTTTTCAGAGACCACTGAGGCTAATCTCTTGGAATGTGGCTGGGGAAAATATTGTACTAATGGCTTATGGAAACTGCCGCACACGCTGGTAATTCATTCACGGGTGCTAATGAGTCATCCTCGAATACACAATGTTGCAAATCACTTGAATCCAGCACACCTAATTTGATTAAAACTCTGCTTTATTAATCATATTAAAATCTTGTGCCGGTACTTTAGTCCAATGTTTCAGACCCTCTTGGGACTTTTTTCAAGGACAACTACACACCTCACCGGCTAATCACCCCTTTTTAAAACATACCCAGAAACATTTGGCGCCAGTTCCGAGCTTACAGTTGCCCTAGCAACCCAAACATCCGGACCGGAGTCAAGAGTCTGCATCCTATTGTTAACTATAAAACAATGATTGAACACTGCATCCTTGAGCATTCCAACATCCAATTTAAAAAACATCCATAGATCATTATACAATCCTTGTCACTATTTCTCCTGAATTTAAACATAATAATTCAAACTGAAATGTTCATTTAACCCGTTTGGTGCCAGACTCTAGAGGGTAAAAATCCAAAACATCTCGCGTTTAGCGAGACGAGCTTCTCTATACCCCCCCTCGTGGAGTCTGTCTCACAACCTCAAACGGCAAACTCCTCAGATCTTTCACTCCATGTTTCTTTGCTTCAAAATGTCTAGTGACAGGTGCTCTCTTTATTTGTTGTTCAGTGGCAGTATAATTCAGTCCCCTTGTGATCAAAGACCGATGTTCCCTCAGCCTCTCCTTAAATGGCCTACTTGTCTTTCCCACGTAGCACATTTGACAAGGACAAATCAACAAATATATCACATACAATGCCATTAAAGAGGAGAAATATCCCTAAACAGACATGGACCCCTTGCTCTCAGTGCCTATGGAATCTAGCTCCCCCTCACTGACAAGGTCTAACAAGGCCAAAATGTATGTCTGGGGTTAGCTGGAGTTCCAGTGAGGGGGGACTTGCCCATTGTTTTGAAACTGGATCACCATTTTCGTCAGGATTAGTCTAATATCCATGTGGAAATTTCTCCTCTGTAATGGCACTAGAGAGCTAAAATGTGATGCTTCTGAGCGGTGACTAGATATAGCATAGGCCATTGTGCTATTTGTTCATCTTCAGAAGCCTCTCACATTTTGTATGTACATCTTTTCAGGGTATACAGATGTTAGACAGAATGGTCAGAGTGGTGGCCTTTGCAGATAACTTGATTCTTTTTGTTAATAGCCCCAAATAGGGATTGCATGACATAATGTTGCTTCCTGACACTTTTCACACTATCTCAGGGCTACGAGAAAAATATAGGAAATCTCATGACTTTAATTTGGCATATCACGTAAATGTGTGACTTGCGACTTTTTACTTTTCGGTGGCCAGGTGATCTCATAAAGTTTCTAGGCGTTCTTTTGCCTCAGGATCCCTCTACACTATACAGATTGAAGTTCACACCTACTATCACTCCATTATTCGAGAACTGGAGTGCTGGTTGAATTCCCTGTCTTTATAGGCAGATGTAATTGTATTAAAATGATCAGTTTCCCCAGGCTTTTATACAAACTCCAGACACTCCCACTTCTACTCACACAATCAGATATTGCTATCCTGAAGAGGTCATTTCAAAAATTCTTATGGGGCAAGAAAAAGCCTAGAATTAGCTTGCAGAAACTGCATCAACCACCAACAAGGGCTGGAATAAATTTCCCTAATGTTAAATTGTTTAATTTGGCTAACCTGCTGTGGGGAGGCGATCGGCTGGATTCAAGATACTAGCACTTATAGCTCCACAAATCAGGATCAGAACATGGCTATTCCCGTAAATTTGCTATACATCTTACACACACCGGCTTCTGTAATTTCTCAGTCTAATCCACTGCTTGGTGACACGAGAAAAGCCTGGCAGTCTTTTAATCATCTTTTATATTGCACTAGGTGTCTCTCTGTCTATCTTCCCTTTGTAGGGAACCTAGATTTCCAATATGAGGCAGTAAACCCTATATTTACATCATGGAGACATGGGGGTATTAAAATGGTGGGAGATATGACAGATCCACAGACCCATAGAGTGAGAGTTTTCCAGGTACTGAGACACACACACGCACCGTATCCAGCACACCAACCATTTTGCTTACTTTCAAGCTAGGCGATATTATGGGGAGGTTCTCGTCTGATGCATTGGATTCTGCTTTGGAGCGATATATAAATTACACTACAAGAATTAGATGTTTGGCGTCACAGATTTATCATCTAGGGATGAGGGAGCTCCATGATAAAAGCTTACTTTCTCCCGCGACTGTCTCGGGATGGTCTTACCACTTCCCTGAACTTCTGGAGACGAAATACTGCAAAGCTTCCACAGGCATCTTAAAGCTAATCCTTCCCAATATTTTCATGTCTCAAATTATATGCTCCTGCATTAAGCCTACATTAGCACTAGGCAGGCTTACCGCATGGAGAGAGTGCAGTCACTTCCATGTCCCATATGCTATTCCGTTGATGAAGATCTTCTGCACTTTTTTGGTCCTGCCTGGACCTGACGCCATTTTGGTCACAGGTGTATGCGTATATCTCCAAGGTGTTGGATGGTACTTATACGTGCTCCCCCCGGGATCCTATTCTAGGTATTCCCTATCAGATGATGCATCTGTCATGGAAGCAGAAATGACTCTATGACATATTCTTGTTAGCGGCACTAAAAACTATATTGCAGATCTGGTTGACACCTTTTAAACCACTCACCTGTTAGAGCTGTCAGGTACCATTCTCCTTTTTATTGAACAGCTTCATCTCAAGAGTTTCTGCAATAGCAAAATACTTTTCTGCACTGAACTCAAACCTTTCCTAGAGATACAAATAATACTTCATCAACCCTTCCTCACACACTAGACTGCCACTTGTTAGGAAATAAACATTGCCATTTAAAGGAACGCAAACACTAATAATAAACCCCCACTTATCTTACTCTGAGCTAAAAATCCTAATTGTATGAATCTATACTACATGCTTTGGCTGCCCAGAATTAATATACAATATCACTGTGTTGGAAATCCTGTCCATGATCGAAGAGGTGGATATGATTGGTGGGGACTGGATTCTAAGGGAAAATGCACTAAGGTATAATAAAGTGTGAAAAAGATGAGATAAACTCTTTAATTCTGGTGTTATATTGTGAAGTCTATGCACTAACATCTCTGAAGTTGGAGAGATGTTAGAACATTGGATCCAGAGAATAAGAATGCTATTAGTGTTATTATCACACTGGGGTGTTTGTCTCAACTATATCATGCCTTTATCAGACTTTAGTGCATTGCCACTCTGATTAACCCACTGAGTGCAAGAGGAGTGTTCAATAGACTTGCGCACGGGCAAAATTTTCGGTAAAATTCGAATTCGGACAAATTTTTTTTTTTCTAATTCGGATGATCTTAATTTCGGACCGGGCCTATTCGATTCGAACGAAATTCTGATCCATGCCGAATTTAACATGGGTTAAATTATAGCAGTGCTCCTCCGTGCACACTGCTATCATTCTTTGCAGACAGGGTGTGCATTTAGAAAAAGATCCATCCCAAAAACGGACATTGTCGTACATTGCCAGTCTGTGCATGTCACCTCTACTCCAGCATGGGATGCCAGTCACAATGCAAACGTCGAACATCGAGAACCCATGCCTGTCATTCAGTTTAGCATGTTCGAACATCGAAACCCCATGCCTGTCCTTCAATCTAGCATATGTTCGAACATCGAAACCTCATGCCTGTCATTCAATTTAGCATATGCTCGACATCGAAAACCCATGCCTGTCACATCCTACTCAACATAAGTGGTTGACTCGAATATGGACAAACTACATGTCACATTCTATGTTAGTACATGGGTAAAGATTAAGGTTTCATTTTCTGGTACCAGCCTCCTACCCTACTGTCCCTCTTTAGTACCCAAATTCCTCTCTCTCGTTTTCCTATCCTGATTTCCCCTCATATCAGATAACTCTATGTGTATATACATTGTAGAGTTTCATACTACATCAAGAATAAACATCAATGATTGTAATGTGATAGATGTAATGTGTTAACCCTTTGAGTGCCAGAGTGGTACGCAATGCATTGCAAAGCAATACGTTGCATACCACTCTGGCATTCAAAGGGTTAAAAAGAAAAATTGAGACATTCTGTTGTGAACAAACTGCAACACAGGAGAGAAATAAAAAAAATGCTTGACATCTATACTGAAGAGGGGTCCACAGCATTGTCTTAGTATATCAATATCACCGTTTTCCGTGAGTGTGCAATACAGGGCTCTACGGTAATTGCTGGGCATTTCCCAAAGTCATAATCAGGGGATGATGGGAGTTGTATTCTAACTACTGTTAGGAAACACATAAGTGATGCACATTCATCTCCCACCTAGAAATTATTTACACACGAGGCAACTCCCCCAAGTAATACCTAGCCCCTTTCCAAGTGAAAGGACTTCCAGAAAGGCTTCAGATCTCTTAGTGACTCACCTGTTATTGCCAGTCAGCGGGACCCGGAGAGTAGGAGGGGGTGATGCTATGGCTGCACGGCACGGTGCTCTTAGTTGGTCACTTGTCGCAATGTTGAAGCTCAGCCCGGCCAGCACCTTCTGGGTGGAGACACCTCACAGCAATCCTGTTCAGGACACATCATGCACTGTTGTGCACTCATACTAGGGATCCCAAATGTTTAGACTCATTTTGTACAGGGGACACCCTCCTGTATTTGTAAAACCTCTCTAGCAAATCTGGGATGGTAGACCTATTTACTCAAGTCTTGGTGGGCGATAAACAATACAAAATAGGCATAATGTTTCACTGTCACATAATTCACGTCACTGAAGCAGCCAGCAGGCATCGCCACTGAGTGAGCATAGGGCTGCCCGGCTGCTGACAGTCACACTGATGGGACACCCTGCAACACAGAAATGGCGGAAGAGCACAAAATAAACATGCTATGGGACGGCAAATTGCCGCCCCTGTCAAAGTGCCGCCTGGGTCCATGGACCCACTGGGACCCATGTAAGGGCCGGCCCTGTATTCGAACAAATACCTAATATTTTTTTATATTTTGCACAGGAACAAATATTACTTGCTCTTGCAGTGGCAATAACTTGAACTAATGCTGGCTGCCTACCTATGCCTAGCCTAATGCTACCTGCCTGCCTAGACAACAACTGTACACTCTCTAATCTCTTCTCTCTCTGAGCTCCAACAACCCAATGAGGAAATGCAGGCTGTCTGTCTGTGTGACTGTGTCATTAGTCCAACCCCCATCATGAAACGAAGAAGGCTATTCGAATACAGACAAAAGAGGGAAGTAGTGCATGAAACGGAGAATGGAATTGGACTAGAGACATGGAGGGAAAATTATGGAGGGAAAGTAATTGAGCGCGCACAGGAAGTACAAAAAAGTCCTGGTCAAAAGTAGTCAAAACTTTTGGAAATGTGTCGATTGCCGAAACTTCCGAAAGTTTCGACGGATTTCGGACCTGGGCTGTTCGGAGTCGGATCATTTTTTCCGAATGACCCTTGAGTTTCGGATTGGCCGAATGTCTCCGAATGACCCCATTTTCGACGAAATCCGAATGTCTCCGAATGAATTCGCACATGTCTAGTGTTCAATGCATTGCAAGGCAAGGCGTTGGGGAATCCTCTGGCGCTCAAAGGGTTAATGCCTTTTTAGAAAGGAAGGAAGACTTCAATGTGAGAAGTCTGGGGCAGGGATGTAACTACAGGGGTTGCATAAGATGCCAGGGCCCAGCATCCAATGGGGCCACATTTGCCACATTGTTCAATAAGTACTAATTATTTATCTGTGGAGATATTTTTATGTTTGGTGGCCCAAAAAATGCTTGCACCAGGGATCTCCCATGACCATACCTGGGAACTCTCCGGATCTGCCCCGACACTCCAGTTTTCAGACTGACTTGCCAGGTCTCTAAGTGGTGGTGAGTTTCTTCCCACCTTGTTCCTCCCATTTCCCACCCACTTCTCCTTCCCACCCTGTTTGGCCCACTTCCCAACCACTTCCTCCTCACTGCCCACTTCCCACCCACTTCCTGCTCACTTTGGCACATGACAAGTAAGCCCCACCCACCTGATTAAGCTCCACCCTTTTTATGACACAAATTGCATCATTGATATACCCTGCCCAGAAGAATTTGAGCCCTCTCCCAAGGCTTATAGAGAAGAAGTCCCAGGTATGCTCATGACTAGTTACAACACTGGTCTGGGGTCCTGCAGTCCACAGTGGGTGTGATATCCAGTACTGAAATTAAAGTCTAATTTTAGGAAACCAGTCTTCACGCAATTGATATGCAGTGGAGATTGGGATTTTCATCAGAGATGGTAAATGCAGATTTATTATTAGAGGGGGTTATTGTTCCATTAAAAGAGGAAAATGCATTGGGCACTATTTAGGCAGTCAAAACGGTTTCAAGCCACTTCAACATTTTATGTGAAATACACATTTACTGTATCTTTATTTCTTCATAGGATCTAAGAATCAATTTCTACTATTACGTTAATGCTTTGCATACCCTTCTGCCAATCAATGGGTTAATTGACATAGAACTGTAATGATACACAATATTTTTAATGTATTGATGCAGATGTACTAAGAAGAAGAGGGGGGTTATGTACTAATGTGTGATAAAGAGGTGATAAAGAGGAGATGACTTCTCCAGTGATATCACTTGTCCAGTTCCTATGTTATTATATGGAGCCTATGCACTCCCTAGCTTGACAAATCTTACTGCATAGTGTCCATATAATACCACAGGAAATGGAGAAGTGATATCACTGTAGGTTGTCTCCTCTTTATCACACCTTAGTTCATCTCCCACTGACTTCATTCTGGGACAAAACAAGTTCATCAAATAAACACACTAATTGATTTGAAGTGGAACTTTCATTCTTATAAAACTGCCCCCAAATATATTACTAACCTAGCGATAAACAAAGTTATACTATCCTTAAGCTCAATAAGTCAGTGCTATTGAAGAAAAAACACATCTTCGGCAGGGACCAGAGGACAGACAGTGCAGACATCTTAGAAGAAATGTACCTCTGAGTCTGCGCTATCTGTCCCATTCACTGCCAGCATTGGTGAGTAACGTTCCTTGGTGCCTTATGGTACCTGAAGGGACTGACCGCACAGGTGCACAGAGTTTCTCTTGTAAGCTCTGTGCAACCCGATGCCTACAGAAGATCTGGTTTTTCTTCAATACCCCTGACTTATTGCGCTTAAGAATACTATAACTTTGCATATTGCTAGGTTAGTAATCTATTTGGGGGCAATTTTATTAGGATGAAAGTTCCGCTTTAACACAAGTTTCATCCCCTTGAAAGATTCAAAATGTGTTAGAGTTCACTGTAGCATTCAAGGGGTTAAATGCTCCATTTAAATCAAATTTGGGAAAGTTAACTTGTCTCTATGGTCAACTTGGTTTTTCCCAGAATGACTTTATTTCTTCTTAGTACATTAGGCTGACCAGACCTCACCTTTAACAAATGGAAATAGGCATATTCCAGGACTGCACTGAAATCATAGCAGCCCTGCAGTATGTATTTTTCATATGTGCCCCGGTTGAAGGTGAGGTCTGGTCACCCTATAGTACATCAGAAAGAAATCACTTATATTTCAGCATTTTTTACCCCTTGGATGCTAGCGAGGTCACCATCGCAACCTCTCAAGCATCCTAGAGGTTAATGCGGTAACATTATTACAGACTATCATATTGTTGGATTCTAGTGTCCAATTTGCATTCATATAACAATAATTTAGGCTAATTAAAATCAATGTAATATTTTTCAATTTCAACAACTAGCTCACAAACCACAAGTTTATTGCAATATGAAGGGTGTTTTTTATAGCATATTTATAACATAACAGGTCAAACTTGCATACCATAAAAATCATAAAACGGGGTTTATTGGGAACATAGGCAGGGAGACTGCACACACAACAATTTGAGTGTGAGATGACTTCAGCCTGGGCCCTCCTGTGTAGAAGTTAATTGTGAAATAACTAGCACATTATATGAAGGCAACAGCAGTGTTGCCCTGATCGCTAGGCTGTTAGTTATCATAATTAAGCACATCCTAATCAAAATGTCCATGATTATTGAACTGTGGATACGGTGACACTCATCTCGATCATCCATTAAAGCTCCTCACTTAACTTCAGAAAGTTCATTGACGTGATTATTGGTCATAATAGACCACAATTAGAAAATGTAATTTACAAAGGTATTAGACACTGAGTTAATCCTTTGTCGTTGAGGTCAGCAGCACATTGCAAGAACTGTAAAAAGATGGTAAAATATTGCAGCTGGTGTTCTAAGGAGAACTGGAGAAATTTGCCATGTAGAAAAAATATAAAGTCCCCAAATCCCAATTGAATGAATGCTTCATAATGTGTTGAGAATGTCTCTAACAGTGGAGATTGCAGATGTTTATTTCTCTGCAATGGTGATGCTGGTTTACTGTAGAATTAGTAAAATTCAGCTTAGTACATCAGCCTCATTGAATTATTGACCTATTTGGAACACTGTGCCTTAAATCTGTATTATAACTTGCTAGTAATGGAAGGGTTACAGTGAACTCTCTCTCTCTCACACACACACACACACTTCTAATCACTAGTGCAGCAATCCTCCAACAACTTTGGTTCTGTGCCTTTTGGTGCCACTGTGTACCAACAAATTTGATAATTTCATCTACCTGTCTCGTCTTTGGTCTTCTTCTTAGACATTTAATATTGAATGGAATCCATTCCAAAACTGGTTTGGTTCATCTACCGTCTTACTACATGGCCTACCCATTTCCATTTCCGAGGCTTTACTTTTTCAACAATGTGATAGACCTTTGTTTGCTGATGAATCCCTGTACAAGTTTTTGTATAGCTTTGGCATTCAATGTCCATGTTTTTCAGCTGTATGTATGGACTTGGAGGACACATGGTCAAAAACCTTTATCTTGAGGCAGCGTGGTAAATTTGTCTGAAAGATTGTGCTACTAAGTTTTACAAATGCTTACCATCTCAATTTTATTTGTCGCTCAAGTTCCATCGTGGTGTTTCCATCTGTTGACATTCCCTGTCTAAGGTAAGCATAATTGTCCACTTCTTCTAGTTCATCTACTGTGATTTTCCTTGGTATGGTAAGTTTGTTAAACGTGACTTGCGTTTTGTTGATATTCATCTTCAGACTTAAATGTTTGCTTTCCTGTTGTAGCTCTTCAATGTGTTCTTGTACTTCTTCAGGACTAATGGCAAAGAGTATGATATTGTCTGCAAAATGTAAGTGAGGTAGGTAGTCTCCATTGATATTAAATTCTTTTTTGCCTGAATTATTTTGTGGAAAATTTATTCTAAACAATCAGGCAATAGTTTTGGGGAGATTGTGTCTCCTTGTCAGACAGCACCTTTTTCTATGTTGATCAGGACTTTATCATTGTTGACCTGCATTGATGCAGTTGCATTTTAATATATTGATTGGAAAGTAGTGACGTAAGCTCTGTCTATTCCTTGGTTGATCAGGGCATTGATTATTGCTTGCATTTTCACTACGTAAAGGGTTTTCGTAGTCAAGGAAGGCTATTCACTACGTAAAGGGTTTTCGTAGTCAAGGAAGGCTATTCATAATGGAAGGCTGTATTCATTCATGTTGCTCTATTGCTTGTTGCACTGTCTAGATATATTCCATTGTACTGAAACTGCTCCTGAAGCCTGATTGCTCTTTAGGTTGTGCCACGTTAAGTATTGTATCCATTTTTCGTTTTAGTTTTAAATGCTTTATTGAAAGAAAAAGCAAGGCAGTTAATATATCACATACAGTGATTGAAAGATAACATCAGATAACTACAGAGTCTTATAACAGGTAGTATAATGAGAGGTTACAGAGGAATCCGATTTCTAGAAGGGTGCTTGCTATAACAATAAGAGGCTTTACTCTCAGCGTGATGCAATAAGCGAGTGAAACTCAAGCAGCGTGAAATCATAATTCTAATGAGAATACTCTGAGGTATCAAAACACTCCAAAGAAATGGACAGGAAAATATGTATAAAGAAAAGAAGAAGCAAGAGGGAAAGGAGCAAGAGAGAGGGGGAGGGGAGGGAAAGAGAAATAAAAGAGGGGGTATGAGGTAAGTGGAGAAGAGAAGGGTGAATGGGTTGCTACACCAGGCTCATAAGACTTAAAGTGACATTGTGGGAATATGCATCGATCAGCAGAGCATCTAGAATCGACTATCCTCCAATCAGGGCTGCGTTCCCCTCTTTCTTACACAAGCAGTATCAAGTTTTTACCTTAAAAGGGACATGAAGAAAAAAAAAAAATCTATCTCATCTGGGTCACCACCTCTAGATGTGATATGAACCTGTAGCATGGAGATGTGTAAACGTACACTATTCGCCCATTCTCCGATCGTGGGAGGGTTCGTATCCTTCCAGTGGCAGGGAATCAGAGACTTAGCAGTATGAAACACTGCACACAGTAAATATTTTTTAAGGAATGGTAAGCACGGGAAGTTTAAGAAGAACAATGATTGCCATATATGCCTATTTAGAGGGACGTCTAAGCTAGTCAAAATTAAATCTAGGCAGTCTGGTGTCCATTCTTCTTGACAGTACCTTTGTGAAAACCTTTCAGACCACTGGCAATAGGCTATTTAGCCGGTAGTTTTTTAGATCTGCCTTATCACCTTTTTTGTGCAGTAGGCTGACTTCTGCATTTTTCCATGTTTCACACACTTTACTGAGTAGTAGACATTTTGAAAATAGTTTAACTAGGACTTTGAATAAGGGTTGACCTATGGCTTTCAACATCTCAATACTATCTTTATCAGATCCAGCTGCTTTGCAAATTTTCATTGATTTTATTGCAGTTTCTCCTTCATATACCAACACCTCTGGCACAGCTTCAGCATCTGGAACTGCATTCAGTTGTTGTCCTTCATCCTTATAAAGATTTGAATAAAATTCTTCCACTTGTTTTACTATTTGTTGTTGAGTTTTTGCTGTTGTACCATCTTCAAACTTTAATACAAACATTTGTCTCCTATGTGTAGGCATCTTTCATTTTTCTTTCTTCAGCCCTTGATTTTCTTTCAGTGTCCTTTTGATGAGCTCAACATTGAACATGTGCGTTCCTTCTTTTATGTGCTTCCTTATGGTCTTGCACATTTTTACATATTCTACCCTGTTTAAATATTACTGTTTTGCTTAATTTCTCATCACTTTTTCATCATTGCAGCTTTTTCTTTTGATATTCAGATTTTCTTGTTTTACAGTAGGTGCAAGGACATGGGTAGTGTCTATGATAGTCTCAATAACTTTTCCATTGTGGGTTGAAATGTCTGTTCCAGTGAATAACTTTTTATTATTTGCAAGTATAAAGTCCGTTTCATTTGTATTACCATTAGGGTTTTTCCTAGTCCATTTTCTCTGGGTCTTTTTCCTGAAGAATGAATTAATGATGCACAAATCTTGGTCTTCTGCAAATTCCATCAGTTGGTTGCCTCTATCATCTCTCTTTTTAGTTCCACTTGGTTCAATCGATTTTTCACCATTTTTGATCTTACCATTTCTCTCATTGAAATCTCCCATTATAAATTTGTAGTGGTAATTGCCCTTTTTGTAGAGGCATAATAAATCATCATAAAATTATTCAACTTCATCATCATTATGGCTACTTTTAGGGGCATAAACTTGAATGATTTGAAGAACATAGCGACTATTTAGTTTGACAGTACAGGAAGCAATTATTTCAGAAATACTTTCCACTTTTTGACTTAATCTGACAGTCTTTTGTTAATCAAGAATCCAATCCCTCCACAATGTACATCATTTGTTCCTTTGTAGTAAAGTCAGTGACCATCTTCTAATTTTTCTAATTCTTTGTCTTTTTTTACAAGTCTCACATAAGCCAGGATTGTGATGTTATTTAGTTCTTGTACTAGTTCCTCTAAGCGTGAAACCATACTCATAGATTGAGTTAAGCTTTCTAATGTCTAAAGATCAAAGGTAGCCTGATAGATCCCGGTAATTCTTAGCACCCTTTGCCATTGAGCTAATCTTCCCAATGCCATAGGAAGTAGCTCTCAAGTATCCCTGGAATGAGGGACATTGATTTGTTGTGAAGCCATGTTGAGGGAATGGACCATAATCTGCCATGCTAGTCCAGTGAGGGCTGGCAGATTTTGGATCAATGTATTCTGGTGTCTTAGCTTCGATCTGTCCACCTTGGGTGACCATGCCAGGAGTATATGCTCCATGTTCTTGCCTTCACTGACACATGCAAACACTCCTGCCACTATAAGGCATTGACCCTTTGGTATATATATATATACTTAATTTGTTTTCAGCCTCATTTTTTTTTCCAGTCTCAACAATTTGGATTGCCCTGTCAAATTCCCTTAAATGTTGATGAAAAAGTGTCATCTTTATAAACCGCATGGTTTTATGTACAGTCGACTGTCTTGGGACTACCAATTTCTCCAAATTACCAATAGAAACACTTTATTTCACTGTAATAGTTTCCATAATTTGTACACTAAACAAAGTGTATATTCGCAGTCCCTGCAAACAATATGGAATAATGTCAACATTGAACTTGAAAGAACTTAAAAAAGGAACTCCTCCAGAGTCTTCTTCTTAGAGAATACAAAGAGGATCATTTTGCTAAAAGCGTTAGTAACAAATCTAATAGTTTCATCTACCCATCTTGTCTTTGGTCTTCTTCTTGGAGGTTTAGTATTGAATGGAATCCATGTCGGAATTAATATGCTTATATTTAGGGGGGAAATTTAAGGGTTAGCTAGGTGCCGACACACCTTCCAGCTCTGTCTAGGGGTATAAAGTGTATTACCTTGCAGGAAGTATTCCTTAGCCAAAAATCACAGAGAGTTTCTTCTTTTATTATAAAAATAAAGATTTATTTACTGTGAGTAAGATGGTCATTCCTCACAGGGTTACAACTGGCCAACAGAAGAAGATGTAACAAGATATTTCCACAAGATATAGCATTTGGTGTATTGCTTATAGCATATATCATATAGCATTTGGCAAATTGCGCTTAGTGTTTTGTATATTGCTTTTGGCAAATTGCATGTATCATTTGGCGTATCGCATTTGGAATATTACGTTTGGCGAATTGCGTTTGGAGTTTGGCGTATATCATTTGGCTATTGCATTGGAGTATAGCGTTTGGCATATACCATTTGATGAATTCCGTATACTGTTTGGCGTATTGCATTTGGCATATTGTGTATAATGTTTGGCGTATAGCGTTTGGAAAATTGTGAATAGTGTCTGGTGTATTGTATATGGCATGTTGCGTATGGTTTATTGCACATAGCATATTTCGTATTGTGTTTGGCATATACTGTTTGGCGCACATTGTATAACGCTTTGCATATAGCTTTTAGTGTATTGCTTATAGCATAGCTTTCCATATCACATTTGGTGTATAGAATACAGCATATGGCGTATATAATTTGGCATATTGCATTTAGTGTTTGGCATTTTGTGTACAACATTTGGCATATAGAGCTTTGCGTTTTGCATATGGCATTTGGCATTTTGCGAGTATAGTTGTGCATTGTACATATAGCGTTTGGCATATAGTATAATGTTGTGCGCACTGCAGAGAGCATTTTTTGTTGTGTGTAGAGCATTTTGCATATTGCGTTCAGAATTTTGCATGTAGCATTCTGCGTATAGCTTGCTGCGGATTGTGTTGTGCATATACCATTTTGCGTGTGTGCATTGTGTGTTGAGTATATATATATATATATATATATATATATAGTGTGTATATAGTGGGTGTGTGTTGTTTGTATATTGTGTGTTGAGTGTGCATGTGTTCATTCTAGCCCCTGCATCTCCTTGCAGCAAAATCACATCCCCATGGTTGTACCAATAGGACTGGCAGTATAGAGGAGATTTAAGTAACTCCTCCTTACTGTCGCCCCTGGGTGTGCTTGACAGGCATGCAGAAGTTTTATGTATTTAGAAGTGTGTGTGTGTTTTTTTTTGGACACCTTTACATTTATTTCCTAACTAGTGTAAAGGCCCGTTTACATGGGCCAAGGTCTAAGAAATGTTAAGCAGCCACTACCTCACTGCTCCACGTGATGCAATCATGCGCAGTAGAGACTTCCAAACGCACGCATTCTCTACTGAGCATGATGGCTTCTGACAAACATCCTAGCAAATTATTAAGTAGGGTGAACTGATTTAGACTACAATTTCAGAGTTTTTGGGGACTGAGCCTGATTCCTTAACCCTTTCAGTGTCAGAGGGTTGGGGAATTTTATACCCTGGAGGCTGGCAGCATTTTTTGCTATCCATCTGTTTGGGTATGATTTCCATAGGTGACTTTCTAGTTTCAAGGAAAATACCAGTAAATATATATATATATATATATATATATATATATTTTTTTTTTTTTTTTTTTTTTTTTTTTTTTCAGAACAAATGCATCTTGAACTAAAATGTATATTGCATTGGTTATATGGTTAAACTACCCTAAAACAGCTCAATAACAATATAAAAGCATATATTTCCTGAAAGTAGAATATCTTATGAATCAGAAAATTAATGTTGTTTCTTTCTACAAAAAGATGAAGCAAGGAAATTTTGTAAAAAATAAGAGTTTTCAGAAAAGTTTCAGAAATATGTACTAAAGTCATAAATTACTGTACAACAACATCTCAAGCAAGCTTAGAGTAACAAATAAAAAAGAGTGAATGCCACAAAATTCCTGAGTACACTGATACCTATATATTTATAGGTGCATAAGTCCTTCCCTGGGGCCCCAGACTGATAACAGAACAAAACAGAATTTAAACTGACATTTTCAAAGACATAACCAAAATGCACTAAACATAGTTTGAAGGCCTAATTACCCAGTGACATCAACGTATGTGTTTCCTCAAAGTAGATATCCCAATGCATCATTTGTGATATCACTTGCCTTTCTGTCCCAAGCACATTGTGTATAAATGTCTCTGGGGGGGGAATGTACTAAGGTATGATAAAGAGCTGATGAAGTGAGGATAACTTTTAATAGAACTAAGTCCAAAGCCTTTCTGAGGACCATCCTAAAGAAAAGCCAAGACAATGTGAAGCCAAAAAGGTTGTGGTAATGAATCTCAATCCGCACACTACATATAGAAAAGGGACCATACCATGTGATATACCATGGAAGAGACTAGCTTTTGGGCTTCTAGGATAATAGCAATGACAGAGTCAGAAAAACCCTTCTTACTCAAGATGCTTGTGTCAAGAGTCAAGGCTTCAAAAGACAAATTGTCTACCTATGGATAACACAGCAGACTGAATCAAAAGGTCTAGATAAGGAGGAAGCAAAAACAGCTCCACCGCATATAGATCGAGAAGATCTGAAAACCCAGTGGGATAAGGTCAGAATGCTGCATATTGATTTTCTTCAGTACCCAGTGGAACCTGAAGGAACACATACACCAGAAGAAAATGCAGTTAATGACAATTGTGTCTTCTATAAGATCTAGAGTATCACAGAACCTGGTACAGATCTGAAGAACCCTGCAGTTCAGCCAGGAGGCCAATAGGTACTCATACATGAGCTACTGAGTCAAAAATGCTCTGAATGATCCGCCAATTGCTGGGATCCAGACCCTGGTGATGGAGAAAGTCTTCCATGAAGCTGTCTAACTCTAGAATGCTAATAGCAGAGATATTCAGCATGTGAACCTCTGCCCATGTGAGAATCAGTTGAACCTCGGCCCATGAAGCTGCACTCCTGGTCCCTCTCTGAAGGTTGATGTAAGCCACTACCACTGCATTGTCTGACTGGAACTGCATGGGGAATCCCTGGGAGGAATGACACAAATGCCACAGGGCTAAAGGAATTTCCTGAAGCTCCAGAACATTTATGGATGAAGTGCTCTCCACCAAAGACCCTGAGCAGTCTGGATACCCAGAGTGGCACCCCTGCCTGTCAGGCTTGCATCTGTTGTAACTGACCCAATATAGGATATCCTGTGGCCATCCCAAGGACAGATGAGGCCTCTGAAGCCACCAATAAAGGTCAGTCTTCATTCTCTTGGACAGAGACATGACACAGAAAAGTGGCACTGTTGTTTGGACCAATTCCTGACAATTTCCAGCTAAGGCTCCTGTGTGTGAAACTGAGCAAACAAGACTGCTTCCAGAGCAGAGACTAGGTAACCTAGCACCTTCACATACTCCCATACCATCTCAGACAGCCAGGATACATCCTGAGTCACCTGAAAGGACAACAATCAAATTTTATCATCTGCTAGAGAAACCTTCCCCTGAAGAGTATTGAATCTCATGCCAGGAAGGTGAAGGACCTGGAATGGAACCAGAGATTTCTTGAGATTAAGAACCCAGCTATATTGCTCCAGAATGTACATGGAAGACTGAATCTCAGTGAGTAAGATTTGTAGGAGTCTTTAGTAAAAGGTAATCCAGTAGATCCCGTGGGGCAGATTCCAACCCAAAAGCACTCCCCAACATTTGAGGCATTTTAAAGGTAGGCAGACAAAGTGGCGGGGAATGTAAGCAGGGTGCTGGGTTGAATAGCTTGGAACATTAGTAGCAGAAAAAGGAAATTGGTCATGCCATACTACAGATCTTTAATTAGACCTCACCTAGAGTATTGTGTATAGTACTGGAGACCCCATCTCCAGAAAGATATAGCTACTCTAGAGATGATTGAGAGAAGGGCTACTAAAATGGTGAATGGTTTACAGTAAAAGAAATGTCAGAATAGACTAAAGGAACTGAACAGGTATGACTTGCAGGAGAGAAGAGAGAGAAGGAATATGATAGAAACATTCAAATACATGAAGGGATTCAACACAGTGCAGGAGTGAAGGATTAAACATGTTAGGACAAGAGACCATAGTCTAAAAGTAGAGGGACAGAGGTTTAGATGTAATGTAAAAAAGTTTTACTCCACTAAGAGGGTAGTAGATAAGTGGAATAACCCACCAGCAGAAGTGGTAGAAATTAATACAGTGACGGAATTTAAGCATGCATGGAATAGGCATAAGGCTGTGCTAAACATAAGACAAGACCAAGGAC
The DNA here is from genome assembly GCA_037306005.1 of Rhinophrynus dorsalis. Classification (NCBI taxonomy): domain Eukaryota; kingdom Metazoa; phylum Chordata; class Amphibia; order Anura; family Rhinophrynidae; genus Rhinophrynus; species Rhinophrynus dorsalis. The sequence goes on from CM074720.1 coordinate 52,613,349, forward strand.
CAAATTAGTTTCGAGGTTTTTACAGTAGGACAGTGGGCAAGCTAGATGGACATAATGGTTCTTATCTGTAGTCAAATTATTTGTTTCAAATTGTATGTAAGTCAAGAATAGGATGGCACCCCCTGTCTTTCTTGGTGTCACCTCCTTCGAGCGGCTCCGTCTCCGCTCCGCTGCCGGCATCCTCTCTTCCGTTCTGTTTCCTTCCGGTTGGGCTCGCGCATGCGCGGTCCAACCTTAGAGGCTGCCTGGTCTATAAATGGATGCCCTTTGTCAGGAACGGGCGCGCTATCAAAGCGTTCCGTTACCTGCTTCTGCCCTGCTGTTCTGGTAGCGTGTGTCCTGTTCCTGCTGCTGTCCGGTTGCCTGATCAGTCTGTGTTTCCTCCAGTGTCCTGTTCCTGCTGCTGACCGACTTGCCTGACCAGTCTGTGTTTCCTCCAGTGTCCTGTTCCTGCTGCTGACCGGCTTTCCTGATCAGTCTGTGTTTCCTCCAGTGTCCTGTTCCTGCTGCTGACCGGCTTGCCTGTCCAGTCTGTGTTTCCTCCAGTGTCCTGTTCCTGCTGCTGACCGGCTTGCCTGTCCAGTCTGTGTTTCCTCCAGTGTCCTGTTCCTGCTGCTGACCGGCTTGCCTGATCAGTCTGTGCTTGCTCCAGTGTCCTGTTCCTGCTGCTGACCGGCTTGCCTGATCTGTCCGTACTTTCTCCAGTGTCCTGTTCCAGTTACTTCCGGCTGGCCTGATCTCTCTCTGCCTGCTCTAGTGTTCCTGCTTTTGGAGTTGTTTCTCCCTGGGGTACTTGGGGTATAGTCCAACCGTGGTGGGGTATCCGGGGTCCCCGGAGGCTCAACCAAAGGGGGCTATCTAGCCTTGCGGCTAGCATCTTTACACGGCCTAGGCCGCAGCACACCTCCCTGTGGTTGGCCTACGGTATCCAGCTACGCGCTCTAGCGTCGCACCCTAGCTTCTCGCCCCAAGCATCCTTGTTGGAGGAGTCTTTCTTCCATCTAGACTTCCTTGGTTCCCTTTGAACCTGACATTTTGATAGCGCCACACCTCCGGTATGTCTGACCCCGTGGACCTTGCACAAGCTGTATTGCAACAGGGCTCGGTCTTGGAGGAGCACTCCTCTCAGATCCTGCATCTAGACCAGAAGCTGGATGCCATTACGGGTCTTCTTCAGCGCATGCAGCAGCGTCTTGAGGTGTCTGCCTCGCCTACCTTGCCTCCGGCTGCGCCTACCATTCCTCCGGGTGCTATCCGCAGACAAACGGCCAGACAGAGCGGGTCAACCAGTCTTTAGAGCTATACCTAAGGACGTACTGTAATAAACACCAGAACAATTGGGTTCACTTGCTTCCTTTGGCGGAATTCTCCTATAATTCCTTAAGTCATTCCTCTATTGGCTGTTCTCCCTTCTTTGCGGCCCTGGGTTATAATCCTCGGGTCTTGTTGCTTCAACCTGGTTCGGCTTTGGTGCCGTCGGCTGAGTTACGGGTCCGTTCCTTGACTGATCATTGGAGATCGCTCAGAACTACTCTGTTGGGCTCCCAGATGCGCCATAAATGCGCAGCGGACCGCCGTCGTTCCTTGGCTCCTCTTTTTTCCCCTGGTGACAAAGTATGGTTGTCCGCTAGAAACATCTCTCTTCGTCAACCTTCTCGCAAGCTTGGTCCTCGTTTCCTGGGGCCCTTTAAGATCTTGCAACGTATTTCACCTGTGGTGTATCGCTTGGCACTGCCTGCCTCTCTGCGTGTCCATCCAGTTTTTCACGTTTCCCTTCTTAAGCCTTGGGTTTCCTCTCGTTATGCTCATCCCATCCAGGCGGTGCCGGCACCTATCACCGTGGATGGTCAGGAAGAGTTCGTGATTTGTGCTGTCCTGGACTCTCGACGTGTACGTGGCCGTCTTCAGTACCTCGTTGACTGGAAGGGCTACGGCCCCGAGGAAAGGTCCTGGGTTCCGGCCGTGGACGTGCATGCCCCATCATTGGTGCGGCGTTTCCACCGTATGTTCCCTTCTAAGCCCTCCTGATGGATTTGTGGGGGGGGGCCGTAGGGGGAGGGGAGTGTCACCTCCTTCGAGCGGCTCCGTCTCCGCTCCGTTGCCGGCATCCTCTCTTCCGTTCTGTTTCCTTCCGGTTGGGCTCGCGCATGCGCGGTCCAACCTTAGAGGCTGCCTGGTCTATAAATGGATGCCCTTTGTCAGGAACGGGCGCGCTATCAAAGCGTTCCGTTACCTGCTTCTGCCCTGCTGTTCTGGTAGCGTGTGTCCTGTTCCTGCTGCTGTCCGGTTGCCTGATCAGTCTGTGTTTCCTCCAGTGTCCTGTTCCTGCTGCTGACCGGCTTGCCTGACCAGTCTGTGTTTCCTCCAGTGTCCTGTTCCTGCTGCTGACCGGCTTTCCTGATCAGTCTGTGTTTCCTCCAGTGTCCTGTTCCTGCTGCTGACCGGCTTGCCTGTCCAGTCTGTGTTTCCTCCAGTGTCCTGTTCCTGCTGCTGACCGGCTTGCCTGTCCAGTCTGTGTTTCCTCCAGTGTCCTGTTCCTGCTGCTGACCGGCTTGCCTGATCAGTCTGTGCTTGCTCCAGTGTCCTGTTCCTGCTGCTGACCGGCTTGCCTGATCTGTCCGTACTTTCTCCAGTGTCCTGTTCCAGTTACTTCCGGCTGGCCTGATCTCTCTCTGCCTGCTCTAGTGTTCCTGCTTTTGGAGTTGTTTCTCCCTGGGGTACTTGGGGTATAGTCCAACCGTGGTGGGGTATCCGGGGTCCCCGGAGGCTCAACCAAAGGGGGCTATCTAGCCTTGCGGCTAGCATCTTTACACGGCCTAGGCCGCAGCACACCTCCCTGTGGTTGGCCTACGGTATCCAGCTACGCGCTCTAGCGTCGCACCCTAGCTTCTCGCCCCAAGCATCCTTGTTGGAGGAGTCTTTCTTCCATCTAGACTTCCTTGGTTCCCTTTGAACCTGACACTTGGGGGTCAATGAAAAGACTGGAATAGAATCCTGTTACTCTTTCCCAAGAAGGAACTGGTAGGAACACTTGAATGTATATCAGTGAAACTATGCCTGAACCCTTTTGAGTGCCAGAGGGGTACACAAAGCATTACTTTGCAATGTGTTGCGTTCCCCTCTCACACTAAAAGGGTAAAAATACACGGATTCACTGGAGATCATGAGGAACACTAGACATGAAGAAATTACATGGAAGCAGGAACTTGAAATCTATGCGGTACCCTGCTGAAATTACCCGCAAAACCCACTGATGCACCACAGAAATGGCCCACGTGTGGTGGAGAAAATGGAAATGAACTTCTATAGCCTGAGGCGGACTAGATCCCTGAAAGTCATGTGGTGGTAGGTTTGTCAATTTTGTGCTTCTTCACAGCCTTCTTGCCTGACCAAACTTGCTTAAGTTTTAGGGGTGGAACAGACCAGGGCTGCTGAAGGAAGCAGTGTGCTAGGCTTGCACCCTTACTGGTGGCAGAAAGAAAACCACAAGTTTTCAATGGAAAAAAGAGATTTTAGGAGTAACAAGTACTCTTGTCTCCCGTGGCATGACTGATAACCTTGGCCAATTCTGAACTAAACAGCTGTTTTCCCTCAAAGGGGAGAGATTGCAAAGATACACAGCTACAGAGACAGCCGAGGACTTTCCAGTTAGCGTAATGAAATCAAAGGCCACTTCAAGGGACAGTAATGTCCCATAAAAGAGTTTGGCAGAGGTTAAAAAAATAAACTATTTGCCACAATGTCCATCTCTCAAACCGCTATGGTTTGAGAGATATAGGCACTGAAAGTCCTCCCCTCTCCTTCTCCTGATGTCAGCTGTAAAGCTCACAACAGGAGATTCAAGTCGTGCAACTCGAGGAGGCTCTTCAGTAGAGCCGAAATTGTGTTATTTAAAAAGAATTACTTCAATGGAAAGGTCTATAAAGTGTGCTTGCAAATCAAGCATGCTTTGTAGACTTTTCCAATTAAGTCATTGTTTTGAAATAAGGCAATTGTGGCGTTGCTGCCGGTCCCTGGACCGGGATCTCCTGCTGTCAACTTGACATTGACGTCAGGAGAAGGGGAGGGAGAGGAGAACTTTCATTGTCTATATCTCTCAAACCATAGCGGTTTGAGAGATGGGAGTTGTGGCAAATAGTTTCTTTTTTGAACCTCTACCAAACTCTAAACATTTTGTATCGCATTACTAACCCTTTCAGTAAGGAAAGGGTTAGTTTCAAGGATCCTGGATATAAAAGCCACCAGAACTTCCTGATCCTTAAGATCCACAGAATCTGCCAGTGGTAAAACAGTACTCTTGACAAGGTGAGAAATTGGGGGGAAGGGTGTCTCCCACAGGGGGGACACAGCACTGAAGCCTCAGCAGAAGAAGGGTATACAAGTGATGAAAATTATGCAGGAACTTCCTGTTAGGTGTTTTGCATTTCTTCACGAGTATTTGGTATAATGAATGGTGTGGAGGAAAAATTACAACCTCTTCTTGCTTTTCTTAAAAAATAGTAGGGGGAAGAAGAACTAGAATCAGAGGCCTCTGATACTTTAAGAGTGTCTAGGACACCCGAATAAGACCATCAGCTGAAGAACTGGTGTCTTCCTCATAAAAGTCTCCAACAAAGAAGAATGAATTAGGACGTCCACCTCATTATCCCCTTTCTTAGAGGAGGAATCCACAATAATGTGGGTATCACCCTCAATAACATGAATTAAGCACCTTTTGGGGGCATAGGGTATCCCATGGACCAAGAATCTGAAACCTCTTTAAAAGATGAACCAATAGAACAACTGAGGAAATTAGGGTCTTAACCCATTAGTGAGGGCCCCAAAGGTTGAGTAGGGGCCACAGAGCAGAGAAGGAACAGAGACTACCACAAAACTCCCTAGGAGGCCCAATCTAGCATGAAGAACAATGAGTTAAAGGGGTTGTAGGGACCCCTGAAGCCGTAGTAGCCTTGGACTTGCCCATGTCTCCCTTAGGTTCTGACATAATCAGCAGACATCCTGAAGTATAAAGTAAAAGCAGTAAACATAGTATAAAAGTTGAATAAAATTACTTAGAAAACCTTAACCCTAACTGCAAGGGTTTAATGTGTGAAGCAGGAGGGAGAGATCAGCCTCTACATAGCAAGCAAAAAGGAAGAGGGTCATTCAAGGACCACCTCCTTCCTTGTCAAAAAACCTGAGAAGCACTGGTTCCTGGGAAGTGTCATTTTCCAGCTCTAAAAATGGTGTGGTGGCTCTCCAGCCATTGCTACATGGCAGCTTGCAATATTGGAGGCGTGTCCCACAGGGCTATAGTAATCAGTATCAAAGGTTAGAATCACCTTCAGCCCCCTTTCTGCCTCACACACTGAGGCAAGAGAAGTCCTAGCATAGCGTTCTATGTTCCACGCAATGTGGCTGCTGCGCATCCTTCTTCTTAAAGGCACCACAACCTAAAGAAGTGAACAGTTTCATAAAACTTATAAAAATTAACACAAGTTGCTAAGAATAATCAAACAAGTATGTAAGCACCACTGCCAACAAAAGACTTTTCCCACATGAAAGGTCCCATAGAGCAAGGAATGTGACATGCTGTGGAAGGGTTAAAATCCACTATTGCTTATCGATCCTTCTAGATTTTTTGGGCTTGGGTCCAAGGGGTAAGCATAGCCTTCTTAGTTTATATACTAAGCCCTCTGTGCAGATGATGGTCAATGGTTACCTGTCCAAACCTTTTCCTATATCGAATGGCACCAGTCAAGAATGTCCCCTATCTTCTATAATCTTTATAGTGGCCTTGGAACGTCTGCAGGCCATGATTAGGGCAGCCGACATGGTCGGGGGGCTCCCAATGTCCCACAAAAATAACAAGCTATGCGTATGATATATACTCTTTCACATCCTACGTTGTCTCTGCCTGCCTTGATAGAGATCTTAGACTACTATAGTGAGATCTCCCAATTTAAAATCAAATACTCTAAATCGGAGATCTTATCTTTTGGAGATTATGACTGCCCTCTGTGAAAATCTACATAGTTCCTACTACTTCCAGTGGGCCTCTGATCGCATCAAATATTTGTGGATTTTTATTGCTTCTGACCCCTTTTGTGTAATTCAACTTAATGCTACTTACCTTCTTGACACAGGGTGGGAGGGTTAGAACTTTCTAAGTCCCTGCCTGTCTCCTGGTTCAGACGGATCAATCTTCTAAAAATGATTTTACTACCTAAGATCCACTGTGTCTTTAAGTGTGTTACCCTTCAATTTCATATGGACTTCCTTAAACAGTTACGACTGTTGAATAACTTTGTTTGGGCTGGGAGACAGCCCCAACTAGAGACTGGTAGATTGTGTTAGCCCCTGGAGGAAGGAGGACTGGGCTTGCCCAGTGTTGTACGGATCTTATGTGCTGTAAATGTTTAGAAACTACTGGACTGTTTCTATGATGATGCGAAAGATTGGGTAGCAATCTACAATATTTCAGCCCTTGCCCCTGACAATGTTCTCTGGAATTCCAAGTATACCAGTTTCCCCACTTTGCGTTCTCGTCCTATTTTCGGGCATCTCTTTGAGGTTTGGTGTCACGTGGGAGGCCAGTCCACTCTGGCTCCTCACCCCTCTGCCTGACTCTCAGTATGTGGGCACCCTGATTTTACCCCTGGGGACCTCTTTTCACCCTTTATGACAGGGAAATCATGTCAAGTTCTTACTCTACAAATGCTTCCTGACATAACCTTCCTGACACCTGCCAGCAGCAATGCAGATGACTTCAACAATTTAGTATATCCCTTGCAGATGTTGGATTCAAACCACAGGAACCCACAGTATTTGAAGCTACCTTACTGGAGGGAAAGTTTATAAGCCACACAGTCTCTACATTTTATAAATTAATTAACGTTCCAACTTCTCTTTCTAAATCTTGATATTATAGACAATGGAAATTGGAGGTTGGTTGCAACTGTCCTGTTGAGGAATGGCTTTTGGTTACTGCTAGACTGTTTAATGCCACAACTGATGTTGAAGGAAAGGAACTGGATTTCAAACTGCTCACAAGATGGTATCCCATCCCTTAAAGACTAGCTCAGGCTTATCCTACAACGTCACCCTTGTGCTGGAGGTGTAAAACAGAGATAGGCTTGACTGCATATTTGGTGGTTCTGTTCAAAGCCTAAAACCCTTTTGGGAGGTGATTCATTTAGCTCTTTGTGAGAGATTCTTGCTCTACCTCTTCTGCAGGACCCTGTGTTATTCTTTTTTCTTATGCAGTTTCATTGTGGATATGTCCCTTACCTCACATTGATCTTTTTACCTTTATGGTTAATGCCGCTAAGGCTCTTATCCCTGGCCACTGGTGAGACCCAATTCCTCCCACTCTGATGGAGTGGAGGGCTGATTTTCTTCACTTGGCAGCCTGGAGAAAACGTACGCCCTCGCCACACACTCCTTACCACATTACCTTGCAGTTTGGTCCCCTGGCAAGACTATGACAAGTGACTTCTGGTCATGCAGGGGGGCAGGAAGTACACCAATTTCATTTATACCAGTTTCCCTTTTCTTTAGTCAGTCTTGCCCTGCAGGCACTGCTTCTAGATACCTTTGAGATATGTGCTACCACCTAATATGGTTTGGATGTGCAAGCTCTCAACAGCAATGAGCTTCTGGCTGGGGCAGTTATATAATTTTAGATACATTCCATCGGACTCATGACGCCGCAACATGGGCCTCCCCCCCGACTATTGGCCCCCCATGGCATCCCCCCTTTCCCTCCCCGTCTACCATGCCCACCTCTTCTCTTCTATGCCCTCATCTCCCTTACCCTGCTGGACCATTTTCTTTCCTCTGTTTCCTCATTTCCATCCTACCCACCCACCTGTTGTTTTTCCCTCTCTCCCTCTTCTATATTCTTTATTCCGTCTCCTTTTTTTGCTCATTCAGATGTATTCTGATGCATGATATTACAGGCATGTTTCTTTTATTGCCTGTAATTGTCTTGTTTCTGTCAATAAAGACACTTTTTCTAAAAAAAAAGAAGAAATCCACTAGTGCTAGAGAATAGAAGCATAAAAGTGCTAAATTCTATATGGATGTGCTGCATAAGCAAGCACATCAACGGATTGCACTTCAGGTAACAAACCACCAGATAGAGAAATAAGGACATACTCACACAACCTGTGCACTCAATAGAAAATCCTTTCTTCTGTCTTCAGGCTCCTATAGGAATAGAAAAGCTTCACAGAAGCTATGAGAAAACAGGCTGATAAAACAAGCCATCCTCCACAGACCCGGTACTTAGAGCTTCCAAAGGAGGCCAGGAATAGAAGCCCGCCTCATGGGGGATTATATAGCCCCATGTCCTACAGCAGAAAATAAAAAATAGGGCTAACAAAGAAAGTTTTTTACTTGCTTCCTCCTCAGGAAGGGCACTGTTAAAACCGAGCATGTCTGGGTGGGGATGAAGTGGTGCAGGATGGGAGTCTCCACATCAGAGACCCCTTATGCTAGTTCCCTGCCCTCTTGAAGGAGGGTACTTTACCCCCATGATTCCTCTGTTCCACATAGGCTGTAAGAGATACTGTAGATATCTTCAAGAAGGTACTAGGATTAACCCTTTGAGTGCCAGAGGATTGGCACTCATTGAAGATTGTCCCTCTCTGCAAGCCATCTGGACACCACCTTTCTGTTCTGAGGTGAGCAGTGTTACATCAGTAAAAGGGGCAGGAGGGAGATACTTTATCATTCAATTACTCTTGAAATACAACTCTGACAGTATTGAAATAACACTCTCCATGACCCAAATACTATGAAAATTAACTGGAGCTGCTTTTATTTTGAAACATTACTATCCCTTTACAGACTTACTTAGAATCCAAGGGTTTCATTTATAAATTTGTTTTGCTCAGAGTTGTCTGCCTTTATAAATATGCCCCACAGAATGGTGAAATAGGGAGTGAACATATTGCCTTGGTGGTCTAAGGAATTCATGTTTTTTCTTTTTTAAGAAATAATTGGGAATATTTTCAGCATTTTTTCGTCTGCTTACTTCTGCCTCAGCTAAAGATAAATTAGAGCTTGGCTTGATGGAATTATGTATTTTTTTCAGCCTCAATAACCATGTACCAATGGTGAAAGGAAGAAAAGGAAAATAAATAAATAAACCCATCCATTCAAATCAGTAGTAGTTCATGTTCCATGCTTAACCCTTTAATGACGCTTGATGGTCCTGGCATGTCATGGGTAGATTTGTGTTACAGGGACAGTAATGTTCCATAAAAACTATTTTTCATGTTGTAGTCCTTAGACTATAGTTTTTCTGGGACATTACCATCCCTTTAAGGACCCATGACATGCCAGAACCATCATGGGATTCAGGGTTCCCCGCATGGCTGCATGCTCCGGCATTATTGAGAAATCCAACTTGTTCCCAGACGGACAGGCAGGCATCAGACATGTTGCCAAATAGACATCTGTGCAACTGTGCCTTCCGTCCCGGTCTCCTCTAGGAAACGCAGTATTGTACCTTAAGGTACAGGAAGGGACTGACGGTGCAGGCGCACAGATGATGGTATAGCAAGATAACTGTGCTTCTCAGAACGATTTGGGTTTATCAATAACACTTGACTTATTCAGGGTGATACTAGTATGGATATGCATATTGCTATATGCATAATGATTTGGGGGGCACTTTATTTTCAGTGACAGTTCCGCTTTAAGCCTCATCAAACAAATAATTTTGACGGTAGCATGGAGTCCTTATTTTTAGGTGCTAGCTTCTGTTTTAAGAAGAGAAGGGTAGAAGGAAATGCTGAAAGGCTTCTGACACTATCATGTAATTTGTGGAGATCACCCCCGATACCGTCAATGCAGCTTGAGTAGGTAATCTAGAATGTTACTGAATGCCAGCAACCACAACACCTCGGGGGAGATTCACTAATTGGTGATAAAGTTTATCAATTCTCCAATTCCTATGTTATTTTATGCAGTAAGATTCCTTAAAGGATAGTAATGTTTCATAATAAAAGCAGCTTTAATTAATCATCATAGTATTTGGACTTCGGAGAGTGTTATTTCAATTCTGTCAGACTTGTAGTTCAAGAGTAATTCAATGACAAAGTATCCCCCTCCCACCCCTTTTCCTGATGTAACACTGCTCAGCCAGATCAGAAGGGAGGTGCCCAGGTAGACTGCAGAGAGGAACAGTCTTCAATTAAGATAAGGGAAAAACCTGAAAAACTTGTCAAGGGGGGCAGGGCTTTCATTGTTCTCATAGGAAGAAGATTGTCTCCTGCTGTTTTCTGTCTGGTCTATGGACTGGATTCCACATCTGAGAAGAGATGGCTTACACTAGATAAAAGGGGCGGGAGGGGAAACTTTGTCATTGAAAATCTCTCAAACCTTAAAGGTTTGAGAGATAATACTTATATAGCTCTTCATGTTTTTTTAATGCCTACAAAGTAAAATAAAGATAAAACGAAGTATTACTATCCCTTTAAACTTTGGAGATCTTAGGGCATAGGCTTTATAGAATAACATAGGAAGTTATGACGTGGAGAAGTCATCACCTCTTTATCACCGCTTAGTGAATCCGTCCCTCTCCTGTGCACACAGCCAGAACCCCCCAGTCTGCAGCCGTTCAGACAGTAAACTGATTTGATGATGTACTCAGGAATAAATCTAAACAAAGGCAATGAGCTTGTAATTTATATTTTATTTTGCACAAGCTTGCATATATACTGCACATACATTCAGTTTAGAGAAGATGGAAGGCACACAAGGCAATTGAACTACTGAATCTTTTAAGTGGTACAAAGCAAAAAGGTAAAAGTCTGGAGAATATACAAAGGCCTAAAACACGCTAAATAAAATTCCCCAAACCCCATGTCCCCCCCTCCCATCTGCATTTTATTTTGTTTTGAAATTTAGTAGCTGCCAAGCAACGAATTTGGAAATCAATTGTCCGCGGCACCTTTTTTTTTTTTTCTTTTTGTATGGGACTGGCGTGTCATTCATTAATCATATAATCAATTATTACAGTACATCCTTGGCAATACAAAATTGTACACCTTCATCAAATAAATTAGGATAAATTAAACCAATAAATTATGCAAAGTCTTCAGTACAATTGACAAAAAAACAAAAAGAAAATCCACAGTCGAAATTGCCTTTAACTAGAAAAGGGGGAAAAAACCCAAAATGAATCTGTTATACTATCTTAAAATTAAATCGTTTTCATTACAAAAAAAAGAGCATAATAATGCTATTTACAACATATTGCTAAATAATATAAAGGCAGTGTTTTATCACGTTATATCTATTTACAAACACAGAGGGACACGGAAAATTCTCATTTAGTTGCCAATCTTCCACGCTTCTGAATAATGTCCGATTTCTTTTGTTTTACTTTATTATAACAAACAGCAAAAGCAACTGATTGACATTAAGGGTTAAAGTAAGCTTGTGATTCGAGATATACAGTACTCTTAAAGCGGAACTTTCAGGTAATACTAAGTCGCCATGAATTCATTAAACGCATGGTGACTAGCTTGAAAATAGATGTCTTACCGTTAAAGGGATAGTAATACTTCTGTGTTACAAATCCCTATATCAAAGCCCTAGAAAAAAAAAAGTATTACCCCCAGTGTCATCTCTCAAACCTTTATGGTTTGAGAGATGAACGCTTCTAAAGTTGCCCTCTCCCTCCCCCTTCCCCGTAGTCAGCATTCTAGCTGACTCAGGGAAATCCGGTCAGAGATCATCAGGCGGCTCTGCAGCAGAGCCGCGATCGCGTTAACTAAAAAAAAAAACTTTCACTAAAACGGTCTTCTACGTGTGCTTGCAAGCCAAGCACACGTAGAAGACAATTTCAGTGAAAGCTTTTTTTTTTAGTTAACACGATCAGGCCGTGCTGGAGAGCCACCTGAATGTCGTACGACTCTGTTCCCTGCAGTCAGCTAAAATGCTGACTACGGGGAAGAGGGAGGGAGAGGGCAACTTTAGAAGCGTTCATCTCTCAAACCATGAAGGTTTGAGAGATGATACTGGGGGCAATACGTTTTTTTTTTTACTAGGGCTTTAATATAGGGATTTGTAATACTTTAATTAATAGCTCTGTCTAAAGGAATCCGTCCCATTTTGGGACTGTCGGGCAGGTTAGTGTGGTCTGTGCGCCTGCACCGTCCGTCTTGGTCTCCATTGAGTAAACTGCAGTGCACCGTATGGTCACCGGAATGGACTGACGGTGCAGGCGCACAGATCGCACTAACCTGCCCGTCAGTCCTGAAACGGGACAGATTACTTTAGACAGAGCTATTATTTAATGGTAAGACATCTATTTTCAAGCTAGTCGCCATGTGTTTAATGAATGCATGGCGACTTGGTATCACCTCAAAGTTCTTCTTTAATGGGTTGTCTTATTGTGGCAGTTTAGGCTGAGATGAAGGAACCAGAAGAGGCCAGGAAATGTCACACTGGCTTTTTTTTTAAGCTTTTAAGTATCTGAGTGGTACACAAGGCATTGCAAAGCAGTGCATTGAGTACCCCTCTGGCACTCAAAGGGTTAATCTTTTTTTTTTTTTTTTTTTTTTTTTTCTTGCTGCTGGGAGCCATACTGGCAGCAGGAGGGTTAAACCAACTATATATAGGATAATTCAATTTATTGAGGATGATGAACTAAGAGTTATCCTGTAGTCAACCAACCGGAAAGGAAATATATAAATTACCCAAAAATTGTCCTTGATTTAAATAGAACATTTAACCCCTTGAATGCTAGAGGGCTCTCCAATGCAATGCAAAGCAATGTGTTAGAGACCTCGCTAACGTTCAGTAGGTTAAATGCGACATTTAATCCCTTGAGTGCCAAAGAGGTATCTAAAGCATTGCAGTGCAGCGAGTTTGGATACCTCTTTTGGCACTCAAAGGGTTAAACTGATGGAGATCAGTCTTGCCCAAGAATAGCTCTAGTTTTCTTAGCTGAATTATTCCTAAGATCTCCTTTAACCCTTTGAGTGCCTGAATCATAAGAGATTGGGTTAAGTGAAGGGTGGCCACCTATCTGGGGTTTTACTGCCATGCAGGAAAAATTTGGACTTGGAGCCAATATTAAATAATATAAGAGTAGTAGGCTAGTAACAAGGTGGACAGACTCTAATTAAGTGCAACAGGTCAACTGTTTTATTGCAAGACAGTTGGGGAACTTTAAAACCCTTGGATGCTAGAGAAGTTTCCAGTACATTACCTTGAAATGCACAGAACCCCTCTCTAGTATCTTGAAAACATTATCAATCAAAATATTAAAGGAGCAGTGATGTTAAATTCTGAAATTGATACATTAGTATTGAAGACCTTTTCCTGCTGAGTAACAGTGGGGTACTTCCACAGCTGGGAGTCTCTTGACTTGAAAAGTGATTACATTGCTAATTTATTCAGATTTTAAATAAAACTTTTAGCAACAGCACCCCCAGGAGAGAACAGCACAAAATATTGCTTACTATTGCTGTTTTTGGTTAGCTTATGGTCACTGACCGATGCTCTACAATAACAGCAATTGCAAAAATGCCACCTGGTGAGCAGTATACAAAAAAAATGCAAGAAAACTCAAAGTATGATCCGAAATAACATTTGGACAAAACATCTTCCTGCAGTCAGCATATCCTCATTTTATTCAGCAGGAAAATCCTTACATTATATTTTTTATAATAAAACTTTGTTGCTCCTTTAAAAACATAGCTGAGAGCAGAAATAAACATAGGCAATAGATACACAATGAATTTCATATACTGTATAGAACGTATACACATAGCAAATAGATTTATTTTTTTCCTTGTATACTTATCAATAGTATTTCTATCAGGATTTTATAAACCTCATTCAACTGCAAGTATTTTTAAAATGCTGCTGGTGAAAATCCTATTTATAACAAAGAAATGTATGATTTTCTTTACTATTTATTAATTAAACTCACCATGTGTCAGAGTAGCCTCAGTACTGTAGGCCTCTTTGACACCAAATTATGTATCATATAAAAACTTTTTCACTCTTATATTACTTTATATACAGAGAAAACAAACTCCATTGTATACACAGTTATCATTGCTATTGATGCATACTGAAATATTGTGTTGCTTTTTAAAATGTATAATGCTGAATTTTCAAGAATGCATTGATTTACTTTTCCAGTTTAGTCTTTTTCCAGTGGTTTATACAAAGTTAACAAATTCTAATGTATTTATTTTCAATTTCTTGTCAAACTACATAATCAAATATTTACATTGCTTTATAAAAGTTCCCCTCTATTTTATAGTCACCCACACGTATGGTATCTCAACCAAATATTCTACAAACTAAAGAAAAAAAATGCAATTTGATTACGTAATACTCAGAGGCACAAACCAAACTTAGGGACGTGGTCTCCTCCTTAAATAAAAACTAACATCTTTCACACTGTAATTATTACAGGAAAATCTTTTTTATCAGTTGGGAATACAGTAAGAATTTAATGTTTGTACTCAAAATTAGAAGATTGTTATCACAAATATAATAAATGTTTTAAACTGGGATACAGACCAGTGGTTCTCAACCTGTGTTCTCAGTGGCTATTAACAGGCCAAGATTTTAGAATATCCCTTTAAGAGCACAGGTGAGTTAATCAATACAATTGAGCCTCTGATCAACACACTTGTATTCTAGCAGGGAAATTCCTAAGTCCTGGCCTGTTAGGGGCCACTGAGGGCATGTGCTGAGAACCTCTGATTTAGACTATATGTACAGTATGTGCTTGTGTGGTATGTGTGGGTGGTGTAGGTGTGGACTGTGCATTTTTGTATGATTACTACTTCTCTACCAGAATGTTTTTGGATAAGAAAACTCATACTTTGTTTTCTACTACAGAAAATAAATCTGATTCTGCAATAATTTAGAAACCTGAATGCGGTTCACATAATTGAGAGGGGGACAATCACATTATCAAACTGGTCTAAAAAGCGTCTTTTTTAAAAAGAACTCCACTATTTGATTTTTCAAAATGCATAATATATGCATAGCTACACATTAGACAGCCCTAAAAAATGTAGTGTTTATTGCAGCTGTAATAATAAAAATCGATAAAATTGAAAGCCACAAAAGGCACAAAATCATTAGGCATTGAAAGGGAAGTGGGTATTTTATATTCTTTTGCTGGTGTGTATAAAAATCAGAGGCACAAGAAGTGCAGATAATCACTGATCATGGACTTATAGGAATAATGTAGGGATTAACAAAAAAAGTGTATAATTTTACGTAGGTATTTTGTTATTTTCTAATATAAAAATCACTGGCTGTGGAGGTAGATTTCCTTTGCACTGCTCACTTCTCGGTCAGACAGAAAGTAAGGATTACAAAGAAAACATGTTTTCCTCATCTGCTAAGAAACATATACATGAACTACAATATATTTTAATTTCAATTAAAATTTGTATACTTCTATGTATTAGCTCTATGTATCAGTATCCTCCGAGATCCAGTTTTAATGTGCTTTTAACCTCTTGGACTTTTAACCTCTTGGATGCTAG
Source organism: Rhinophrynus dorsalis (assembly GCA_037306005.1). Lineage (NCBI taxonomy): Eukaryota > Metazoa > Chordata > Amphibia > Anura > Rhinophrynidae > Rhinophrynus > Rhinophrynus dorsalis. Next base: position 52,628,870 of record CM074720.1, read on the forward strand.
AGACATCACCAATGCAAAAGGCAATGCAATGGATTTGTATCTAGAATCAAAGAGGTTAAGATTTATTGTACAGATATAAACAAAGTAACTTAGCTTTATTAACCTTTTAACCGAGGGTATGTAATTATATTTTCTTAAAATACAAAGAAGAAAATTTGCTCTGCTTTTGAGAAAGCATAAACTAAGGGGGACTTATATTTATATGGGTTTGGAATCTCAAAAATGACTGCACGGTGTGGCTTAATTTGCATGTTTCTACATGGAATTATGGGAATGACTTGGAATCATTGTAAGCTTTATATTATTTGCTTACAGAGTGCAATATTTAAGTACTGATGCCTACTGTGAAAATTGTTACTATATTTTAGGACAATGACTCTCAATTAGTCTTTGGGACATACCGACAGTTTTTCAAGATATCTTTGCTTGATTGCAGATGAGTTATAAGTGACTCAGTTGTTGTGGTTTATATTCTTGTGCTTAATTAGGGATACCTTGAAAATAAGACGTGTTGAGAATCACTGTCCTAGGGTAATAATTGTGTGTTTTGTCCCTAGAGCATAGACACTGCCAGTGCTTGTAAATTATGACAGGGGGCATCATAGGATTGTCCTGGTTAATTTAAAGTCAGCAGGATTTTTTAAGGCTTTGTGCTGACAATAATTGTTTTCATACATTTCTATCCCTCAGCAGAATTTGCCGTAAATGAAGTGAAATAGCAGAGATCAGGTTAGCAATACAGTGACACTGATACGTTTTCACTCCTCAAAGTCAAAATGGGAAACTGAAGTGATTATATTATGGAGATTATTTGTGTGAGAGATGAATGGGAGACACCTTGAACCTCTTAGTGCCAGAGAGGTATCCAACTCATTGTTTTGCAATGCATTGGATACCCCTTTGTCACACAAAGGATGAATAAAGGATATAGAACATACAGCTGTGGGGTGGATATAACCCGCTGAGTCCCGGTGGCTTGTCCCCAGCATTGTGTTGCACAACTCTCTTTCATTGAAAGTGGCTGATGTATTAAGGACAACCTGAGGACATCTGGAGCAATCCAGCTTTACTATATGGGACAAATAAAAAAATCCCACAAATTCCCATTGACTCATATTGGGCTTTTAACCACATGATTGCTAGAAAAGTGAACTAGTGTAAAAGTCCATGTGCACCGGCCGTGGAGCAGTGAGGTAACGGCAGTATGCAGAGCAGGACCGGTCTCTTCACCCTTTGAGTGTCAGAAGGGTCCGCAAGAGGGGTCCGCAACGCATTGCAAAGCAATGCATTGATAACCCCTCTGGCACTCAATTGGTTAACATTACCTGCTCTGCATACTGCTATTACCTCACTGCTCCATTCGATTACGCCACCTCACTCACACGATGCAGTCATGCACAGTAGAGACTGGCCGAAAGCAGGCAGTCTCTACTGCGCATGACTGCATCATGACAAACCTTCTAGCCTTTTATTATATAGGAAGGATGCTTTCGAGACCCTTCTATCACTAGCTGGTTAAACAGCACATTTAAGTCACTGGGAATTTTTCTTTGCCTGATAAAATATGGTTGGTTTGCCCCAGAATAATCTCAGTTCTGCTTAGTACATCAGTTTCACAAAGTTCTACCTAATACAATGAGAGGCTAACATTCTTTCTGCATAAGGCCCTACAAATCTTTAAAACCAACTTTCTAGTACTTGGGATAATGCAAAATATAGGTAACTAAATGTTTGTTATAAAGCCTTTCTGTAATGTTCTTATTGTTTTAACTATTCTACTGACCACTTGAAAGCAAATTTGCCCCAGCCAGCAATGGTGCTAAAGTGCTATAATTCAAAATGTTTATATTTAAAATCTAAACTACCTGTTACATTCCCTAATAAGGGTACTATATTTTTTAGTGTTTAAAAAGTAGGACTTATTAAACAGGAATCATGAGTAACTGGGTCATTCAGAATTTCCTGAAAAACGTATTAATTATTTTAAGGGCCATCTGGACCCATTTTAATGTGGAAATCTAATTTTTACAGATACTGGCAGACTAGAGTTTGCCCGACGTTACATTGTTTCAATAATCTATTCGCTTACTGCAAATGGCTCTGGTTGGGTCAGATCCTGAAAAATGAGGACAACTATTAGCTAACTTCTATCAGTGAGCATAAATAAAACTGTTTACAAATTTGTAACCTTTTGCAGTATTCCTAACGTTACTGTAAAATGATTCTCAAACATAACATAAAATTCTTACTGCATCTGTACAGTAATAGAGAGAAAACCAAAGGGCAGTAGTATATTAAAAGAAAAATTCAAAATCCAGGTTGATTGCTCAACTACCACTCAATAATAAATGGGATCATGAATAAAAGTGTAAAAAATAGCAGCTCATGTTGTATCAGTGTTTATATTAGGCTACTTAAAAGCTGGCCAGTACAAACTGTATTCATTTGTTACATACATATGTAAAGGAAACAGAAGGTAGGGGTGATGCTAGGTATTGACTGGGGGTTTGATCTAAAGCCACAGGTTTCAGACTTAAAGTCCTGGGTCTATTCTACCGCCTAGTAATGGCTGAACTGGGCTGTGTAGTGTAGTATTAGTACATTAGGTTGAACTAAACACCAAGTTTTTGGTGACCTATCAACTCTCCTGGTGCAGAAAATGTACATCTGTGACCTTTATGTATAAAGGCAAAACATTGGGTTAAAAACTCCATTTAAAAAAAAAATGGGAGTGTTTCTTTCTACCCTTTAGTGCAGATGGTATGCCCCAGAATTGGTGCACTTTACCTTTATAAATAAATTCCTTTGGGTTTATTGGTGTAATACCAGTTATGACACATATGTTTATATTTTAAGTATTACTATCCCTTTAATTACCAGGTGTCTGGGGACAGAAGATGATTCTCAGGGATCAGTGAGTTCCATTGTTACTCTGCCCACTTCACTGCCAGTTCTGGTCACTCTCTGACCTATTCTCCACCCACTCTCTTCCCAGTCCTGCCCACACCAATCGATCCCCGCCCACATTTTGACACTATTTGCATGATCTGAACATCCCCTACACCAAGACTTTAGTGAGCTTCCTGAGGCTTGGGACAAGACGGTTCCCATGTATGATAATTTGCCATTTTAAAGTGGGTGCTTCTGAGGAATAAAGTATGTAGTAAGGCTGATGTACTAAGAAATACCAGCACTTCTGGAGCAAACCAGTTGCACCACAGGGGAAAAAATAAACAATATCATCATTTACATTGGTTTTAATTGGCATTTTAAACCCTTGAATGCTAGAGAGATCTCCAGTGCATTACTCAATGCAGGGGAGACGTGCTTAGCATTCAAGGGGTTAAAATGTGCAGTTACCGAAGCCCTATCTATAAGGTACTAGACAGAATCAAGATAAACTAATATTCTTGAAGTATTGAAGAACATGATAATATGATATCACTGATAATGTATACATTGAACACAAAGGAGGAGATTCATTAAATGGTGATAAAGTGGAGATAACTTCTCCAGTTTATCACTTCTCCAGTTCCTATGTTATTCTATAGGTCCTATTCACTAAAATCTCCAAAGCTGAAGAAATCTTAGTCCATAGAATAACATAGGAACTGGAGGAGTGATATCACTGGAGAAGTCATCTCCACTTTATCACCTCTTTATCATCACTTAGTGAATCTCCCCCAGTGTTTGCTGCCTTAAAGTAATACACAAATATTGCACATTTTTAGTGTCCCTTTACAAATTTATCTTGACTCCTGGGCAGATAGAAAAATGAAAATCTAGGGATTTTACAGGTGAAATAATTTTTTTTTTTCATTTTCAGTCGATCTGGTCCATATCCCTCTTATCCTATATTTTTCCATTTTGAATAACAACTAGTGTTTTGAAAACATGTATGAAAAACCATTATCACAGTGTTATTATAAAATAGTTAACCCGGGAGTAGGCAACCTATGACTCTGCAGCTGTTGGACATTACAGCACCCAGCCTTTGGCTGGTTGAGGGTGATGGGAATTGTAGTCTCCAAAAGATGGAGAATGAAAGGTTAATTCCCTGCATTAACCTTATGATTGCCCTCTGGCATGAAGAGCGTTAAACCCTAGGTGCCAGCGTGTGTTACAGTGCATTACTATTACCACCCAGCTATTTCACATAGACTCCGCCCTCTCCACCACCGGTGTAGTAAGGTTTTTTTTTGTGCTTTACCTGTCTACATGAGGAAAGCAAGCACCAGCTTTTCTCAAACACTGAGCAATATGAACAAATAAAATGGAGCAATTCTGGGGCAAACCAACTGCACCATAGGGTGTCGAATAAAGATCCCCTTATATTTAAATGGGATTTTAATTCCCTTTAATGCTAGAGAGATGTGAATTTGGTTTGTCCCAAGATTATACCAGTGTTTCTATGTATGTGGTCCTTAATCTGCAAAAAAATCCCCCAAAAATCCTCAGTCCTATGTGAGACATCTTCACAGTAAGAATCACCTTTGAACTGTGACAGGTGAGTACTTAAACAGTTAACCCCTCTGAGTGTCAGAGGGGTACGCAACGCATTGCAAAGCAATGCATTGCGTACCCCTCTGGCACTCAAAAGGGTTAAAGTGTACACCCAAAAACGAATCCAGTATAGCAGTTAAACACCCCAAAAAACTAAAATAAATGTAACTGAATTAAGTTTTAAACGTTTATGTAAAGGATAGAAGTTCTATATACATACACTGTAAGAACCTCCATTATAGTGCCTTCCACGGAGATCAGTAAATTTGTGCTATGTTACGCCTTCTGTGACTGATACTTGCTGTTCATAACCAATGGATGGTCTGTGTGGACTTAAAGAAGCAGTAAACTTTCTTTATGAAATGTTATTGTGCTTTTGCTGTGAGTAAAACAAAGGCACTCCAACTGCCATGGTGTTTTTCATTCAAAAGTTATTAAAACCATAACCAGAGATGCCAGCTCTTCCATGCATTAAAAAGAAAAGTCACATTCTGGATACCTGTTAGATTGTGGCTGAGTTAATTAACAGTTGCTGATGGTTTGATTAAGCCTTTGAGTGCCAGATAGGTACACAATGCCTTGTCTGGCGCAAAAGGGTAAAAAAAAAAAAGTTGGATTCTTTTTTGCCTAAATTTTTCATATTGTACATTCTGTACCTTTATTGTAATGTTCTTTTTGAATATCCAATAAAGTTACAAAAAAAAAGTTTGATTGAGAATAGCTTTTGAATTTACAAAATCTCCCCCCATTGGGAGTACCCTTATTTTACAGAGTATGAAAAGAACTAAAACATAATTTTTTTCATAAAAATTGTTTACTGTTCCCTCAAAGAAGCCTCGTTGGCCCTCCTGTCACACAAGTGGTTCAGTCGTTCCAGAATATTGTGTTTAAAGTTTCTTTTAAATGTGCTTTCCCCCACCCCTCTTAACCCTTTGAGTGTCAGATAGGTCTTTGGATACCTCTCTGCCACTCAAAGGCTTAAAAACCTTAGTATTCAAACTAAATATCTGAACTAGATGTGCACCATAATATAAGCTGGTGCATCATAAATAAATAATAATAATATTAATAATAATAATTATAACAAAATCAACATTATTTGGGATATATATATAAACTGTTTTCAACAATGTTGCATCCAGGGAACATTTTCGGTTATGTTACAAAGCAAAGAAAAGAGAACAACTTAAAAATAATGGAGGATCATGTGACCATCACAGAGAGTCTGGCTGGTAAATGAGTTGATTTCAGGAGAAAGCTTATTTGGGAACCTGAAGAATGACAGGAAAACATTTTTTGTTTTCTTCATAACATATGTGAAATTGGCCTCATAGGCCTCAAATTATTCTTCCAGAACATGGCCGCTACCAGAAATCATGGGGCCCAGGATAAGTGGGACTGGCATCCCCCCCTTCCCAACTTTTCATTGCCCCTTCCCACTTTTGGATCTCTTAGGCTCAGTGTATATTTACGAGAGAACACTCATATGGCACATACATGCAAACTTCAATATGGGAGTGCTCAGTTCCAGAACAAACCCATAGGATGCTTCATAATTATTGGAAACCTCTGTAACATCCAATAGGACGCACTTGCTAAGTCCCCATATCTGTCCCCATGCCTCTCCTGATGCCGACCATGTTCCTGGAGTGGCTTCAACACTGTGTTTTGTAATAATAGTGCATCGTACAGAACAAATAGTCAAGGCTGATCAAGTATAGCTATCCACTTGTTAGAACTGATATTGTAGAAAAGGAAATGACTTGAGCATACACAGTTCATATGCATGTGCAGAGCACATTCACATGAATGCACAGTTTAACCTGTTAGGGACCAAAGGGATGCATAATGCATTGTTCACAATGTGTTGGTCACCCTTTGTTCCATAAGGAGTTAATAAAACACACAAAGACCTTGGGTACAAAAGAGGGAAATGCGCATTTTATACATTCAGGACAAGCAGCGGAATTATCTACTCATGAAGGAGCTCCTGTAGGCAGTTTGGGGATCGAAAGATTTCAGGTACTTCACTGTCCAACTTGCAGATGACCTTGTATATGGCCTTCTTCCAGGAAGGATCAACATCTTTGCCTGCTATAATGGCATTGAAAAACTCTCGTAATGTGATCTGAGCCACTTCCAGGAATCTCTCCGGAACCTGCTGATACAAGGAGACAATGGCATTAATAAAGTTTTTAGTTTCAAGTCTCTGGTTCTTCAAAGGGGATTGAGACAGTTCTTCCTAGCAAGAAAGGGCTTATCGAGCACCTGCATATTCTAATTATGGCAGACATCTATTGTCATCAGTATTTAAAAGGGCTATTTATAGAGTTATTTCACAACACATGTTCATCTTTGAAAAGAATAGGAAAGGAACATAAACTTGTGAAGGCTCAAAATCTTTGGACATAAATCTGTCTGGATTTCTTTTGCACTGAATGGAGCAAAAAGAGAGTTTCCTTAATTTCGTGTCTTACAAACTTTCACATCAAAGGAACACAAATATAAACTGTTCTTAAAGGAATATTAACACATTACAATAGAACAGTTATATACATTTAAAGATATAGTAATACTTAAGTATTACTAATCCCTATAGTAAAGTCATTTTAAAAATACATGTATTGCCCCCAGTTTCAACTCTCAAACCTTTATGGTTTGAGAGATAATCGCTCCTAAAGTTGCCCTCTCCCTCCCCCTTCCCCGAAGTCAGTGTTGTATCTGACTGCAGGGAAATCATAGATCATCAGGCGGCTCTGCAGCAGAGCCGCAATCGCGTTAATTACAAAAAAAATCTTTCACTATAACGGTCTTCTACGTGTGCTTGCAAACCAAGCGCACATAGAAGACCATTTCAGTGAAAGTTTTCTTTTTTATTAACGTGATCGCGGCTGTGCTGGAGAGCCGCCTGAAAGTCGTACTACTTACTTCCCTGTAGTCAGCTAGAACGATGACTATGAGGAAGTGGGAGGGAGAGGGCAACTTTAGGAGCGATAATCTCTCAAACCATAAAGGTTTGAGAGATGAAACTGGGGGCAATATATGTATTTTTAAAAGGACTTTACTATAGGGATTAGTAATACTTAAGTATTACTATACCTTTAAGCCTTGTGTACTCCAAGGTGATATATAGAACATAAAGTTTTATTTAATTCTATGGGTCTAATGCAGAAAGCAAAAGATGAGCAATTCAGGAGCATCACAACTGCACCATGGGGGGAAGTCAGTATTCTCAGACCTTAAAGTGATTTAAAGGGGCACTTACACCAAAACAAAAAGGTGTCCCTACGGTATCCAAGAGCCTGTCAAACAAAAGAGATGGCTGCTGCTTTGGACAGCAGCAAAGTTTCATGGGGGAAGACGCCATCTGATACATGAGCCCCCCCCCAAGAAAACTTTAGGAGCCTCCAGGATAATTATTTCCATAAATAAAGGTATTAGGGACACCTTTCTATTTTGTGTAAGTGTCCTTTACTTGGGGCTTTTCACACATGAATGCATTCAAGTGATTAAAAGCTTAATTTAAATCAATGGTAATTCTTATTTGCTCCTTATGATGCAGTTGGTTTGATCATCTTTAGATTCCTGAAACGGGCACTGTATCCGTAAACTGTAATCTAAAGCATGCATGTGTAAAGTGATCCATAGTCACTATTTGCTTTGTGTTTTTTTGTGCATTTTGTAATGAGTGAGAAGATATATGACAGTTATGGTAATTTACTGACATTAGTATTCATTTGTCTCCTGTTCAGATTTGTGTCTTCTTATCTCTGATGGTTGACAAACCATTCTGCAATTGTTTGACACCTATTAATCCATTAAGGACCCAAGGGCTGCGAAACACATTCTGAAGCATTCAGGGTATTTAAGTGTATAAAACACTGTTTCATTATATGGTTGAACCAAGTTACTGGAAAGCTGCAGAAAGCTGTGTTTGGGTCCCCATTCACTCTTGGATTGGTGCTTATGAAAAGCACCATAGGGTGCAATGGACCATATATGGACCCTGGAGAAGCACTGAGGGCTGGAGATGGAAGTCTCCAATTGCATAATAATGTGGGTGGGGCTTAATAGGGATGACACAGAGCTGGACGGTTGAAAGGCAGGGTTTGCATGTAAATGGGCAGGGAACAGGTTGCAGTGGGCAGAACGGATGGAAAAAGAATGGGTGGAAAAGGTGGCTGCGGTTACCACAGAGCTCACCACCACCAGAGAATCAGCTTCTATCCCCAGAGACCCAGTAATTCAATCTGAGAACTTGGAGTCTCTGGGGAAGATCCGTGAGTTTCCAGGAATGGCAATGCACACTATTTTGAGGTGGCACAGTCACAGACGTGTGAACAGGGCCTGTAAGGGAAAGTATAACAATAATACTATGGACTGGAAATCATAAAATCTGGTCTGAAATGTGTCCTTGCCTACTTGATTCGATAGATAACATTAACAATCATTTTTTTAATATAATGTCTATATAGGTGGCCATGACACTTTCTAGCAGGACAATCGGACACTACCTTCACCCACTGCATATGGTAATCTTAACCCTTTAAGGATCCAAGGGGTGTGCAACACTTCACAATGGTCCTGAAAGCGTGAAATACACTCTGCCAGCAACTGTCATGTCCACCTCCATAGATTTGAATTCCAGGACTTAGTGAAGATTTTAACTCTTTATCAGAGGTGCAAGGGAAATATTCATAGGGTTTTCTGGACATATTAAAGTAATTGGGAGGGGTTCTTATATGGAGGTGTTTCTTTGCTCTGCAATGCATTGCGTACCTCCTCTGGCACTCGAAGGGTTAAGGTTTCTCAAGGTATAAAAAAGTTTAAAGGAAAGTAGTGTTTCAAAATAAAAGCAGCTCCAATTAATCTTCATAGTATTTGACCCGTGCAGAGTGTTATATCAATACTATCAGAGTTGTAGTTCAAGAGTAATTGTATGATAAAGTGTCCCCCTCCTGCCCCTTTTACCTAGTGTAAGTCACCTCCTCTCAGCTGTGGAATATGGTCACTTGACCGGACAGGTCTCAGCAAGGGACAATCTTCTTACTGTAAGCATAAGGAAAACCCTACCCCCTTGACAGGTTTTTCAGTATTTTTCATTATGCTCACTGAAGATTGTCCCTCTCTGCGATCCATCCAGACAGTCTTGCTGCTCTAAGCTGAGCAGTGGTGCATCAGTAAAAGGGGCGGGAGGGGAATACTTTATCATTCAATTACTCTTGAAATACAACTCTGACAGTATTAAAATAACACTCTCCATGGCCCAAATACTATGAAGATTAATTGGAGCTCCTTTTATTTTGAAATATTACTATCACTTTAAGTATAACTAAATATACTCTTATATGTTTCATGTAAGAAAAGCTTATTTTCTATCTTAGTTATTTGTTCAAGTGTAAGATAAAGTAAACTGCATCCTTATACGTGGATAATGTCATGTGTTTCACACTGGGAAAATGATCACATTAGGTGTAAAAAATAAAAGTTGATGTTTCCTTTGAAACATCATATTGTGTTCTGCGATTGTACATGAAGTAGTTGCTAACAGGTTTTTATACACACAATTATGTTAGAAGGAATTGGACTTTGGAAAACATTCTCGGCATCAGGGAATTTATTATGGATGGCTATTAAATATGAATATTTAACATGAACACAATGTTATTGTTAATATGCATTTCAGGTCTGTTTGCCTAGGATTTCCAAACAAATGATAATAAACTGAAAGACCCAGGAGGCTTCTCTGTTCTGCGAGACGAGACACAAGAGCCTCGCGATCTACAATCTCAGCACCATCTTGTGGCCTAGGGTACCGCTTAGAAGCATTGCTTCCTTACCTCTTACAGGCTTAACCCTATGAGTACCAGAGGGGCTGAGCATTGCATTAAAGTATGCGATTCAGCTGTGACTTATATAAGTAGGATTCCAGCCGTTTCTTTTGTGAGCATTGGTGATGGTGCCCGTTATCATTTGTTTTTCACACAAAGAGCACCCCTTATTCTCCCTTTTGCTCTTCCCTTGTTTGCATTACAGTGCGTTCCCAAAAATAATTAAAATAAAAGAAATATATATGTGTGTGTATATATGAATATATATATATATATATATATATATATATATATATACTGTATATTTATAAACCAAGTTTACAGTATGGACTGTAATCTGCTATGATAATCCAGTGCAGGCTGGCAGATATATAAACCTGCGACTCTGAGGTTTGAACAGATTCTACAGTTGTTGCATATATATATATATATATATATATATATATATATATATATATAGTCCTGTGAGTGTGGTTCTTATTATTCTTTATTCATATAGCACCAACTAATATATATATACACACACACACACATACCTGGATCTGCCCCAGAGACTCTGGTTTTAGCAGTGTAAATACTGGGTCTCCGGGTACAGAGTCTAATTCACAGGAGGTAGTTGAGTTTTCTCCCACTTCCTTTCCACTTCTTCTTCTTCCTAGTCTGTTCCTCCCACTTCTCTGCCACTTCTCCTCCTTCCTAGTCTGTTCCTCCCACTTCTCTGCCACTTCTCCTCCTTTGTAGTCTGTTCCTCCCACTTCCCTTAGACTTATCTTCCTTCCTAGTCTGTTCCTCCCACTTCTCTGCCACTTCTCCTCCTTCCTAGTCTGTTCCTCCCACCTCCCTCCCACTTATCCTCCTTCCTAGTCTGTTCCTCCCACTTCTCTTCCACTTCACCTCCAGCTAGTCTGTTTCTCCCACTTCTCCTCCTTTCTCACCCTGTTCTGCCCACTTTCCACCCACTTTATGACACATTCCCTCCACTTGTGATTAAGCCTCACCTCTTTGTGATGCGAATCACGTCACTTATAGCTAGTGTAAAAGCCTGGTCCAGGTAATGTTAACCCTTTGAGTGCCAGAGGGGTATGCAATGCATTGCTTTGCAATGTGTTGTGTACCCCTCTGGCAGTCAAAGGGTTAAGCGGCCGCTACATCACTGCTCCACGCGATGCAGTCTTGCGCAGTAGAGGCTACCTGAATGCGCACAGTCTCCACTGTGCATGACTGCAGCACGCACAGCAGTCTGTACTGCGCATGACTGCGTCGTTACACACGTTTTAGCAAATTATTATATAGGATGGGCTCCATTAACCCCATTGCAATTCATTGAAGGCCTCTCTGAATTCAAAGCAATTAATAAATGACACCTATTTCCCCTCTGCTGAAAGTGGGCAGCACATTTTAGACCTCTCTAACTTTCAAGCAATAACCCTTTGAGTGCTAGAGGGATGCAAAATGCATTGTGAAATAAGGCATTGGGCACCCCTCTGGCAATCAGAGGGTTAACAACCACATTTTAATAAATAGAAATTTGGTGTCTTTTTTCACTATTGTGCAGTTTGTTTGCTTTAAAATTCCTCCCTTATTACATCAGCCTCAAAGTGTTTTATGTGCTCACAAACAGGCAAACAATAATAAGCGCTTACAGTAGTTTGAAAATATACTATTCACACCCATCTTCACACAATGCTGTGTTTTCACACCTGGTTTCAAACACATAGGTCCGTATGCACAAAGACATGTTGCAATTCTGTAGCAAAACAATGTAATGGACAAATAATTCTGATTGATTTCAATGGGGCGTTTAACCCCTTGAATGCTGGAGAGGTTTCCAATACACTTTGAAGTCCCATTAATATCAATGGAAATATCTATCTTCCCTCTATGGTTCGGCTGCACCAGAATGACACTTGTTCTCTTTAGTACATCAGCTGCACAGACTTTTGCATTATTTGAATCATGCAGCAGAAGAAGATTCCCCCTTTCTCCTCCTCTTCTCAGTTGCTTTACCTTCAAGGATGAATTGTTTTATTAAACTGACTGTCCCCAGCATCTGCAGTACATAATAAAAGCCTGACATAGCAGCCTGCCTGCCTTCTGTGTCCTGCAGATACTCATCATAAGTGTCAGGACATACCAAGGTTAGCGGTCACTGGAACTGCGAGCGCTGGCCCTGCCTTGCCAAACACTCTTGGCAGCTGAATGAATGTCACAGAGAATAGACGGGGAATTACAAAGGTTAAACGGAAGACAGCCTCTCCTCTTTTTTTCTGGGGAAGCAAAGGGCTCATTTTTAAAACACTTGTAAAATAAACGTGTGTGTGTCTGCAGCCCTTTCACCCCACACTCTAGTGATGTTAAACAACACGAGCCTTGCTCAGACAGATCTTGAGATTATTGTTCAGATCCACCAACATCTTGGACTGCAAGTTACAGGCACTGATCTCCATCATGTGGACCAATATCTTAAAGGTAGGGCTCCCATAGTTTTGAAAGGGCACAGTTCCCACCCTACATAAGAAGGAAGTAGTGGTGCTGTGCAGGCCACATCTGCATCAAACCTTCTTAGTCAGTACATTTCAAAACATATTCTCATAGGATTCTATTTAACCCTTTAACGACTGCCAAATATGGTGGCACTGTTTTTTTTTGGTTTTTTTTTCTCATTGAATTCTGGGGTGGCAGAGTAGTGTGCAGCCCACCTATCTGGTCCATAAAGGGTTAGTAATGTCTTGTATTAATAAAAAGTAATATTGTAGATATTAAAAAATAAATTGATGCCAGTGTGATCTCTCAAACCATAAAGTTCTCCCCTCCCTTCCCTTTCACTGACGTCAGCATCTAGCTGACAGAAGGGGGGAGATTCACTAAGTGGTGGTCAGGGGAGGGCTGGCAACTTATGGCCCAGGAGGCAAATACATTCAAGTGGCCCATTTCTATATCGTTCAAGCCCACTACTATACAGCTTACAAGAGAAATGGTTTATGCTACTAGTTTATCTCCATTTGGATTGTTCCTCTGTGGTGTGATTTGTGTAGTTCCATTTCAATTGTAAGCTCTCTGGTATCACTAGTGTAGTTCCATTTCAATTGTAATCTCTCTGGTATAACTAGTGTAGCTCCATTTACAGCAGCAATTTAGAGATTTTGTGAGGAGCAGTGGCCCACCAGCCCAGACATATGACCGGCCCAGGGGGCAGCTGCCCTCCAGGCCAGCCCTCCCCTGGTGGTTGTGATAAATAGGTGATAAAGTGGAGATGACCTCTCCAGTTTATCATTTCTCCAGTTCCTATGTTATTCTATGGAATAAATGAACTTCAGCTTTGGAGATCTTAGTGCATTGGCTCTATAGAATTACATAGGAATTGGAGAAGTGATAAACTGGAGATGTCATCTCCACTTTGTCACCTTTTAATCACCATTTAGTGAATCTCCCCCATGAAGATCCTGGTCTGGGGACAGGCAGGTGGCTCTTCAGCAGAGGTGAAATACTGCAATCTATAAATAAATACTTCATTAAAACAGTCTACAAGGTGGGCTTATAAACCAGACATAGTTTGTAGACCGTGCCAATTAAGTATTTCTTTTTAGATTGGGGTATTTCGGCTCTGCTGAAGAGCCACCTCAAGTGGCACGACTCGAATCTCCTTCTCTCAGCTTTACAGCTGACATCAGTGCAAGGGGAGGTAGGTGGGAAATTTATCATCGTATATCTCTCAAATGGACTGGCATCAATGAACTTATTTTTTTGAATATCTACAATATAACTTTTTTATTAATACATTACTAACCCTTTGAGTCGACAGAGAGGTAAGCAATGCATTGCTCTGCAATGCGTTGAAAACCCCTGGCACTCAAAGGGTTAAAGACCTAAGTAAGCTCATATACTCTGCCTATCTTTTGAACAAAGGAAAAAAAAAAGTGCAGAACTCATAAGGGACATTACGATTTTGCGGCCATAGTAAAGTAAGCAGAGGGTTATTATCAGGTGGTGTGAGATCTCCTTTAAACTTGAATGTCCACTAATGGGCAGATCTAACAGCTGGAATACTGGGCAGGTCCTCCTGTTAATCTGTTGCGGTGTCCCAAAATGTTTGAGTTATTGCTTTTCTTTACTATAAAAGGGCAACAAAACGCTGACAGTAAGAAGAAGACAATGTCAAGGAGAAAGGGGTTATTGGTATTTTGGATACTCTTGACTGCACGGCTTGGAGAGAGAGTTATTCTTGTCACAAATCCTTTTGTCTGCATCTGCTGACTGCTTGCCCGTAGCCAGCAGCATACTTTAACTGTTTTGTCACCTACCAACATCACATGCATCAGCTGTCGTGCTTTTGTTACGGCTATTGTAGAACTAATCCACTGAGGCTGTTCTTCTGTGCAGTAAATAAACAGAAAGTGCTTCTCAGACAATTCTACATGAATATTTCAGATGGGTTTTACAACTCTGATTCACAAAACAAAACACACAAAAAATACGCCTTGAACTCTTCTGGATTCTATTGCCCAGAGGCGCTGACTGCAGGTCCTAGTAGCAACTAGCCCAATTAAGTAAATTACAAAAAAAAAAAAAATCTTATTCCAGAGCTTTACTCCCACCCGCCCCTATGTTTTAACCCATAAAGTTGATGCATGATGAAGTGAAGGTAGAAAAGACAAAAGAAAAAGTGGGCGACCTGAATCATGACTCCACCATGTTTATGGCCCAATAAGGGCCAATGGGCCTTATGCACAAAAGGAGAGACTCAGTTATGGGAAGCAAACTACACAGTAGGGCAGGGCCGGATCTACAACCCAGGCACTCCTAGGCAAGGCACTCTAGGTGCCTTTAGCCCCACCCATGGCCACACCCCTATTCATCACATGGCTCTTCCCTCAGTCCAATCCACTATTCCCTGGTACAGAAAATATCTTTGGCTTTGACCCCTTGGTTGCTAAAGAAATCCCCAACACGTTGTAGAACAATGCGTTGGAGATCTCTCTATGATCCAAGGTGTTAACCCTTTGAGTGCCAGAGGGGTACGCAACGCATTGCAGAGCAATGCGTTGCATACCCCTCTGGCACTCAAAGGGTTAAATAATAGCCTGTAAAGGGGTATAAACTGCTGCAGGAACACTGAGATTGTGCTGGCGACACCCTCAATTCAGTTATTGGGTGTGTCCATCACAGTTGAGGCACCTCCCCTCAAAATTTGGGCACTGTAGGCAGCTGCTGCCTCTGCCTATTGGGAAATACAGCCCTGCAGTAGGTTACAGTTGGTTTGCTGCAGAATTGCTCCACTTTTTCCCCTGTGCATAAGGCTCATTGAGGCTGATGTACTAAGAAGATTTGCAACAATTCTGGGGCAAACCAGCTACACCACCTATTGATTTCAAAGGGTCTCTAACAACTTGAATTCTTGAGAGACTTCCAACGCATACAAGGGGTTAAAATCACCATTTAAATCAATGAAAATCCCCCAAAATGTCATTGATTTATTGTTTATTTATTTCCGATGGTGCAGATAGTTTTCTCCGGAATTGTGCCAGTTTTCTTAATACACCAGCCTTACTGTTCCCCCAAGCCACAAGGAGGCAACCTATGGCTGTCTAGCTGTTATTGCATTACAAATCCCATCATCCTTGGCTGGCCAATGGCTCGCTGAGAATGATGGGGGCTGCAGTCCATTGACTGCTGGTGTTCTGAAAGTTGACTGCCTTTGTCCTAAACTGCTGTGTGATTGTTAATGCAATGCCTTAGAGTCGTCTCTAGCATAGAAGGAGTTAAAAGCTCCATTTAAAGCAGCAGTACACCTTTTAATGAAAGCAAAATAAAAAAACATATATTGAAATTTTTTCCAAGCTGAATGAAACAAGGGTGACCAGGGAGGTTATGCACCCTTTCCCATTCTGGGCTTGTACATTAGAGTTGCCATTGGAATAGACTTAGTAAAATCCTATATAATAATTTGCTAAAACGTGTGTAACGCCATGTCATGCGCAGTAGACACTGCTGAGCGTGTTGCAGTCATGCGCAGTAGAGACTGCCCGCACCGCGGCTGATACAGAGGACGCTCCAAAGGAGCGCCCAGCTCTGTATCAGCCGCGGCGCGGGCAGTCTCTACTGCGCATGACTGCCCCACGACCGGGTGGCAGCGGCACTGTGGCCCGTGTAACGGGCTCTTCAACTAGTAATTAATAATTGTCCTTTAAATCAGTGGCAATTCTGTTGCAAATGGTTTGCACAGATAGAATAAAACATTACAAGTTTCCAGAAAGAACTGAAAATGAAAAGTTAAAAAAAAAAAGTGAAAAAGAGATAAAAACTGATACCTGAGGGAAGGAGACAAACAGTACAAGTACTTTACCGAGAATTCATTCACCCTTGTGTGCACATGATTCCTCTGAACAAACTCTCCTACCCCTACTGTTTGTCAGGTCAATATTGACTGAGGAGAAACCTTTCTCCTGATCATAGCCCAGGAACATGTTGTCTTCTGCTGGACTTGTCTCGTTAAGACCTGGCTGGTCCTTTGGAAAAAGTGGAAAAAGCTAAAAATGAACAAAACAAACCACTGCTGTATGCACCATTAGCACCAGAGATTGGCAAACAGCTTCTGAGACTGGGATTCAAGTGGAAGCATATCTGATATGCTGCTCTTCTCCTTGGCCATTGAGACATAACTGCAGATTTAACAAAAATCAATCCTGTTTTCCAACCCTTCGGTATACGATAAAAATCTGGCAAAAATGCCACCATTCCGGCCGTATACAAACACACATACAGGCTCTTCTTCATCAAACTAAAGAGAAGGGAGGCTCAGGAATTAGCTTGGGCCAGCATGACTGGCAGGGCAAGGGGCTTATTAGGTATTTAGGGCAAGTGAGGCCGATGGGTTGGGGGAAGTTAGGTAGGAGCGGTGGGAGCTAGGGTTGGGATTTAGCCCTTTGAGTGCCAAGGGGGAAGGAACGCATTGCTTTGCAATGCGTTGCATACCCCTCTGGCACTCAAAGGGTTAAAGGAGCAGTAAGCTTTTTTTATGAAAAAATATATATTGTAGGGATTTTCCTATTGAGTAAAACAAGGGTACTCCCACTGCCGAGAGATTTATATTTCCAGAGTTATTACAGTTTAAACCCATGTTTTTTTTACATTAGCAGTGCCCTCTAGTGGTCAAATTCTAATTAGATTTCCTGTTAGATTCTAATGGAGAGGAAAGTCAGGACATACAGTTCTCTATAGAATGTGATAGAAACTGCCTGCCACTTCCTGTCAGTTAGAACTATCAGAAGGTAAACACAGTAAATTCACTTCCTGGTTATTTAAACTGCTATAAATTTTTAATAAAACATCGGACAGCGATGGGAGTGACCTTGTTTTATTCAGCAGGACATGCTCTGTAAAATATGTGTTTTCATAAAAAAAAGTCTACTGCTCCTTTAAGGTTGGAACTCGGCCTCTTACCTTCATCAATGGAGCGGAGCTACGCAGCATACCCGTGCACCCCGGTTTTAAAATGTTTTGTTTCTTTTCACGCTTGCTAATTTCTTTCTTTCTCTCACCTCACTTTGCTATTTTTTTGTAATTCTAGTTTAGGGAGCTTAGCCAGACAGGAGTTTAGCCAGGGGTTTTGATGTTAGATAGAACTGATACTTTGTACTACAGAATTTTATTCAATAAAGTTGTTGTTGTTTGTGGGCGTTGATTGCAATACAATGCATTGGATACATCTCTGGCACTCAAAGGCTTAAGCCGCATTCAGGGCATTAAAGGGAAGTACCAGGGATTATCCTCAGGAATAGTCACAGAAAACCTGCATTTACAGCTTTTTCCACAAAAATTCCAGCCCTAATCATAATCAATGAACTGACTTTAGCTCTTCTCCATCAAGACAAATAGTACAAACAGTATTACATAAATGGTGCCTGAACAGGATTATTTAGTATTATATTTTAGGGATTTAACATGAATAATTAGTTTTTTACTTATTCTAGCTCTAACTATATAATAGTTAAAGTTATATAAACCTAGTACATTTTTAGGTGTTACTGTTCCTTTAAACTTCTCCATTTCCTCTCCCGTTTCGTATAGGATATGATTTAACCAACATGACCCTCATTTTGTTAAGTAGTATTTCCTAGTATTTCCCTTCAGCCAACCACTTTCTATTTTCACAGCCTGACCTTTTGTTCAAGTGGTCTAAAGAATCAGTAAAGGTTTATTATGGAAAAAGGAACAAACAGAGGAAAAACATATATATTTTAGACCTTTCTTGCTGGGTAAAACATAGGTGCTTCCACTACTGAGAGATGAGTAATGCAAAAATCTTTGCAGTTCAAAGTATCACAAAGTGGCGGAGCTGTGACCATACCTGGGAACCTTCTTGTTCCAAGCCTCTGGAGTACCACTAAGTTGTGGGGATGGGCGTGTCCAAATGAAAAGATTTGTGTCATAAAGTAGGTGGGACTTAACTGGGATAGGTGGGATTAGGAGGAGGGAAGGTGGGGTTTGTCCTTACAATAGGTGGATAGTAGACAGAAATAGTCGTACAGTGAGCAGAACCAGGGATGGATTGTGGTGGAATACCAACCAAGGGGGTTTTATTAATTGAATGCCAGATAGTATCTAGTTGATTATGTTGCAATGAGTTTGGATAGCTCTCTGGCATGCAAAGGGTGTGGAGGATCAACCTTCGTCCCTGAAGATCATGTAATTACCTCTAAAAACAGAGTCTCTCTGATTGATTTAGAGAGGTCCCAGATATGGCTGTTACTATCACATTCTATGTATAACTGTAACCAAGGCTCCCCTCTTTCATAGCGTTGCATTAGAATAACTGTCAAGAAGACACAGCAGCGGGAATGGACAAATCCGCTAGTGCCACTCCAATGGTGATAGCTTCCAGCACCAATCGCTGCTCTACATTCTAAGGTTGAACTTGATGGACTTGTGTCTTTTCTCAGCCAAATCTACTATGAAACTGTGTAATAATAAACTATGATCAGTTTAGTGCAAACCGGCTCACGCATTTCACCTCTGAAAAGAATTTAGTCCCAGCAAGCCCTGAATTCCTCCACAGTAGGTGCTCAGGAAAATGGTGTCAAGTTACACAAATTTTCTCTACACCTTATTAGTACATAACATAAAATGTTGCACAGAGGAAAGAAACTCTGAAACGTCCCCCTGCTTTGACTGTGGAAATGTTGTTAAGAGGAGAATTGTCATTGTAAGGAGGTTAGTAAACTTGTGTTAGCAGCCATGGTTCTAGAACACTGATTCCAGCTCATTGTTTACTGTGGAATCGTATTAGTACCTCTCCCTCTAGTGTGAGCTGTAATAATTTTACAGTGGATTGTCTCCCACCATTAAAAATACCCTTGATTTACCCAGCCAGAAAAGCCCTACAACATGTATTTCCTTATAATACAAGTTTCCTACTTTTCTGTGTATCCTCTCCTATTTCTTCTACGATGTGATTTCCTGAACACGACCCTTATTCTGTAAAGTAGTATTTCCTAGTATTTCCCCTGAGCCAGCCACTTTCCATTTTCAGAGCATGACCTATTTTTTATCTTTAAAGGGATAGTAATGTTTTATAATAAAAGCAGCTCTAATTAATATTCATAGTATTTGGGCCTTGGAAAGTGGTATTTCAATTCTGTCAGAGTTGTAGTTCAAGAGTAATTGAATGATAAAGTATCCCCCTCCCACCCTTTTACTGATGTAACACTGCTTAACTTAGAGCAGCAGGGAGTGTCCAGGTAGATTGCAGAGAGGGACAATCTTCAATTAAGATAAGGGAAAAAGCTGAAAAACCTGTCAATGGGGGCAGGGATTTCATTGTTCTCACAGTAAGAATATTGACCCTTGATGTGAGCTGTCTGGTCCATGGACTGGATTCCACATCTGGGGAGTGGGTAAAAGGGAAGGGAGGGGGAAACTTTATAATTCAATGAATTTCACAGTCCCTGACAGGAAACTCTCTGGAATCAGATCCAGAAAGTGTAAAAAAAAAAAAAAAAAAATAGCTGGAGATGGAAATTTATTTTTTAAATCAATGGTTATAATCTGATTAACCCTTTGAATGTCAAAAGTGGTGTCCACTACAACACAGTGGACACCACTCTGGCACTCAGAGGGTTAGATGGGGCCTTGATATATCATGTTTAAAACATGTGCTGAATTCAGTTGCATTCTTTAGACATTAATTGAAGAAAATCAATAGTCTGTGTGCTGTAGTTGTGTTACAAGATAAACTGGCTGGCCAGATACTTTGTCAAACAGAATGAAGTTTTCTCATCCAGATAAAGTCAGTTTCTAAACGGGTCACTGTGTTGCAACCAAGGTTTGATAGCTATGTGGCCTTCAAACACTCTGCTTACATCCACTACAAAGCTGGACAAACATACTTTAAAGTGATAAGGCTCTGAAAAGATCAGGGGCTTTTTAACTCTGGTGACTAAAATGAGAAAAATTAAATAAATGACATTCATTTTAAAGAGATATTTCAGTATTGCAATCACTCTACAAACAGTATCAGCCACTGAGACTAAATTATTTCTCGTCACAACACCAACGCGGAATTTCAGCTTGCTGTAATTTGAATCTTGTTTCAGTGGACTGTAAGTATAGAGATTAAGGGGAATTTTCTGGGGAAAACCAACACATGCAAATGCACATTGTTTTAAATGGGACTTTTAACCCCTGGCATGCTGGAGAGTGCTTCAGGACCCTCCTTGCATTCAAGGAGTTAAAAAAAACTCCATTTAAACCAAGGAAATTTTTAAAAATGTTAAGTTGTCCCCTATGGTCCAGTTGGTTTAACTCTTCGAGTGCCAGAGAGGTATTGCATTGGATTCCTCTTTGGCACTGAAAGGGTTAACTTTTGAGTGCCAGAGAAGGAGCCAATGTAATACCAAGCAAAGCGTTGCTGACTCCTCTGACAATCAAAGGGTTTTTCTAGAATTGCTTCAAATGAATGGAAAAACGCACAAAATTGTCATCATCGTGTTGAATGACAAGTCACACTGCTCAAAAACACAGAGCTGCACATTTTGGTCCAGAATTGTGTTATCTGCACATGCAAGAATTTGTATTGATTTCAAAGGGATTTCACCAAATATTGCAGGTTATCGTGATTACTGTGTGATGCTGAAGCTCCAATATTGAATCTGAAGAAAAACATAATGGTGGAAGTGTATAGATTAATGCGATTTTATATTTAATTGAAAAACGAATTATAACGGTCGCTTATTTTATATAGGGTTACCACCTAGCCGGTATTTTACCAGCAGGCCGGTAAAAAATTGGCTTCTGTCCAATGTTAAGTCTATGGAGAGAATGCCATGGCCGATATTTTTTGTAAGAAAAGGTGGCAACCCTAATTTTATATGCGATTTCATATGCGATGTCAGTGAATCAAACAAATAACCAGTGTGAAAATAGCTCAAATGTTTACAAACAACCCCTTTGTTGCAATATAGGAATCTGTAGCATCCACAGGGTGTAAAATGTGCCCTTTAAAGAGACAAATTTAAATATTACTTGATATCATATGAAATAATATATTGTAACATTTATAGATATTCATATAAAGGTCTCCCTTCCTCAATAGAATTTAAGATGTATTTAGTTTCATCTGCTATTTCATATATTCTGGAGGAAGTAATTTTCCTTTGCACTCCTCACTTCCTGCTGTGTCACACACACAATAGAGTACAGTCTCCTGGCCAGGAAGTGGGGAATGAGACGGAAAATTGTTTCCCCAGACTGCTAAAAAAAAAACCCAGTACATTCAGTATCATATATATAAAATTCTATCAGTGGGTGAAAACTTTTACATAAATATCTGTACATTTTACATAATATTCTTTCATATAATATTAAGCCAAATTTAAATACACCTTTAACCCTTTGAGTGCCAGATGGGTACAGAATGCATTGCTTTGCAATGCATTCTGTACCCCTCTGGCACCCAAAGAGTTAAGGGGCACTCTTTAACCCTTTGGATTCTAGAAATGCCTCCAACACATGGTGCTGGAGAGATCTCTTACAAAAACAATTTTTAAAGGGGCAATGATGAGTTTCAACTTGTCTTTTATTATGAATTCTTGCAATTTGTAACGTCCCCTTTAAGAAACTTTGCCTTAATTTTGTATTAAAATTACAATGGGGGGTACACTGTGCATCCACACCCCCTACCCACTTCTAAATCTTAAATTGCTAAATAGGAAATGATAGCTGGATTATTTATGCAGATATTCTATACATTTTAAATCTACCAAACAATTTTTTTGTGACTCAATGCCTTGAATGTTCAAGACGTCGCCAATGCAAGACGTCTTCAGTATCTAAGGCGTTAATCTGCTCGTTTAATGAAAGGAAGTTTTTTTGAGTTTGAGGTAAAAACAAGGGTAAAGGTCATATTCGGTCAGCACGGTCCCATAGGGGTTAAGAGTCACTTTGTTTTTCCCCCATGTGACATTCAGGAGATATGAGGGGGGGAACCTGGACATCTGTTCTTTAGAAATACAAGGAGATAAAAAAAAAAAGAGCACAAGAAATTCTAAGATGAATAAATGAACAAGCGCACACAAAAGGATCTTTAGATTTGGGCATTCTTGTTTGGCAAGGAGGCAGTCACTAAGGCTAATGAAGCATTGGTGATATGGGACGTATGCCAGTGTAACAAAGAAGATGTGCATCAGTTCTGCAGATGTGCCAAAGGCCCTGGAGGAAAATAATGACATAATCACCATCAGTGTCACAGACCAGACTGTACACAAGGTGAAACGGGAGAAAATAAAATTCTTTACACGCCTGATCTGAGCGCACACAGAGGAGAATCACAGCTTCTCTCTTGTACTGTCTATTATATAGAATAAGAAACATAAGCTATGTTTTACACATAGACACATAGCTTATTCTCCATCCAGTTTTTTCCCTATGAAATATATGTACGTTAGTTTAGTAACACGTGCACTGTCCTGTTGAATGTTACTGTTTGGCATAGCTGAAAACTTTGAAAATGAGATCACCCAGAGATCTTTAAAATAGTAGTCCATGAGTAATGTGCACATTGGTGAAATCATTGTAACAATAGTAGAATGAAATAAACACAAGTTTGCTGTTCTATTTTATGAAGTTGTTCACACTAGAGATGATCTCAGCATAAGTCATGAACCAGTGCAGCTTGCTGCAACTTTCCTCTGATACCATGTGAATGCACCTACAAATCTGTAGCATGGGTTTCAATGGGATGGCATTGAAATTTCATTAAAGAGATGGTAATGGGGCAATATAAAACCATTTATGATTATTCAGTATATTTTTACATAATCTTTCAAGACCAACCTGCATTTTAAAGGGTAACTATCAAGTGCTGGTTGCCTCATTGGCAGGTCTGCTACCCTGGAAGTAGACCTGCCAATGAAACCTTGGCTGCTTTTTGAGCTCCAATGGACCAATGGGGAAGAGAGGAGGAGGTCTGGTACATTGGGGTTTCCATGTGCCTCGATACTGCATCATACAGGACATATTCCTGTCCATATGGACTGAATTCCAGACACTGAGACCAGGATTCATCAAACTGCGGGAAAAAGCAGCGTATCAAATATGCTGCTCTTTGTCGCGATCATTGATGGATACCTTCAAATATTCATCAATGATTTGCCTTGTTTCCCTGCTTTAAGTATGCGAAGCAGGGAAAATTCTGTAAATTGGCCGCTTGTGGGAAAAACACACACATACGCATAAGCGAAAATGTGTATGCGTGTGTTCGCCCCATGCATTGGAGTGGGATCTGCCAACTTGAAGCTAGCGGATCAAATTTGCAGCTCTATGTGGCAATCGCTTATTGAAGAATAAGCGATGGCCAGATACAATCCGTAAATTACTAAATGGGCGAATGGTTAATGAGCAAAAAAATCCTCTGATCTTCTTGAGCATTAAGCCACTTGCACCTTGATGAATCTCGGCCTCTGTGTGCATGGCCCAGATTTTGTGACTGAGAGCTGCAGACTTCAGGATTGAGTTCCAGCTGAGGGGGTGAACAGACCTAGTAAATCATGACAATTGACCTTTAACATTCTTTTAAGATCAATTATGCACCGAACAAGAATACTAACCTTCTAAATCATAGAGAGGTGCACAATGTCCTGCTCTGCAAAGCATCAAGCACCCATGACAAAACCCTTTGAGTTTCAGAGGGGTGTCCAACGTATTGCTGCACAAAGTAATGGGCAACTCACTTGCACTCAAAGGGATAACCCATTGAAAGCAATGCAATGGAGATGTCTCTAGGGGTTAAATATGATGAGGAGTAGATGACAAGCTCCTGGCACTGTGACCCCTTATGATCTGACAAGAGCTCCAGCTGAATGGATTAGGTGTTTGTGTTAGGGAAGGCTATCTGGCTGTTCCGTAAGTGACTTATGTCAGTTCTAAAGTGAATGTCTGCTTGAGAAAGTGAAAAAACAATAGAACACAAGCCTGAAGTGAATCTGGAAACAAAGCACTTGGCTTCGGCAGTGTCCCTTTTCATTGCTTCCAATTAAAGATTCATAAGGATAACTTTAATTTTTTATGAGACTTTTTTTTGCATTACCATTTTAGCTGTGTCTACGTCTGATAGTATCTACAGTTACCTCTTAAGTACAGAGAACCTGTTGTATGGTCAACTGGCAAGTCTGCTGCCTACACGAGCAACAGCAATGTGGTGAGAAAGACTCCATATTCAGTGGCCCAGTGTAAACCGTTGAGGACTAGAGTGGTGTGCAATGCATTGCGAAGCACAGTGACAGCCAGACTTGACTGGCTGATGATCACAGGTGGTCTACAGTGATTGGACATTGTTACATGAATTGCAAATATTCAACTGTTTGAGATGCCAATCTTGTTGTCCACTGTTCAAACACTCCGTGTAGGCCATCATCAGAGTAGTCTATAACAACTTCTCCATGGGAGGGGGCAATCATTTTTGGGTGACTCTACACTGCTCCCTATAAATGCATACTGCTCCTCTATATTAAAGGGATAGAAATACTTAATATGTAAAAACATTATATTATAGGGTTTATTCTCCTGAGTAAAACAAGGGTACTCCTACTTCTAAGATATGTTTTATTCAAAAGTTATTACAGCTCAAACTTGAATATTTTAGGTTCAGTATCTCAGTGGCATGAAATTGTACAGTGGCGCTGTTGCTACACCATTCTATGTACAGCTCTGCTCAGTTGACCATAAATCTCCATAGGATAGTGTAACAACAGCGCCACTGTGCAATTTCAGGCCACTGTAAGACTGCACCTAAAAAAAAATCAGGTTTGAGCTGTAATAACTTTTGAATAAAACACCTTTCAGCTTTGGGAGTTCTCTTGTTTTACTCAGGGGGATAAACCCTGCAACACATTTTTTTTTTACATATTAATCATTATTATCTCTTTAAAGAGGAACAAACACCGTTCAAAATTAACTCTATGTTATGTTAGCCACTTTTGTATTTAAAACAATAATTTGAGATAGTTAATATTATTTATTTGTGCAAATTAGACACTAGTGGCTGGCATGTCAGCCAGATAATAATATTCTACACTTCTCTCCCACCCGCCACTCCACAATGACCAGTGCTACCTCATTTGCATAAAATGTCAAATATGCAAATCCTGCCAAGATGGATGCTGCTACTGAGGTGAGAAAGTGGACAGGCGACTGTTTTCCGCTTTAGGTAGACTGGCTAAAGCAATTTTCTGCATCTTTCACAAATTAACCCTTTCACAAATTAACCCCTGGCACTCAAAGGGTTATAACAGAAAGTCTGTGGTACTATAAAAAATGGACAAATAAAAATTCACAAATCCCCGCTGATTTAAATGGAAATTGAATTTTAACTCTTTCAGTGACAGAGGGGCACCCCTCTTGCACTGAAACAGTTAAACCTTTGAATGCGAGTGATGTCCCCAACTCATTGCTCCTTTCTAAACATCTGTAGGTTTCCACTGTACTCACATACACAAGTGACCCCATCACCACCTCCACCGCCATAGATCTCCCCCCCCCATACAGGTGTCTATGCACCAACCACAGACTTACATTACAAACAGACAAATGGGAAAACAAAGGTAGACGCCAACTAGTGGACTAAGAAATGGGGTGAAATTTTGGGGCAAACTACTACATACATGGAATAAATAAAAATTGCAATTTATTAAAATGGGGCTTTTAACCCCCATTATTTTAAATTACTTGGAGATTTCTCTAGCATTCAGGGGGTTAAAAGCCTCATTCAAATCAATGGGAATTTGCAGAGTACTTGTTCCTTCATAGAGTGCAGTTAAGCCTTTAGCTTGATGGATAAGGCCCAGTTTGGCGTGGAAGGATGAAGGCTGATACACTAAACAAAAGTGGTGCAAATCTGGAACAAACTAAGTTCAGCGTGGACAACAAATAAATTGCTTTAAATTAATTGCTTTAAATGGTACTTTTAAACCCTGGAATGCTAGACAGGAGTCCAGTGTATTGATTTTCAATGTGTTGTGGACCTCTCAAGATTTAAAGGGGACAGGTGGTACCCCAGGCTGAGGTTAGGGTGGTGGGGGAAGATGTTGGGCGCAGGGCATAATACAAGATTCTCTCTGTGGAAATCCGCAAGCTGGCAGCCCAAGGGCCGCATGATTGAAATGACTGGCTTACTGCATCAGACTTAGAATCTTTTTTTTTTCTTGTTGCTAAGGATCATAGTTATACATTTTAGATTTTTTTCCAAATTATTTTACTGAATTTTACATGTAGATATAGTCAATAGCACGTCCTGCTAGACCACTTGTTCTCAACCACTGTGCCATGGCACTCCTGTGAAAATCACAGACCCAGTGAATCTCACTGTAGAGACACAGGCTTTTCTCCCCTGCCCACTCCTGTAAAAATCACCACCCCATGAATTTCCTGTGAAAATCACCTCCCTATGAATTTCCTGTGACGATCACCTCCCCATGAATTTCCTGTGAAAATCATCTCCCCATGAATTTCCTGTGAAAATCATCTCCCTATGAATTTCCTGACAAAATCACCACCCCATAAATTTCCTGGCAAAATAATTGCCCCATGGCGATTCTTGTGAGCTCTATGAACATACCTGGGAATTCGCTGAAAATCTGCCCACTTCTGCTCCTTTCTACCCTGTTCCTCTCACCTGCTCCTCCTTCCCCACAAAGTTCCTCCCACTTCCTCCCATGAACCCGTTAAGCTCTGACCCTCCTCGCGAGTTAGACCCACCTATTTTTCCTATGATTGGCTTCAATTATATCCCCCAGCAGCACCAGAGGAGTCAAAGAGGTATGTCTATGAATGACTGTATTTTTATACTTGCACCTTTCATGACCCTCTTGACAAGGGAATACAAAACAGAGTTGAGCTCTGAGAATTCCAGACTGTGTTTCAGTGGTACCTTGAGCCCAAAAACACTGAAAACCGCTGTGCTAGACTGTTCATTTCTTTAGAATGAAATGATGATATTTTATACAATCATTTACCCTTAGAGGGGTTATTTACTGACCTTGTTTAATTTCACCCTTGCAGACATTCTATATATGTTTACAAAAGTTTGATTCATCTTGGAACAAACCACAGTGACCTCTATCTCTTTAGTGGTGCAACTACCTGAGAACAGCGGTGTCATAATTTACCGTAGGTTAATATTTACTAGGTGATTACTTTATTTTGTTACTGTTGCACTGTTTAAGATCACAGTGTTTTGTTTTATATTTTATGTCCTTGAGAAGGGTTAGGCAATCCGTAGATCTCCATTTTCTCTATACTACAATTCTCATCATTCCCAGTCAACCAATGAAGTTGGATGCCTCTTTGGCATTCGAAGGGTCAATTCTGTGCTTGACTAGTTACTTATTGATAATTTTTTTATCAAGCCATTCCTTTTAATTCCAAAATTCCATTACATGCAGGCTCATTGTCACTGGCAGGATTACCTAACAGTGAAAAATCAACAATCATTTGACATATCGACTTGGAAAAGATAGTCCAAACCTTTTTTCCCCTTCTATAAATGGACCAACACATTGATCTGCTCCACTGAAAGCCATACAAACCCCTGTCAGCTGTTAGAATAAGCCCACATTTGTGCCTATTGATAACCTTTTGAAGGATGGAGGATATGTGAATGTCAGATAATAGGCATCAATGGCACGCACTGTCTTTGAACTTTTCCCCATCTCAGAAGGACAATTAATTATGAGGGCCTTAGGGGTAGGTCACAGCAAGGGAAAGCCTATCTATCCAGCCTCTCTCAGTGCTTGTTAACCCCTTGGATGCTGCAGATGTCTCATAAATTGTAAAGAAATGTGTTGGAGCTCTCTCTCGCATTTAAGGAGTTAACTACCTATATACATGTTTGAAATATGTACAAACCAATCTGTCCACACCAAAGAATTCAAAGCTTATGTTTTCAATACAGTGCCAGAAATCCATACAGCAACATGCAAATGAGTGCACTCAGTGCAATCACTTTTTGATTCCAAACCCATAAAAATATGGGTCTCTTAGCTTATGATTGTCTTTAACATGGTTTACACCATGATTTGCTGTAAACACTGTGTTACAATAGCAAGCATAAGCAAGCCATATTTATATTCTTGGAATCTAAAAAGTAACTACACCATGCACTCTAATTTGCAGGTTGCTGCATGGAATTCTGGGAATGCAATGGAAACACTTTGGATTAGTTTCTGGAGACGGTTCTTGTATTGTATTTAGACATGTAGATATACATGCAAGTATATTATATAGGTACTTTATTCTGTAGAGTGGAGGAATTTTTGTCACAGTTTTGCTCACTATAATCTCTAATGAAAGAGTTAACTAGAAACACTGACCCTGGGGTGAAGGTATGAATCAATGTTCTAGCTCTACGCATGCCTAATGCAAATTTACTAAGCTACTTATGTCAAATGTTCCCCTTAATGCTGCTTGTGTCAAGGAGACCACACTGGACCAGTCTATAGGTACTTTGAAGAGTTAGTTTCCTTTACACTGTGTTTAACTGTGCTAAACAAATCAAAGAGGAAATGCTATTTTTTTTAATGCCATTTCTCTGCGTATGCTATAGGGCAGGCGTAAGGGGCTATCTGGCATTAATGTCCTAATGGTCCACTAGTATGCACTACAGTGGTCATGTGCTGTAGTACAAACACTGAATTGCAGCCTCTGACATTAGACACTTTAGATCAGTGGAGCTGTGCTGGAGTAATCATACATACACCCAACTGTCACCAAAGTAGCCAATGAATCAAATTGAGGTGGGAAGCTAAATGTGTTGTATGGAGTCTGTTATTGCATAATTCTATTCTAAATGTGAAATCACCCATACACAACACACAATGACTTTTTTTAAAAGATCCACAGGGTAGGTTACAGCCAGTAATGGTTTCTCTGTGGTGTATTAAAATGGATGGTCTTTTCACCAAATCATTTCACAAATGCAAAACAGACAAACACAAAGCGTTTAGACTTTTCTCCTACATTAAATAGAGTAACTGATAAGGTCAGACATATGATACCTAAAGACATGAATCTGTGAACTCTTGAAGTCAAAGGACTTCTCTGTGCACAATCTTTCAAAGGAAATAGATCACAGAACTCCACTGAAACCCCTTTAAACTTTATGAAGCAGGAGGAGAAAAAGCTCTAAGTAGGAAGCTTGACAGAAGAGCCTTGAACTATTTTCTGAAGGAAAGATGAGACCCTCCCTAGGCTTCCACAAAACATCTTTTTTTTTCCAAAGGCTCTTCTGAACTTTGATATGTGCCAAGACACTGCTATTGAAAGCTGTATAATTATGTGCTATAGCCACTGTAGAAAATGCTTTGTTCATCTCAACAAAGAACAATAAGAAAAGTAAAGCAACATTGTAACACTGTATCTTGTTCTTTAAGGATGTTGAAAAAAGGTCACGATATGGTAAAACTAATAGAGCTGTTGAGTAAGGCAGTTTAAAGTATATCTCACAGGGCTTCAACTGGAGCCAGTGACAAAAAAAAGACAAGAGACAACTGCAAATGTAACAATGGACATTAAAAAGAAGATTACAAAGCACATTGCCCACTTCATTATATTGATGAACATCTATGGTACAAAGAGGAAGTGTTATCAGAGATCATTATTGCATAGAAAGGGAGCGTTCCTACAGAGCGAAGAGTCTTCCATGTCTGTCCTTTTTGTGATTTTTAGGAAAGTCTGAAAAGTAATCTCCCTGGAGAAAGAAGTAATTATTTTTATAGTGTAGAGTTTGGCTCCCCTGCTGCTGGTGATAACTCATTGTATTGTGCTGGTATGTCCAAGTGGTGGGCTTAACCCATGATATAGTACTGGGATCTCTAATTGGTGGATGTAACTCATAGTATAAAGGGGAGATCTTCTACTGATAAGCAAAACTCAGTATAATACAGAAACTGTGATAACATAATGTAATAAAATGGTATCTTCAACCGGTGGGCATAATTCAGCATATAATATCAAACACAGATATCCTACTAGTGGGCCTAAGTCAGGGTACATTTTAGATCAGTCATATCTGCTTGGTGGATCTAGCTCCGGGATCTTAATCTAGTGGATCTAACTCATGGTATATTACAAGGCTCTGCAACTGGCGGGTCAATCTCCTACTATATTTTAGGATTTCTAACTGGTAAGGAAACTCATGGTTTAATGCAGACATCTCCAGCTATTAGAGGTAATACACAGTATAGTACAGGGATTTCAAACAGATGGAACTAGCTCATACTATAGTGAAAGAGTTTCCAAGTAGTGGGTCTATCTCATTGGATATCATAGGGAAATCCAGTTGGCGAACCAAGGTGGCAGAGTTTGAGTGGGAGCTCATGGATTTTCTTCATACTGCATAGTGTATTTAATAGGGTCTTGAGTGACTACCATCCTATATAGGTCGACAAGAACATACAGACCTTTCCAGGATAATACTATGTTTTAGATAGTACACATGTAAACAAAATCCCATTGATTTCTATGTGGGGTTTGTCTTTGACACAAACATGCCACAGCAGTTTGTAAACTGTGACACATGGTGGGTGAATTAGAGGGATAGGAATAATTAAAATGTACAAATATGCTGAAGGGTTTATCCCCTGAGTAAAACAAGGTTACTCCCACTGCTGAAATGTATTTTACTCAAAAGTTATTACAGCTCAAACTTAGGTGCAATATCGCAGTGGCCTGAAATTGTACAGTGGCACTGTTGCTACACTATCCTATAGAGAGCTCAGGTCAGCTGACCATAAATTTCTGTAGGATGGTGTAGCAACAGTGCCACTGTACAATTTCAGGCCAATGTGATATTGCACCTAAAAAAATCATGTTTGAGCGGTAATAACTTTTCAGTAAAACATCTTTCAGCAGTGAGAATACTCTTGCTTTACTCAGGGGTATAAACACTGTAATACATATTTTTACATATTAAGTATTACTATCCCTTCAAAGGGGATCTATCTTATTAAATGTCCCCTTTATGAGGTCCACTTAGCTTATTTAACAATTTATATACTTATTAAATGCCCAGTTTATATATTAATTTGTGCATGTTACATACCCCTGCATCACCTAATATATTTAAAAGTTTCCTAATCTTTGTATAATAAAAGGATAAAGGTATTTTCTCTTTCAGACAACAGTGAATGGGTTGTGGTAAGGTTATGGGATCAGTGTAGGTGCAGGCATGCGAAGAGCTAGGGGCAACTAGGTTGCCTTTCCTAGGGTCACCTAAGACTCATCTATCAAATAGAAACAACGTTTTCTTTCCTCCCTTCCCTAAGGGAGAACATGTGATCACACTGAGGTTGGCTACTATGGAAAAGTATAAAACAAAAGTACAAAATAAAAAAAATCCCACTTATTAAAATTAGGCTTTAATGCTATGGGGCAGCTGGTTATGGCTAACCCTTTGAGTGCCAGAAGGGTACGCAATGCATTGCTCTGCAATGCATTGCATATTCCTCTGGCACTCAAAGGGTTACATTCCATTCCTTAAATTATTTAACATTTTTTCCTTGATGTCAAAATTTAAATGTGCGTAAGGGGAAGTTCATGTAAAATTTTTGGTCATAGACAGAAGAATAATTTGAAGCATTGCATTCTGCTGTTGTAAGCACCACTGGGTCTTGGCCATAAGGCTACAAATAAAATGACAGGGCCAAAATCTTCTTCAGCATCTAATTTGACTTTGCTTTTAACTGCTTGAAGCAGAGCGCACTACAGGGAACAGAAAGCCAGTGACACAGTTTATGATGGGACAAGTTCACTGCTTAATCATCCCCTGTACTTAACCTATATTACAAGTGGAAGGGAAAGTCAAGTGCATTTCAAAAGGACGCTGGGGTAAAAATGACCATATAATGCGCAAGGCTGTGATTTCAAAGGAAAAGCATCATATCAGACTTTAATCACATTGAAAGATCAGCAAACTGTGTCTGGAAGGAACTAAAGATTCTAAATATGGGAAATGCTCCGCTTGCGAAAAACCCATTGTATCCGATTTCATCATTAGCTGACTATATTAATGCAGGTTTGTGGTAAGGAATAAGATAGAAGGTTAAGGCTATATTAACCCTTGGATGCTATAGATGTTTCCAACATATTGCTTTGCAATGTTTATCTTAACATGCCTACATTTTTACTATATCTAATTATTTTATTTTTGCTTATTTAACCTGCTGATTTTTTTTTTCTTTATATTTCACTAAAGTGAGACATTTACCTTACACAGCGTTTAACCAATCAGTTTCATAGTTTTAGAGAATTTTGACTTAGTAGTTATGGAATCTAATTTCAGCAGAGCATTGTTCTCTGTCAAGAAAATCCCAATGGGAGTGAAATAATTAAAAGGAGGAATGGTTATGCAAATTATTTCAAGATGGAGACTCCCACAAAGGGGAACATTTGGAGATTTGACACATCCTCTTTAACCCTTTGCGTGCCAGGGATGGATCCAACTATTTGCATTGCAATGTGTTGAGTCCCTCTCTCCCACTCAAATGGTTAAAGGTAAGTATCAAATAATAGGAATCATTTATATTTTGAGGGCTTTTTCCTGCAAAGTTCCATTTTTTGGGGGGAGATGCGTCAATCAAAAGATATTATATCCATAGAGTGAAATAATAGCAACGCTGTACTAAATTGGCAGGTCATGAAACTAATGCACCCAGGAAATAACATTTGAATGACGCATCACTCCTGGCTATGGGACTACTCTTGTTATTTTTACTAGCAAAATGCCCACAAATATATATTTTTTCGATAGTATGTAATACTCTCCCTTTAATTGGAATCAGTTGTTTCATTTTTCTTATTCTGACACTTTAACCCTTTGAGTACCAGAGAGGTATACAACACAACCTCTCTGGCATTCAAAGGGTTAAACGATACGAGCACCATCTTTCTGTAAAATGAATCTGTGACACAGCTGTATCAGAAAAGAAACACAAGAACTCTGTATTTGTTGTCTCTCTATTTCCTGGTGAGCTGAACAGCTGGCATCATTGAACAGAGAGCAAGGCACACCCAAAGACAAAGTGCTTATGACAAAGTTGAGTCAAAGACTCTTTTTAGAGACTGCAGGTAGAGGGCGCTCACATTAATGAAAGTGGAAGGAAGAGGAAAAATTTAAATTTATTATTTAAGGTAAGTTAAGCAAATTAAAGAAAATAGAAAGCTAGTAGGTAAATTATATATACACACTAATATATGCAATAAAATAATAAAACTTAAAGCATTACTATAACATTGAACATACTATGCTAAACACATACAGATACATGTTTTGATAATGTATCCATTAAAAAGTACCTCCCTGTTAGTTACATACCTATATATGAAGGTATAAACCATATCTGGCTATTTGCTGGCTCCAAAGATTTGTTGCTAAGACAGGTGTTAGAAATGTGTTGGTCACAAGTTGCTTTTGGTCTAAAATTCCCATCATCCTCAGCTGGCATTTGATCGACTGAGGATGAAGGGCTTTACAGATCAACAATAGGTGTATGTCTGCAGAAATCTGTCTAAGTCAAAGGTTCTGTAGCTTAGCCAACAATACAGATTTTTGACATGATCGCAGGTGGCTTCATCCTTGGCACAGACATAAATGCAAAAATAACAGCCACTTATTGATCCTCCCTTGTTAACAGAAGGAGATTCTAAACACCCCAATTTTGGTAAGGCTGGAAAAATGACTAAATTAATGTGTTTTTAAATATGACCATAATTATCTTAAATAGAAGAAATAAATCATTAATCCATGCAATAGATCAACTATGAAAACCCCCTGTAAAAACCTGCTATATTGATGTGAGGGGTTTTGAAAGAACAAAAAACAGGAGTTTGCTATATGTTTATAGTGTATGGAGGATACATAGAATAAAAATATATCAATAAATAATGGTGTGATAGCAACTTCCAACCTGTATGGTGTTTCAGAACTTTTTGTGAGATCATCTTTCATCGTGCTAAGCTAAACTGTGCAAATTAACTATTTCTTTACTTTAAATATACTCTATATTTAGTATGGAATAAAATATACAACTACAATATATTATGCCAGTATGCTGCATGACAACTTAAATACTTTTTCAAGTTGAAGTTTTGGTTTAATAATTTGGCCAATGTATGATCAAACCTTCTATGTTCTAACCATGTCATAGTGCTATTCATGGTAATCAAAACTTGTTAAACTTCTGCCATAATGTAACTATTGTACATTCCCCTTTGTCTCCTTTTTATTACACTCTTTAATTCTACCAAAATATGTGTCTCTTTCACCCCAGGTTTTGTAATGTATCACACATTTCCTCTCTTTTCATCCAACCTTGCTGCTTGCATTATGTGAGAAGGAATTGTGCCACTGTGAAACTTTTTTCCCTATGTTCCATTGGCGGAACACACTTCTCTGTCTACCAATTGCTGAAGAGACAGCAAGGTTAACATTCCATATTAGAGCACAGTGATGTCAGAGAAGGCAAACACAGTTTAAAGGAGCAGTAAACTTTTTTTTTTTAAATAAAACTATATGTTATAGAGATTCTCCTGCTGAGTAAAACAAGGTCACTCTCCTTGCTTTCAGTTGTTTTATTCAAAATGTATAACCACTCAAATAATCAGGAAGTGAATTTACTGTGCGGTTACTTCCTGGACGTTCTAACTAACAGGAAGTGACTCAGCAGTTTCTATCATGTTCTATCCAGGACTGTATGTCCCTGACTTTACTCTCCATTAAAATGTAACAGAATAACTAATTGGAATTTGATCAGTAGAGTGCACTGCTAATGTTAACAAAACACTAGTTTAAACTGTAATAACTCTGGAAATATGTATCAGTGAGCAGTGGGAGTACCCTTATCTTACTCAACAGGAAAAGCCCTACAATATATTTTTTTTTATATAAAAACATTTACTGCACCTTTAAAACTCAGAAGACATGTAAATCACTCAGTTAAATCCCATATTCATCAGTGGGTGTTAATATACAAAAAGGTTAACATTTCAATTTGTTCTCATAGCGCAAAACAAAAGTCGGGCAGTACTAGAGCAAACTTACTGCATCAGAGATTGCAAATAAAAATCTATATGGATTTAAATGTGAGTTTTAACCCCTTGCTAAAATTAGGGTGACCACGTGTCCCTGATTGCCCAGGACAGTCCCTGATTTTGAATGTATGTCCCTTGTCCTGAGCAGCCCTCTTCAGGGACAATACAAAGTCTTGGTATAAAGACTCCAGAGCACAGAGTTCTAAACACTAGAACTAAACACTGCCCATTGCTTACTGTAACAGAAGTGATGCTTCTGTTGGGCTACAAGAAAATGGCCTACAGACAGAACTCTAAACACAAGACAGACAACTGAGCCTTGATTCTGACATCAAGCAGTGCAATTTTTTGTAGTGTAAGGCTAATCTAAGGCTTTGGACATGATATACATGTTCTTGTAGTCCACCGAAGTCATCACTTTCTATCGCAGCAGTCAAAGGGCAGTTCTCCCACTAGTGTTTAGAACTGTGATGCGCTGGAGAAAGAGCATGCTGTGTATGGCTGTCCGGTGATGTATAAGGACCTCTTCTGCATTAGGGTGACCACATTTCCCTTCTGCCATTCCGGGACGTGGTCACCCTAGTTGCCCCTTCATGCTCTACCTTGAGTCCCTGGTGGTCTAGCGGCGTGGAAAGTGCTCTGTGCCTCCTCCGGCACAGAGCTGAAGCTCCCGCGCGCTGTGCTCAGTAATGCAGAGCTCTGGGAGATGATGTCATCTCCCAGCGCTCTGTATTACTAGAGCGCTTGCCTCCAGGAGATCAGGTAAGCTGCATTGCCGCCCTGGATGTCAGCCTGCAAGCGGTGTGTCATATCATGGACGCCGCGAGGGAGCGCTGATTTATGCTACCAAGCGCTCCCTCGTGGCGTCCATGATGTGACACACCGCTTGCAGGCTGACATCCAGGGCGGCTTGGCTTCATTCCGGGACACTTCATTGTCCCGGTTGAAGATGACCCGGGACACAGGACACAGCCCTGAAATAAGGGACAGTCCCGGATGTTCCGGGACCAGTGGTCACCCTATTCTGCATGTCTGCACTAGAGTGAAGGACAAGTACTCTCTCTGCTGTGTCCCTGAATGGCAGATTGGAAATGTGGTCACCCTAGCTAAAATACTAGAGAGGTCTACAAAACAATGCATATAGTACAAAGACTATCCTTCCAGACAAACACAGAAATAGATGTATGTTTATATAGTAAATAAACAACACATTCACAGTGACAGAAGTGTACATACCTCAAAGTCATTTGCTTTATTGTAGTGCATGTTCAGAGCCCTGTACAGCTCACAGTCACGAGTTATGGACAGCTCCTCAGTGCTAGTGACCCCATCGTTAATGGCTTGCCGGGCATATTTCTCCATCTGAATGTAGTAAAACTCTCTGAAATTGCTAAACCACTTGATGAGCTGGGAGGTAATGCATCGGTTGAACTGCAATATAGGATGAAATGAAATAAATACACTATAAATGGATCTTCTGTGAAATAAATATAACTGAATAAATAAATGTAAACTTAAATGTACAAAGAGGGCACTTGATTAAGGTAACCTCATTACCAAGAGGCTAAACCAAGTTGGTTACATAAAAGAGCTCATTGCTTCTTATTCACACATATATGTACAAATCTATACTGAGACAGAACTTTACATATTTAAAATTGCCTGTGCTTTTTTTTATCAGACTGGGGGAAGCAGATTTCTTTCATATTCATCACTTTCTTGTGAATACACAGCAGGAAGTGAGAATGTTAGAAAAAATGTTTCCCCCTGATTTCTGAAAATAAATAATTCACACTCAGCATCATTTAAATGGAATAACAAAGTTGAATTATGCAAAAATGTTCTTCCAGCTTGGTAAAACAAGGGTAACTGCACAACTGGAAGATGGATTGGTCAGTAGTTATTACAACTTAAACTAACACAAAGAGGCAGAGCTGTTACTATCACTGTCAAAAGCCTAAGGTTTTCCCTTATAATGTAATAGAAATGTGTAGATACCAGGTGGCTGTTAGCATCATTGTAATAAATAAAAAGAGAGTCTGTATACACACACTCATGCATACACACTTACATTCATACACACACACACACACACACACACACGCATGCATGCACATACACACAATACAATAAAATGTTACTGCTCCTTATCAAAGTGAGTTTTTCACAGACAGTGACAGCAGTGGCACCACCACAAAACAGAAAGGCCAGTAAAATCATTGCTCCACTCATCAAAATGTCATTTGTGACATAAAAACTCTTGAATAAGGGATTTCCTAGCAGTGAGAGTTACTTGTTTCATTTAGTAGGACTTACGCTTCTAAATGTGTATTTTTCCACGAGTTACTATTCTTTAACATAATGGGCATTATGTATGAAGGAAAGTGGAGGAAAATTAAAATTGCCATTAATTTAAAAGGGACATTCAACCCCTTGAATGCTCTGCATTGGGTTTGGAGACCTCTCTAGCATTCAAGGGGTTAAAAGCTCATTTAAAATCAATTATATATTTGGGACTGTTATCTCTTCCCTTTGGTGCAATTGGGTTCCTTTAGATTTATCCCAATTTCAGTGTTTGCATCAAGCTTCATGTCACAAGTTTCCAATCACACAATAAAACATAAAAAAACAAGTTACATGTGTGTGAAATAACACCTCCTAATAATAACCGTCAACTTAACTTATTGTCACCAAAACATCCTAATGATCTCTATGAATTTTTGCCTTGTACCTTTGTTCAAGAGATAACATTTCAATCAGTCCCGGATGTCAGGTCCATGGTAATGGTAGTTGCCTGTAGGACCACTGGACAGACATTCCACCTACTACACATAGTAATCTTAACCCTTTAAGGCACTGCACACCCCCTGGTCCTTAATGGGGTAAGCAGGGTCCTCATGAGCTCTGCCTACTTCACCTTGAAAAAAAATATCTGCCAACAAATGTCCGCCTCCATGAACATGATATCTAGAACTGATGGAAGATGTTTTCTCTTGAATAAAGGCACAAATGAAAAATGCTTAGGGGGCATTAGGATTTTTTGGTCATAATACAATAAGTGGGGGTTTATTTTTAGGAGTGTTAGTTCTCCTGATTCACAATGCATTGGTTATATCTCCACAATCAAAGGGGTTAATATAAAAATAAAAAGGCAGATATCCAAACCAGTCTGACTTTGGCCAACTTGGACCTGAGCCTACTAATTTTATACTCCTGAAAACCTATATCATTTATTTGTCTGTATCAAAGATCCAGAGGAGCACATGGCATTGCCCATCCTAATAATACCCTCAGAAGATGGGCAGGCTATAACAAAGAGAAATGTAGCTCCACTGTGACTGGAGATATTACAAGGCTACAGCTGAAGCTTTGTGTAACGGCGAAGGAGAAACAAGGTTGGCCGTACAATGCTGTGCTCTAAAAAGGCATTCATGTTTATCCTCCCCAGGTCTCTTGAGATAGACTTTATATAGAAGGTAATCTCTAACGCACAATGAAAACATTTGGAAACATGAGCCTCAGCTAAGTCTGTGCAATGGGATGAAGCTGTTGGCACTGATAATAATCTCAAATAAACTTTAGAGGAATCTGCACCAAGATGAGGAATAATTTGTGGACATGGTTTCTGATCATGAAAAGCAGAGCTGCTGTTTTAGTTTACCCTTGGATGCTATAGATCTGTTGGAGATGTCTCTAGCATCCAAAAGGAGTGGGGAGGCAATGTTTCAATTCACTATTAATTTCATTTGCATTTTTTATTTTTACCTTCCTGATATCAACTACTTCAGTTGTTCTTTTCCTTCCACTTGTATCATCAAGAGCGCCCTCTACCTGCAGTCTGTTAAAATAGTCAGTGACTGTATCATCAAAGTATCCTAATAACTCTCTATGTGTCAAGCTCTCAACTCTTGTGAGCAGTCAACAGAGAGTGAAAACAAACCAAGACATTGCAGATAAAGCTGAGTCACATACTCTTTTTACAGAGTACAGACAGAGGGCACTCATATCACGCAGAGTGATGGAAAGAATGGAAATACCTGATGTGTTGCCTACCCCTCTGTCACTCAAAAGGTTTAAAAGATATGTTTTTCAGTATAAATTAATTTACAATACATTGAAGAATTCTCTAGTAGTCAAGAAGGTAAAAAAACTTAGATCTACATTCATATAATAAAATATTAAAAAATAAGAGATTTTCTCAATAGTTTAAAAGTACCATATGTGGGGCCTACTGCGCCTTATCTTTTGGTTAATACTGTCCATTCTCCAGTTTTCAAAAACTTTACTGTTAAAAAGCGAAAATATTGATGCTTTTGGAGCAATATCAATATTTGAATGCTGGAATACATTGAGACCCCTATTTACTGCTGAATGGTTGGTTGCAGTACCCTCCCTTCCTGGAAACCAAAGAGCATCCA
This sequence comes from Rhinophrynus dorsalis, assembly GCA_037306005.1. Taxonomy (NCBI): domain Eukaryota; kingdom Metazoa; phylum Chordata; class Amphibia; order Anura; family Rhinophrynidae; genus Rhinophrynus; species Rhinophrynus dorsalis. The sequence continues at coordinate 52,669,197 of CM074720.1, forward strand.
TATGGGGTGGGCATAAATCATATGAAATTAAAATTGTCTATTCTGCAGAAAATACTGCAGAAAAAGTAGAGAGGCAATTTTCACATCTCTCGGTTCTGGTATGTACTAACAAATTAGATGTTCTCCCTGTGAAGTATTTTGTGTGGAAAGTAGTTTAAATGAAGCATGGAGGTGATAAGCAGCTTATCGCTCATAAAAGGACAAGATTTACATCTATGCAAAGTACGCTAGGTGCCTGTTTCCACACCCATGGCCATTCCACCACTGTTCACATAATCCTTTCTCTAGCCCCACCGACATTTCTATGGTATAGAACATACACAGCCTATAAAAGACAAGCCCCAAGGGATTAAATCATAGTGAGGAAAAGAGTATGTAAAGTGGCAAATAAACCAGCCAACAAAATCCAGAGACGGAGTCTGAAAACCCTCAGAATTTGTAGCTTTAGGAGATTATCTACTCTGTCTAAAGTGAAATATAACCCTGGTTCTTGGAATCGCAATTATAGCTGGGTCAGGAAATATTTCAGTCTACATAAGGGCCAGGGTGCTGATCAAAAGTGATAAAAAGCCCCAGGTGCTATAGGTAATCTTATTATTATATACACCATGATAAAGGATTTGAGCATTGTTTCACCATAGTCTTACACTGTAGGTGAAATAGCTTATTAGCTATTAGAAGCCCCTATTAGAAGCAGAGAGTGCATGACCTTGACTTATGAGGCTCTTGTGCCCTCCTAGTTTATAACAGATAATATTAATATAAAAAGTGTTTAGAGTGGCTAATCTAGAAGACAATATTTAGGTGGATGTAGAAGTTTGATTGATGTAGTAGAGTGGGTTGCTATAGCCTCACCCTCAACATTTATATGCCTTTGTAGATACCTACAATTTCAAGACTAATTTCCTGGTTATCCAGGTAGTCTTTAAAGGGATAGTAATGGTTCATAATAAAAGCGGCTCTAATTAATCATCATAGTATTTGTACCCTGGAGAGTGTTATTTCAATTCTGTCAGAGTTGTAGTTCAAGAGTAATTCAATGACAAAGTATCCCCCTCACGCCCCTTTTACTGATGTAACACTGTTCGGCAAGATGAGAAGGGAGGTGCCCAGTAAACTGCAGAGAGGGACAATCTTCAATTAAGATAAGGGAAAAACCTGAAAAACCTGTCAAGGGGGGCAGGGTTTCATTGTTCTCATAGGAAGAAGACTGTCCCCTTCTGTTATCTGTCTGGTCTATGGACTGCATTCCACATCTGAGAAGAGATGGCTTACACTAGGTAAAAGGGGCGGGGAGGGGAAACTTTGCTTGTGAATATCTCTCAAACCATAAAGGTTCGAGAGATAAGACTTATATCGTTCTTCATGTTTTTTTAATGCCTACAA